>JAYKAV010002933.1:4156379-4691867 GCA_035582835.1 Phoebastria nigripes | reverse complement strand
CCCCAAACACACGCCCGCCCGCCCCCCGAGCCCGGCCGGGGCCGCACTCTCTTCCCCGCCACCCCCGTACCTGGGAAGGGCCCCGCGGACCTCCCGGGCCGACGGCGGCGGTGGCGACGTGTCCCAGCCGGGCGCGGGCCGAGCCGGGGGGCGGCACCCCGCAGTCTCTATGGCAACAGGAGGGAGCAAAAAAAAAAAACCAAACCAAAACAAAAAAACCCCAACCCCTCCCGCTCCGCGAGGGCCGCGCCGCAGTCGGCAGCTGGGGCGATACCACTGAACACAGCACGGGGGAGGGAGAAGCGCGTAGACCCCTCGGTGCAGGAGGGCTCCGGATGTCCCCGCCCAGCGGCAGCCGCTCTCGTCTTTACTCGCTGCCAAGCCGCGAGGGGAGGCTGCCAGTCTCGGTGAGCGATACAGCCCGGAGCGGGTCATCCGCCACCCCCCGCGGGGAAATGGTACACCCCGGCGGCCGGACCCTGGCGCCGAGCGCCCCCTGGCGGTGCGGGCCGGGGACAGGGCCGGGCGGCCCAGCGCTCCCCCCCCGGCGCCCCCGCGGCCGTTCCCCGCCGGCAGCCCGCCCGGCCGCGGGGCGGCAGGGGAAGCGTCGGGGAGGCGCCCTGCCGGCAGGTCACGCCCGGCCCGCTCCCCTTGCTTGATGCCTCAACCTCGGCTGGCCTGGAAACAAGGCGGCGGCTGCGCGGAGCCGCAAGGTCGCGTGTGTCCCCCCCCCCCCACGCGGGGTCGCCGCACCGCCCGCCGCAAGTATGCGCGTCCCTGCGCGGAGCAGGGCAGCGGGGGCTGCTACCTGCTCCTCCAGGCAAAGTAAGTTTCAGCATCTGCATTACACTGAAGCCAGTAAAGGCACGTTTAACAGTCTTGCTTCTGTTCCAGTTGGTTTTAGGCATGAAGCACTTTTGACGAATGTTGCAGACACAGCTGTCACGGGGATTCCGTTGTTACATTTATAAAAGGCTCAAGTCCGATATAAGCAGCCCTCTGTCCTTTACAAAAGGCTTCAGAGAAAGTTATTGTGCTAGATTTTTAGTACTCTTATGGCAAAAAAAGAAACTAGCAGAACACCCATGGAAAGTAAAATACATGATCTTGCCAGACAAGGATTTATATACTGTGGAAACATATCACTTAACCTCAGATTTTTTTTTTTTTTATTTTATTTTTTTTTTTACATGCAGGCAGAACATAATCCTGGTAGTTCAAAGTAGCTGAAAAAGTCAGGGAAAAATAACCTGTTCAGTTATTTAAGATGAGAGAATAGAAACTGTGGCTTTTAAGACTATGATGGCTACTGTTTCAGCAATGATCTCCGATAAGTTTTACGTTCATATACTCTTTTATTTTCTTGAGACCACCTGCCTTTCCCCTTCCTAGCTAGATTTCACTGATATAATTTGGCATGTTGTTCTTCCAGCAAATAAAAGCTACGGTTACTGGCAGCTCATGAGATGTGCTGGAAGGATGGAAGCAAGATGGGAAGGCAGGAAGGCTTCCACATGTGCTTTCACTCCCCAGTTATGTACATCTCCAAAAGCCGGACCAGGTACCAAAAAGCACTGCTGGCCTAGCTTCAGCATGAGCTATCTCACTATAAAATTTTAGCAGTTGTTCACAAGCTTTCATACAGCCCACATGGCTATTGCACATTCCATCCGTTTGGGAAGTCAGCATCTGCCCGGAGCACTGAGGTCAGCGTGGACGCCTGAACGGCTGGGTAACCTCAGAGAAAAGTGTAACACGTGTGGGAGATTTGTGTGACAAAATGTTAAAACGTTTTGCAGTGATTTCCAGCTTTATTACAGATCTGTCATCATTTTGAAAGACAAATCTTCAGAAATGGGGTGGTATTAGAGCACACAGTCAATCAGGTTCTAAATTCAGATGGGGCTTCCTCCTGATACAATAAACTGACTTGATCATTTGAATAAAACATTTTTCCTTAGGTATACACAGCAGTAGAGATATTCAGTACCATGGGCATCAACATAGCTTATCTTTCTAAACTGCAATGCCATCAATTGAAGTTTCAATTTCTAAATTTTAGGGTTTTGTAACTTTCAAGGTAGCGTAGCTTAGTTCTTGGCAATGAAGGTCAGTCCTTCTGAATACGTGCCCGACTGAGGAAAGAACTTGTGTTTTTGATGATGTCCTTAACACATGACATTTATGTCCTAAAATACAGCATGTTACTTAGGATATTTTAAAATTAGTTTCTGAGGGTTTGCTATCTCTTTAGAAGTTCTTTTTCTCACAAATTTGTGTTCTTTGACTCGGTTGTATGTGAGTGCCTAACTATACTCATTTCATTCTGATTTCCACCTAACTTTTGAACCCATCTGCCATTTCTACCACAAGACAGAGCTCTTCTGGAATTTCAAAGAACCAGGCAGTCGGTTGGAGGAGAGAGATCCTCCTGGGCTCCTGCTGAGGGAACAGCTGCAGTACCAGGTCAGCTGCCGGCAGGCACCGGAGCGTCTCCTGACGGAGAGGCCACGGAAGTGCTCAGCCTGCTTGGAAGCTTTGCTCAGAACATCCACAAAACCCAAAAAACCTCCAGACCAATCCACTTCCTCTGCTCTTGTGCTTACAAATCTGTTGGTTGGTAAATCATTCGACAAATAACTCTGAATGCTGTTTATTGTATCAGAGGTTATGCTAATTCAAAGCATGCCTATCATACTAACTATTCAAGACTTCTTTTCAGGAAAGGCTATAAATCAGTTTGTTATATGCACCACGGCAGCACTGCCCATGCTAAATCCCAGCCCTTGGGATGGGATCAAGTAATAGATTTACTGATGTAATCACTTCTGGAGACAGCCAGGCTGCATTTCAATCTAATGAACATTCACGTTAACTTCCACGTGATGTTGACATAAATCTGTTTGGTTTGTACTGGAAAAGTCTACTCCAGTCATATATCACTTGTCAGATTTTTTTTTGTTGTTGTTGGTTTTTTTAGAAATAACCCTCGTAATTTAAAATAAGACATTTCTACCATGAAACTATATAGCATTTCTATGACTTACTGAGGGAAGTTTAATAAGTTGCTTGCTTTCAGTATTTTATCTCCCTAGCAGAGTCTGAAACAATACATTCACAAATAAAACACCACCGGAGCCACTACTGCCATATGTCCTCTAAATACCGTATAACTCCAATCAAACAAAACCGGCAATGCCCATCAGATCAGGGTGTCTGAGTATGTGGGTATGTACCTGAAGAGAGACAGGGTAGGATTTTAAGAGCGCTGAGTAACCACAACTCTACATCAGTGAGCAGGGTCCAAAGACAAGACAACAATCCCAACTGGGAAATGCGAAGTTGGGTATTGTTCATTCAGATATCAGTGCTATGAATAGCTCACCTTGTGAAGAGATCTATAGACGATGAAAACGGGCCTCCAAGACCAGAACTTTGTCCAGCTGACAGTTTCCTTTATTGTCAGCTCCAAAATGAGGTCTTTGCAGAACAAAACCGAAACCTGGAGAATTTCCATTGTAAAACATCGTTACTGTTCCTTCTCTTTTTTCATTATTTGAGATTAAAAAGCTAAAAACATTCCTATACTAATGTGAGACTGGAGTTTGAATTATATTCTGCATTTAAGTGTTTTAAGTAATACTGGGTGGCATATATAATCTAAATTTTCTTGACACATTTTTAGGCTGAGAGGAATGCCACAGCATTCAAAGTCAGGACACTGCCTACATATTGGGTTATACTACTGTAAGAGATGGGTTCAATTAAAATTATCTATGGACATAAATGAATTCTCAAGAGTTCTTGTCATCTTCATTATTTATATAGGAAAACACTTAAATGGAAAATCTAAGCATGTTAAGCTAGGTATACTCTCTTCATCTTTTTAGGTAAACTGACCTCAAACTCTCTAGGCACGTCTACGGTGCAGTTTTGAAAACCAAATGCACTGCACTACACCGCATTGGAACCATAACGGATGCAAAAGTCTGGCCCACACTATAGTTATCAGCATTGCAGAGGATCCAGATAGAAATGACCTGGTTGTAATCCCCTTTAGATTCAAAAAGGTTTAGAGCAGACCAGCCTCCTTACTGCTTGCCCCCATACCTTCAGACCACTGGCTTTCCAAAGCAAAGCTCTGCTGAACAGCCGGCCTACTACAGCCTTTGAAAACGATGGCTGCACTGTTAACCAGCACACTGGGATGTCTGTAGCTTCTCCTTCAGAAAGTCCCAGAGGCCTTGCACACTGTTCATATCCAGCTGATGTGGCAGCAGCTTCCACTCCCAAAGTTTTGCCACTGCTGCCCGACTGCATCCTGCACAAGCTACGGCATCCCCAAGAAACTGCCTCCACTGAGCTCTCACAATTGTGAATCCAATTTCTTCATTGTTCCATGTCACCACAGCTACTGCATTGCCAGGCATTTTATTTGGCTAATAAATTCCAACGTAGTGACATGCTGTAAGAAGAAAAACAGTAAATCATGCGTAAAAGTTTTATACAGTACAACAGATCATTATTATTTCATCCCTTTCCTAACCCTTAAACTTTACACAATAACCGCTCAGCAAGCGTGCCAGAATCTGAGAGCAACAAAACACTTCAGACACAACGGACATGGGAGAGAAGCAAGGAAGCAGCTTAAAAAAAAAAAAAAAAAAAAGAAAGAAATTTTGGTTGAACAATGCAAGCCCTATCCAAAGATCCAGCCTGCCACACACGCTGTACAGCCTGTCCTCTGGTTCTGCCCTCAGCAAACAGCCCTCCCCTGGCAGTCTGCCCTGCGCGGTCCCAGCTCTGCTCCCAGGACACGGTCCTCCTACCAGTGTCACCGGGGGATGTGCTTCTCCTGCATACGTTCCTTCCTGACTCTGACTGGTCCTGTGAACAGCCAATATTTTCTGCCTCTTGTTTCCACCTCCTACAGCTGAGGTTGTATCCACACAGCTGATTCTCTTTCCTCAAGTAGCACACCATAGCTGCAACGGTTGTGAAAAGATCTGTCCTCTGTTCTTCTTTCTGTTCATACCAGAAGAAACTGTCTGTATTATAATCAATTTCACCATGGGAAATGACATTTCTGAAGATGACTACCTAGCCATCATCTTCCACTTTGCGTCCTTACCCTGAAACAGGGTAAGTAGGTCTGACAAAGAACAAGCACTGTGGAAGGGCTTAATACAAGAATTTGAAATACATCTTTTGTAAAACTTTCAAACTTGTAATTTGTCTGGCTTGAATGTAAAAAAAAAAAAACACCCAGATCCTGAGTTAAGAAGGAGCTTTACAGAGCATAGGGGATACTTAGGAACTAATTTGTATTTAACAATGCTGTGCTGGTTTTGGCTGGGATAGAGTTAATTTTCTTCATAGTAGCTAGTATGGGGCTAGGTTTTGGATTTGTGCTGAAAACAGTGTTGATAACACAGGGGTGGTTTCGTTACTGCTGAGCAGCAGAGTCAAGGCCTTTTCAGCTTCTCATGCTCTACCAACTGAGAAGGCTGGAGATGCACAAGAAGCTGGGAGGGGGCACTGCCAGGACAGCTGACCCAAACTGGCCAAAGTGGTATTCCATACCATATGACGTCATGCTCAGCATATAAACTAGGGGAAAGCTGGCTGGGGGGACGCTGCTCGGGGGCTGGCTGGGCATTGGTCGGTTGGTGGTGAGCAATTGTTTTTCATTTGCATCTCTTGTCTTTCTTGGGTTTTATTTCTCTCTCTCTTTGTTATCTTCCTTTTCATTACATATTATTATTATATTATTTCAATTATTAAACTGTTCTTACCTCAACCGATATATGTTCTCATTTTTAGTCTTCCAATTCTCACCCCCATCCCACTGCAGGGGGGGAGTGAGCCAAGTGGCTGTGTGACAGCTGCCTGTCAGGTTAAACCACGACAAATGGATACTACCCAGCTACAGTAAACTTACCTAGGACTCTTAGAGTCAGGTCTTTGCACAAACCATATGAAAGCTGGGTCAAGGTTTGTTTGGAAAGTTTGTACATGCCAACCAGAAGGGCATGCAACTTTTGAAACTTAATGAGTCAAGCGGCATTTTAAGTATGAAGAACTAGGTATGATTCTCCACTGTTGGATTACATCTCTTAAAGTTGTGCACGAATTATTACTAAATCAGAACAGCCATGTTTTATTTTACTGAGATACCATTACCACAACTAGAAGAGCATACACAAACCGCGGTTCTTTCTTTTGCACATCAGAATGATAGCCAACTTGCTGTATTAACTGGATGGCTTTTGGAGCTATCACACTGTAGGCAGTTTGTCAGTAGTACATAAAATGAGGATAGATTAATATGAGAACTTTTGGGGCAGCACGCATCCTGCTCTTTCAATGAGCTCTGAGGCATGACTCATTTGGCAATGCTTCCATCTTCATAAAAACAATAGCTACTGTATCCTTAAAAGACCAACTAATAATCACACCTTTGTTCTGTGCTGATAAGCGATTACCAAAACCACACATATGATTTATGCCCAACGTCTTTTGATCCAAGGCTTCCCTGAACACAAACTGTACCAGGGGAAGCCAATGTAAAACCCAGTCAGCTAAGCCACTTTGGCATTGTCTTGCTGACTCCTGATTAACATGTCCATTGCCGATGTGTCATGACTAACGACAGGTTTATAGGCAATTGTTTCCAGCTCCTTCAGCTTCTCACAGCAAGAGGAGGAGGGCAGCAGCCTCCCCCTGCAGAGCACAGTGCGGTCCGGCAGGGAGCCCCCGCCATGGCTTTTGTGCTGGCTGGCAGGACATGGTGGAGAAAGAGCTGCACGGTTATAGCCTGGGGGTGACCAAACCCCACCTCGCTCCAGCTCCCTGCAGCCAGCTGCCCCAGGGCCTGGGGCTGTCCCAGGTGCCCTGCCCTACCCCCAGGTTGCCTCTGCTGCCACACAGCTCCACCTCTACAGCTTGAAGTGCCATGGCAACCTTTCAAGATGAAGCATTTGAAATGCAATAACCAACATTTAAAATCAGAAAACAAATTTGGTGCTCTCCATGTCACTGCTTCCTCTACTTGTGATTTTGCTTGGATGACTTGTTTTGGTTACCATGATCATTATGTATTTCAGTCCTATCCCGTAATAGTATTATAACATTTACAGTTCATTTTCTCTACTACATGGAGAGCACTTAATCCAGGTTTTTAATAAGGAAGCTTCTGGCTGTGCAATAAATGAACTGGAAGTCCTGAGGAACAGTTCGCTATATCAGTTCTGTAGTTTATTTTCTCTTTATATAGTCCAAACATCACACATTCCAGCTACAAACTTAGCTGCAGAAAATGAAAGTGTATTTTCAAACATTATAAATTTTTAGTATCAGTTGGATGAATACAAATCAGTAAGTAATCATTTATTGACATACATATTAATAAAGCCAACTGATTAAGTTCTATTTATGGTACGTCACTGCCAATTCCATTTTGTACTGATAATACGGAACCTCTATACAGCAGTGATTCTGTTCTGGTCTTACTAGCCTCCCCCCAAACCAGTCAGACTGTAGATCTCAGAACAACCCCCTCCCCCTTTAAGAAACCCTGCACAACCTCAAGAAGCAACTATGGTCCCTAGAAAGATCTGTGGTGCTGAGAAAGCATAAGGCATCTGCTTCCTCATCCCAACTCCATGTCAGAGACCCGTCTCAGGGGAGTGGGAGAGGGGCTGGCAATGATTTAATTAAGAGTAAATTTAGGTAAACAAGGTCAGGCACCTACATTAGGGCAACACCAAATTAGCCTGTATCATCTGGGCTGGAACACCCACAAATCAGATTTTGGGCTACACAGTCAATACTGTGAGCAGGCTAATGGAGACTGTTGGGAAGTGTACCCTAGCGTAGACTTAATCCCAGAGAAGTACCGTAACTGTAACCCTCACTGTAATGATAAAGGACCCTGCTGCTGCTGTGGACAGGAGGAGGCTGCTCTGGGTAAATGCCCTACCAGGGCACAGGCTAATCCACAGTCATATTACCACTTGCATGGGTCCACATACATAAGCTCACCAGGTTCGAACAGTTTTGTTACTAAGAAACTGGCCATGAGGACCATCAGCATCAGAAGGCAAAAGGGCCAAATAAACTGGGGTCTCAGCCCCTTCATCTGGCGATTTAGTGGCTTTAGGACCTGCCATGTCTGTTCTCACCCATCCAGGACAGCAGGCATTGAGAAGGATGTGGTCACCTTTTCTTTTCTCATTTAACATCCGGGCTTGAATCCTGGACAAGACTGTGACACCAATTTTGGATACCCCATAGGCAGTATTTGGCCAACCCTCTTTCTCATGCACACTTTTCTTGGTATCTTCCACAAATTTGGTCATGAGTTCCACTAACTCATCCTCAGTGATCGTGTTGCTGCGAAACTTTTGCTGTAGTTCTCGGCTGCAGCCTCCCAGAGCTGAGCTACTTACCATACTAGAGACATTCACCACTCTACCTGGTAAAAGAGAATAAAGACTGATTACTTTTACACACATTAGACAAGCCCAGACACTGAAGTGGGCTTGCTCTACAGTTACATATTCACTACTTAGGCGAATACCTGTGAAATATTTTGTATGGGCTATTTTGCAGAGCTTCTGGAAGATCACAGTTAACTCAATGTCAAGCATTTCTAGTGAATTCCATTACAGAGGGTAATTTAAGGTGTGAACCTGCAAAAGCTCTTTATCGAACTTCAGGTATTCTTCTAGGATATAGCCTGTTGCAATCTGTAGGTGTATTCATAGTAGTAAGTGGCTTTCTCAGTAATGGCAGCCAGACTTCACTCTCGAAGTTCTGGTCGAAAACGTTCTCACTTCTGCAACAGCTTGAGTAAAGTGCCGTGAGAATGTACCTCAAAGGCCAGAATAATACAGAATTCAACAAAAGCAATCTAGTTCTTAATGCAGTGACACTATCAGCTTGTTTACAGAATACCTTAAGATTTACAAATCTCAGCGTGCAAAACTGCAGTAAGCTATTTATCTCCCAGCACTTCAGTACAGAGGAACAAGTCAGTCGAATCAGTAATTCACTCATCTTCCCCAAAATTATGTTACACTGTTTCCCTCTTGCTAGTTCACTGCCATTCAAGTGATGAACGATGGAATGAACAGGAGGATTTAGATCTTAAAAGCCACAGAAATTAATTCTTTCTGTTAATGACTTTATTAATACATTTTTCCTTCACCCTTAGTACAAGAGGACTAAATTGCAATTTTAGCATTGTTTAATCTCTCCCCTACCAGCCCCCAAAATTCATTTACTTTATCCTTTCCTTCCTCCCTAGGGACTAACAGCTCCCAACTTGTCTCTCATCTACTTGACTTCTTTTCTCTTAAAAACCTAGACGTATTTAAATGTTGGTATAGACAACATTTCATTCATAGTAGCAAGCACTTATCCAAATATCCATGAAAATATCTAGTGATCACAAGTCTTGAAAAGAATTGTATTTAAAAAAACCCTTAGATTTGGTGTGGGCATTGGATCCAAATACCCTCCTTTCAAATCATCCATGATATGCCAGTAGCATTCCAGGGCACTTCCAGCGCTCCCAGATTTCGAGAACAGGAGCATTCTGTGCAGGACAGTCATCCAACGAGTACAGATTATTTGCATGTTGCTAACATCTCTTTATTATCAATGCATCTATCTTCTTTGACCCTGGTCCATTCTATTTACCATTTTTGGTGAAGTGTTTTCTTCCAGTTCCTCCTAATATCACCAAATCACAGTAACTTAACATACATCTTCAAGTGCCATTTATAACTACATCACTAGACACTCGCACATACAGCAAAGGCTGTGATCTAGATGGAGACAGACCAGAAGCCCATTGAGAAGGTTTGTTCAGCAGTAGCAAGAACAGGCATGTCACATCAAACTCAGCTGAAACACTGTTTTTAGGTACTTCCTTATCCTAGTTGTGTCATCAAAAGGTCCTTTCTGAAGCAATAACAATTTATGTAGGCAGATATCATGGACAGAACATGGGTAAGTTCTTCATGCCTTCTTGAGGACACCATGAGAATTCCACTTCAATCCATAACAGAATAATGTGACCGGCTTGAAAGTAGATGTAAATATACATAGCAGAGACATTTTGGGGGTCATGAAAGGCCATCTGTTCTCTTACCTACAGTACAGCAAGGTGTACTCCTCTTGCTATGGGGCAGTGTGCTTCTGAGACAGGACAGGATTTTCCCATTTAATGAGGGCCAAAATTCACATAAAACTATTTCTCTACTTATGTTACACTTACCATAAGGCTTCACAAGAGGCAACAATTCTGTGCAAACATTCCTGGTTCCAAAAAAGTTCGTCTTCAGTGTAACCTCTGCTTGGACCGCAAATGGAGTTGTGTCATGAACTTTTCATAAGAGGTGGTAGCAAGGGAGGGGAAAAAAAAAAAAATTAAAAAATCAGAATTTTACTACTATTTGAAAGGAAGTTACCAAACACCAAAAGTTTATCTTAGTTTCTTCTTTTCTTTGATAATTACAGAACAGGAATATGATCAACTAAAATACATAAGAAGAAAAAAAAAAAAGAAAAAAAAAGCAACATCACTAACACTCACATTCTTATTAATGAAAAGATCCAGTTCTGCAATATTATATTAATAACGAGCTAATTATGTTTTCACCTCTTTTTAGCTGAAGGCTTTAGCTTTGCCCCAGGAGAGTCCATTGTATCACTCTGCAGAGTCATTTGCCAACCCACAGGCCATTTGTCTTTGTGCCTTTTACATGGAAGAGACAAGGAAAGACTGCTCTCACAGGGTCTGCTGCCCAACCTGCCCATGGACCTGCCTGTACTTACTCACACCCAGTGCTCAGTCTGGGCTGCTGCTACCACATGCAAGTAAACTTTGAGGTGCCCTCTCCTCTTAAATGCATAGCACAGCACTTTGCCACCATCCTGACATACCAGGGGAAGGGAGGGGTCAGAGGGGAAATCAGAAGGGAAGATCCTGAATCTAGGATGCTGCCACCGAAGATGTAAAAGTTAGACTACCACCCTGGTACTAACATCCAACAACATGGCAGACAACTGCTTCTATATCCTGACTCTCACGTTGTCATGTCTTGGGTTCTTAGCTGGGACTTGAAGTCAGAGCAGTGCCAAATTGCAACAAACACTGTAAAAGCTTCCATAAAGAATGCAGGCGTAAGATTTGGTGCAGTCTGAAAAAACAAACAAACAAAAAAACCCAACCAACCCCAAAACTGATAAATACTTGTGTCATATATCACCCCCTGAACCGACAGATCTGTGCTAACACAAGCAAAAGCATGGGAATTAGCTGCTAGGAAAGGAAGCTGATTTAGGTAAGCATAAGCAGACCATGGAACTGCACTGTAAGGGTATGATTTCATCAGACAGAACTGACAGCTTGCCACCACCAAAACTGGGGTCAGATGTGCCATCAGCTGACAATTTGGCTCAGCAATAAGCCATACGCTATGCGTCCTCCACTTTGAGGGGGAAGTAAGATTTAAAGTAACAGCATTCCTCCTGTTCTGCTACAGGCTCTATCTCTGCAGTGATGAAGACCACCTACATAGATTAAGCAGGTCTTCACTTGCCTCCATAGCCCAGACCTAGGCAAACTCAAAAGAGAGGCAGTAACAGGTCACTTAGTATTTAACATAGTTGTGTTTTTATTGCAAAACACAGCTTTAATGGCCGATTTATTTATACTCACAAGCAATGGGCACCGATGGCATCAAGTTTTGCAAATCACTTGCTTGCATTTAAATCCAAGACACGAAGCCAGACCATGACCTACTGCAAGAGTTACGACAGCGGGAGAAGAAACGGAACTAAGAACTTACACAACTCCAAACTCCTGCTTCTGTACCCACCTTGCAAGAGAGAAGCTTCCCTACACTCCAAAAGCCACTCATTTGTCTAACAAGATCTAATACTTGTAACATCTGATAGATACGCACTCCCTTGATTTAACAAGCATTACTAGAATGACTGTTCTCACAGAAGCTCATCCAGAAGGCAACCCACAGGTACATAACCATTTCATACATGTACAGTTTTTGCTGGACTAAGGACTTTGCTGGACTATCTGTAGTGCGGCACAAAAACTGAACAAGAAATTAAATTTAATGGTAAGTCTAATCTTTGACAGACAGCAATGACACACAGTACTACAATAAAGAAAGGAAAGCATAAATTCTGGGATGGTAGCAGAAACCTGGCGAAGCAAGAAGCAAGCTTGTGTAGAAACGCCAATCTCAGAAGCAAGAATTAAAGCCAAAATATGAGATAAGCATCACAGCAAGTTCTTACACAGGTGTTAAACCCTCTAGCCTCTGTGCTAGATAACTTACACAACAACAGTTACGACTGGCTCCTCTATCACATTTCTTAATTGTATGACCTACTGCTGACTCATAGTAAGTTACCAGCTTCAAGAAAGTCTAGGCTAAGCATCTGGAAGCAACTTATGAATAAAAAAAAAAAAACTATGATGCTGTAAAGGAAGTAACAGGAACTCCACTGGTCACACTATTTTACCTATTTATCTGTTCAGTGGCTCCACGATAATAAATCTAAGATCTCTCACAGATGAGCTCTAGCAAATCTTGCTGCAGCAATCTGAGGAGCTTTTATTTCATCTGTCCAGGTACACACCTTGATGGAGGCTACAGCTGCTGCAAAGTCAGCAACAGGAAACACACACTGCACTTCAATTGCTGTTGTTGCAGCCCAGTCTTGCTCAAACTCACTGTCACTAGTAGATTGAGCTAAGGCCCCAATTATGAATTGAAGAAATACTTGTCCGAGCACCTGCAGACTTTATAAATGGTAAGCATGGACAGAGATACAATCTTTTAACTGTTGCTGCATGGTTTTAACACCTCTCTATCTTGAGCACATCCTGAAGCTCAGACAATTATATTAAGAGTTGCCTCCTATTAAGCTGATCTTGAACACAAGCAACCTTCCTGCAAAGTACTGTGCAAAATATACAGTGACTGGACTTCAGAACACCATTGCTGCACTCCCACTACATGAGAAGCTCCAGCAGCAGGTGAGGTTTGATCCATACTACCTGACAGGCCTCCTTAACTCATGCTGTGAGCCAATGAGTCAGCTCAACACTGTGCTTGAACAGTTACATGTCCTAACTGGAGATCAGGCAGATTAAAAAAACAACCCCCAAAAAAACCAGAAAATATGGAAAGAACAAGTTTGTACTGGCAGGGAAATGAACTACTAGTCATGCTTGTGATTTGCACTATCTGGAGCTAACATGATTCTCAACCTGTTTTTATAAACACATACAAGGAGAACGCACTCTTCTACCTTACAGCTGCTGTGTCTTCCTCACGTTCTCTGCCTTCCTGTCCACTAGAAGATGAAAGGGTTAAATTCTTGCTCAGCACAGCAAGACTTAGGTTAACTGTTCTATAGGTAACTGAATGGCCTGAGAAAGTTAAAGATAAGTAAAGATGACAAAAATCACCCAGGGCCAAAGGTTCTTTTTTATCAGCTGGAATCCTTGAGCAGGTAATGCATAGAACAAAGTATGAGGCTTGCAGAAGAGAGAAAACACAGATCCCTGAGGAACACGGTTGAGATTCACACAGATGACGGGCTCCCACAGGCCTGTGAAACTCATGGACACTGAGGCAATAAACCCAACTCTCCTCATGTGCACTGTGTGCCTAAAGTATTTTCATGCTCTGTATGTGATGCAAATACAACACTCCAGGGAAGCATCTTTACATGCACAGTTAGCCCAACAAATGCTAGAGGAAGAGCCATTTCACATTGCCCTCTCATCATGCTTAAGAAGGTAGACAGCTTGCCCAGCCAAAAAACCAGCATGCCATTGGCACAGAAGTCCCGTATAAGTCACTTTGTAAAATCCTTGATGCATCTACTGCCCTTCTCCACATAGCTTTATAGCACATAGGACTATCCCAGACAGTCCGCCTCCTACCTTTGAAAGCGATCCCTGCATTGTTAACCAGCACGTTCAGCCCTCCATACTTCTCCTTTAGGAAGTCACGGAGAGCTCTGATGCTCTGCAGATCGTCAATATCCAGCTGATGGAAGAGTGCATGCAGCCCTTCCTCCTGGAGCTTTGCCACTGCTTCCTGGCCACGGCCGGGGTCTCGGGCTGTCAGGTACACATCCCCCGGGAACTGCTTGCATAGAGCCCTCACAATTGCGAATCCGATCCCTTTGTTGGACCCAGTCACCACAGCCACTGGCACGTTGGACATTGTCCTCTCTGAACGTATGCCAAAGTGACAGTAACTGCAAACAGCAAAGAAGAAAATTTCACACTCAGATGGACAAAGATGGCTACCTGAAAATGGATTAAAGTGTTTTTTCTTTAAAATCCTATTTAGAATTTCGCTTTGAACTATGTAAAACTACATTAGAGTACACACTAACTGTAACTTACTAAAGTAGCATGAGGTATTTGCAGAGAAATATATGTTTGGTGTTAATATTTTGAAGAAAGCCCAACCAGTGATAGGGTTAAAAAAAAAAAAAAAAAAAAAAAAAGGAAAGAAAGTCAATGACCAATCTTTAGTACTAAATTAACTTTTGATGGGAGTAAGCTCTTCTGCAAATACACCTTACAGGAACACCACCTCCTTCTTTTGAGGATATTCAACTGGTTCAGTTCAAGCACTGATGCAGTCAAAGCTGAAAAACTCAGGTGGAAAAAAGTGGCTTGATCTTCAAGTGTCAGGCAGGATTACCAATTCTAGCGTTTTTAGAGGGAAACAGTGGACCACAGATTGACTATGTTTCTTCTGTTTAACACACCAGTCAGCTCTAGATACAAAGCCTGCTTGCTGTTTTTTTTTCGCAGACATAGCACATTTAAAGAAGATGTATTTCCCCCATAAAAGCGAGTTTAAAACGCTGCTTTTGTTCAATTTTGACTTAATTGCCATTTGTCTTCCAAATTAGCTTGTAACTAACCACGAGCAGCTATCTAGCGAGGATGAAATCTTAACCAGCTCCTAAATGCCTGCCCAGCTACTGACTGACTTCACCAGGGCCAGGAGCCACCCTCCCGCTTCACCATCAAGGTTCCACCTCGCTGCAAACCGGCACATTTCACTCACTACCACCCCCTCAGGACCGGTTTTTCTTCCTAACGGGAACGCAAAGCAAACCCGCGAGCCACGATGAAGCCCGACTCCTCAGGGGACTCCCTGCTCCCCGCGGGACAATCCCAGCCGCTGACGGGCGGTCGCTACGCGCCCCCGCCGCGCCCCGCAAAGGGGCTGAATGCGGCAAGGAGCTGCGGGGCGGGCCCGGAGGGGCAGCTGGCACTCCCTTACCCACCTCCAGCACTGCGTACCTTAGCCCTCACGCCTCAGCTCTGTGCGATGGTGAGGAAAAGACGAGCTGGCACACTCACACACGGCTGAGGGGTGGCGAACGCACCTAAGATGGCGGCGGGGGAGCCCCGCCTCCCGCGGCGGGCAGGAGCGCGGCGGGCGGGCGGGCGGGCGGGAGCCGGCAGAGGGTAGCGGCGGAAGTGGCGGTGCCTGCGTCTACTCCGACAGGTGGGCCGGGGGCGGGTGGGTAGCTGTGAGGCGGCGGGGGGCGCCGGGCATCGTCGGGCATCGTCGGGCATCGTGTCCCCCTTTGCCCTCCCCTCCGCCGTGAATTCAGCCCAGGAGGGAATCGGGAGCCGGAGCCGCTGTTGGGCCGCCGATCTCCACTGCCTTAAAATGTGAGGGGGCATACAGGGTCCCAAGCAGTGTTCACTTCGCTCGGGCGATTCTCGGGGTATTGTCTGTCAGACCGGGAAGCCGGGGAGAGGCCTAGCCGTGTGGCGGGGAAGCGCCAGGGCTTTAGAGGGTCATGGCCATGCCGTGGCCAAGATGATGTTTGGAGATGAAGGCTTCCCCTCTTCCCTCACCCCGATCACCCACCCTCCTTTAGGGGTTGCTTGTAGTGCGTTTTCTAAACTTTAAAGAGGCAGCTTATTAAACGGGCAGTGATCTGATTTCTCTTACTGAGATAAAAGAAATATGCAGTACTTGAAAGGGTCTTTAAATATTTTTAAGTAACTTTTTTTTTTTAATTCAGGTTGTCTAGATAAAGGCAAAATCTGTTTCTTAATATGAAGAAAAGCAGAGGCCGGACAGGTCGAAAGCGAAGAAGAAAACACTTGCAGAGTTTTGTGGATGGAGGTACTATCCCTGGAAGTACTGATAAATAATAAAATAACAAGTCGTTTGTCACGGTGTCATTTTGTGGTGTATATCTGTCAAACACCTTTGTGCTTTGAAACTAACATTGATAAATGTTAGCTTTTTCTATGCAAATATTCTAGCATTCGTTTACAGTCCCAAGCAGAGCATGGTGAATATTGCGAGCTCTCTTTTCTGACTAATGGGAAGTACTACCTTATTCTTAAGTTCTTTGACCCTTGAATATGCTGAATAACTCCTACAGCTGTGCGAGCTCCCAGTGCCCAGAGGCCAATAAGTTATTAAGCTAGTTTGAGGGGAGCCTTTCTTGCTATCCTATTATGCTATACTAAAATGTCCAAAATACAGTTTTTCTGATCAAACAGTAAAATTTTTTCAATTTCCTTTATTTTCCAATAGAGCACTATTTTATAGCATTAATCCACTCTTTTTTATTTTTAGTCAACTGCAGTCACAAACTGGAATACATTAAACTTAAGAAGTGGCTGAAAGACAGAGGATTTGAAGACAGTAATTTAAGGCCAGCACAGTTCTGGGGTAATGTTTTAGTTATTTATTGGTGGTACATATTTCATTCTTCTAAGAATGTTAGATTCCTGCTTTCATTTTGAATCACACACCTGGCTGGCATCAGGAAAAAAGCCAGTTACCGTTAGTCCTTTAAGGACTTCTGGCAAATGCATGTGAATGTCATTTAATGTAAACAAGTAGATATGGAGGCCTGAAGTACTGTAAACTTTTTCTTATATAAAGATGGTCTCGTGTAAAACTCTGGTATGAGAATACTCTGGTATGCTACAAAACATGCACACCTATGTCAAATTCCTTGTAGGAATCAAGATTTTAAGTGTTAGTGGCACAGTTTTGAAGAAGAAAGTAATCTCTTAAGTGTTTCCAGTATCAGAACCTAACCTTGTTACAAATTCTTCATCTTCTTTTCTATATAAGTTCAGCAGATCTAGTGATACAGAAAAGTAAATAATTTTAGAGCTGGGATTCACTTAGTACTGTTTACAGTAAAGTTATATACTTGTATTTTTTCTCTTTAAGTAGATTATGTTTCAAAAACTTTTGCAATATTAAAGGGAGAGTAGAGAGAGTAGTGTGAATCAGAGAAAAAATATTGTGAATTGAAATTGTAAAGTTTAGTTAAAACTCTGAAACCAAGAACAGCAGCCAGTGATGAAAGATGTGTTTGAAGAAAAAATTGGGGAAAAGAAGTGGAGTAATTGCTAGAACTGGACAGCAAGTGTGGCAGGGGATGCAGGGGAAGGGCTTTCGCAGGGTCCTGAAAAGTAAAAAGAGAATCAGAGAACAAAGAAAAGAGGTATATATCTGGAGCAATCCATAATTGGCTATTATGATTTGTAAGAGATAATGTATGTTCTATTAGAGCTTTTTCTTGCTGGCCTGTTAATTTATTGCAGCCTATCATAGTCCCCTGTATTTTACATATATACATGTATTTAAGCATCCTCTTTGTTCCTGCTTCAGATACAGGAAGAGGGCTGATGACAACAAAAGCTCTTCAGGTTAGTAATGTTGATTCTAATGCAAGAGCTCCTCACGTTCTTTGAGATGTGATGACTTTTGCAACAAGCAAAGCTCAAAATTCCAGGCAAGGTCTTCATGGTCCCTGTTGTGAATGTAATTTCTAGCCTAATACCAGAATTTGCAGTGTTGGTATATCTGTAAGATGATATCCTATGTATCCTGATGACTTGTAGGATGAAGACATTCCTGTACTCATATACAGAGATTTAGTATGTAGTCTTGTGTTTCAGTTTAAGGCAATCAGTGGCTAACTGAAACCAGAAGGAGCAGGCCTCTTCCCTCCTGTATGCCTTCTTCCTCAGCCTCTGGCTCCCACAGCTTCTTTTGCACTGGCTGTAGCAGTCTTCCCCACTTGTGTGGTAAGTTGCATTTGGAAGCTAATCTAACAGAAAACTCTCTCTTCAAAAAAATTATTAGCTTTGATAGCTTTGCTCCTTGAAATCTCCCACCTTGTCAGACCAGTGCTTTGTACAAAGGGAGGAATGGCATATCAGGAAGGGAGATGGAGGAAGGGGGATGGAGGAAAGGGATGGGGCTTTAAGCAGCATTTGGCTTTAGATTATCTTAGCCATAATGTGAAACCATGGCTTTAACCTCACTTTGATGGCCCTCTTCTTTGTTGATAGACCAGATAATAGAATCATAATTTCTATCATTCCCAGCAGAAAAGAGGAATGAGAAAAAATACCTTGCCCTTCAAATATTGGCACAGAAAGACTGAACTGACTGAAAAGTGCCTCTCGGAAAATAGGCTTGTTGGAGAAGTTTCCTAACTGGTATGAGAATAGTATATCAAATAATGGGGAATCAGACCCAGAGCCTTTTGCAAAATAGAGAGTATAGCAAGAGGTAGGAAGAAGATGCAGTGGAGAAATCATGTGTGGAGAACAGCGTATGTTCTCATGCTGGCTCAGGGTTAGCGCCAGCAGTTGAAGGCAGAGGCTCAGGTTATCCACGGTGCTGGGAGTCTGCAGTGAGTGAAATGAGAGCTAGACACAACCGGGCTTGAGCAAGATAGGGAAACTCAGGAGAGGAATGGGGAGAGTACTGACTTGACTCATGTCCTCCCCCTGCAGGCATGGACACATTTGGCTCAAGCCAGGCATGAAAGCTAATTTACACACACAGCAGCTTGGCAAACAAGGTCAGGATATACATGACCTAAATTATCCCTACCCCATACTGCTATGTTGATAGAAGTTCAGGTATTTGTGAGATCTAATCTAAAATATATCTCAGTACAAAGAAAGTGAGTAGCCAGGCATCAAACTTTATGTGAACAGCTAACTTTCTGCAGGTGACAGTTCCTACTGACTGCAATCGTCCTCCTTCCCCTGACTGTCTTAAAACCATGCCAGTTTCCACCAAGTTCGACATCACATCTGTTTGCTTCCTGACATTAGTGTTCTCTGGGGAATGTCTCTCTGTTCAGAAATCGCGTAGTAGATGAGTCACTTACACTTGACCTTTACTATTCTTTGTGTGCATTGTGTTTTTTTTCTCCCTCAAAGGCAGGGGATCTGATTATTTCATTGCCTGAGAAATGCTTACTCACCACGGGCACTGTCCTTAGTAGCTGCTTAGGAGAATACATTATGAAGTAAGTGAAAAGTGACATTTTATGGGCAAGCTGGCCTGTCCTGTGGGTTGCTCATTAGCAGATGAATCATCTTTAGTGGTAGCAGGGCTTTAAACTGCATGCCCTAACTTGTGTGAATATTTCTCGTGGACTTTCATGCATGTGGAATGCTCAGATAAGTAAGGTTTGAACACAGAGCATCCTCTTTTAGCTAGCCAGAATTGGAGGGATGGTACAGGCTTGAACTTGACCGGCCTCTAGAGCCAGCTTGGACCTAAATGCCAGTTATGAATGGTTTCTTGGGATTTTGTGAATATGCTTCAATAGGAGAAGGGGGATAAAATGTTGCAAAGCAGTCACATGAACACGGCCTTTTAGAAAATTCAGAACAAAGACCTATGTTGGACATTGAGTAGTTGTTATGTATCCTGAAAAAAAAACCCCAAAACAAAACAAAACAAAAACCACTCAAGAGGTGGGCCTGAAATTGTTACTACAAACCAGCTTTTTTAGCTTCTCAATAAAATGAAGTCAAAAGCCCCTTTGAAGTCATCAAAAGGACTTGGAGATGAACTACAAAGAAGTTTAAAATAGAAGCTATTTATAACATGTAAAAGAACTAGAAGAGAGATAAAATTCTGCTGCATCCATTTCCTATCTCACCTCTGTGTATCTGCAATGTTGGTATGTTTATTTTATTTTCTAATAGATGGAAGCCCCCTGTATCTCCTTTGATAGCACTGTGCACATTTTTAATATCAGAGAAGCATACTGGTGAGAAATCTCTGTGGAAGCCGTATCTTGATGTTTTACCCAAGACATACACTTGCGCTGTTTGTTTGGAGAACGATGTAGTAAGCCTTCTTCCTGAACCATTAAAAAGGAAGGCTCAGGAGCAGAGAACGACGGTCCATGAGTTGTACATGTCTTCCAAGGCTTTTTTCTCCTCCCTGCAGCCTTTGTTTGCTGAGAACACAGGAACTATTTTTAACTACAGTGCTCTAGAGTGGGCTTGGTGCACTATTAATACCAGGACAATATACATGAAACATTCACAGAGGGAATGTTTTTCTCTTGAGCCAGATGTTTATGCATTGGCACCATATTTAGATTTGCTAAACCACAGTCCAAATGTTCAGGTAAGAAACTAAAAATAGATCACTTAATTTCTTTACTTGTGAATGCACTATCTCAATACAGTATGCATTTATGTGATGGATTAGGAGTGTCTGGAGGTCAGTGAGAGATCTCATAATGGGGAAATAGTCTGTTGAGGACACACGCAGGCTGAGTACTCATGGTTCGTATATACCCTGGAGCTTGCTATTCAGCCCAAGGCAGTTGAATAAAGATGATTCAAATGTTTCAGTTTATGTAGCAAAGCAAAGGTACAGGGAGAGCCCACAATGGCTGGGTAAGATTTGCATCCAGGGTAGCTATTGGGAAGAGCCACTTGTAAATATAACCCTAGTCTGCTCTCCTGAAACGGTCTGCTCCTGAGACAGATCTCGAGTTACATGGTCCCTGTGTTACCTCACCTCTGGCTGAAGCCTGTGGGTAGCCTTAGGAAAGTATATAGAGCAGTTCCACTGTATGTCAGGGACTGTGTGCCAACTTAGAGCTGGGATAGCACAAAAGTGGCCAACTCTTCATGAAGCCATCTTTATTTGCGGATTTGGGGCCTCTGTAATAAGTCTACACAGTGGGTGGCACATCCTGCGGACTAAGGTTTTGATGTTTGTTCTTCTTCGTGCTAGTATTTATAGAGTAATCCTGGTGTGGAATCGTCCAAATGGATTGCCTTTTCAGACATCTGTAACCCTATCTGTTTCGTTGCTGTGTTAGAGGAATGTTCAATACTGTTGGGTTTTAATATTCAAGGTCTGATTCCGTTTTTACCCTGTCTTCCTGCCAAGAGTAAAACCTTTTATTTTTAATTTCTTGAAGGTAAAGGCTGCATTTAATGAGCAGACAAGAAGCTACGAAATTCGGACAAATTCACAGTGCAAAAAATACAAAGAAGTATTTATCTGCTATGGGCCTCATGATAATCAGCGACTGCTACTAGAATATGGATTTGTTGCCATGAATAACCCTCACAGCAGTGTTTATGTCTCATCAGGTTGGATATATGGATTGTCTTGACATTGAAAGCTACAATAGTAGAGAGCAGAGCATCTGAACGTATTAATGCTGTCTGTTTTCAACAGGAGATGTGGGTAAAAAGGGATAACTAAAAGAATGAAGAAATACACGCACTTGCATATATGTATATGCACAATGCACAATATGCACATTGCATATTAAGGCATTATGATTTTTTTTAGTGCCATCAAGATATTTGTGTGTATCTCCAAGAAATGGAATAGAGTTTGGTACCACTTTGAACTGCACAGAATGTAAGGATTGGAGTTTTAAAATTGAAAGTGTTCTTTGGAAACTTTTCCTTTTGTAAAATTGCAATTCTTACCATGTATGTAGAGCTTCCAACTGGATGTCTTAGATTGTACCATTGACTTCAGGATTTAAGTCCTGATCTCCACAAATTGAAGTTGCTGAGAGTAGTTCATAACTTTAGTTTGAGTCAGGATTTCCATTATAAGGATACAATCCTGGAGATTGCTGATAGCTTTTGAGAAGTAGATACATTTTTGATTATGTTGAAGTTCACCAAAAGGTAGCAGGTTTTGGTCTTTGTCCTGTAGCTACTTGAAAAATATGGTTGAAATGTCGTTTCAGAATTGAGGATTGTAGTTTCTTCTGCATACCATATATTTAAATATCTAAAATCTGTTTTTATGCAGATACTCTCCTCAAATATTTTCCACCACTGGACAAGCAGAGAAATGCAAAAATTTCCATTCTAAAGGATCATGATTTCTTAGAGTAGGTATCTGGAATTTTTTGTGATCTTTCTTTTCAGTTTTTCTGGGAGTCAGATTTGCTTCTAATATCAAAATCCAGCATAAAATAATTATTTGTTTTATTTAACAAACTGATTTGCTTGCTGTTTGTGAGAGAAGGTAGAAGTGGTAAACACCAATATCAAAGCTTGAGATAGATTTCAAGGCCCAGGCTGTCTCCTAGCTGTGGATAGCAGCAGAGTAAGGGGAGTCAAGGAGTCCTCTAGTTTCAAAGAGCAGATCTTCCCTTGTTGACACTTGTCAGGAAGAAAGCTATCATGCTGTAAGAGATCACTTATACTTTCTGTGTCTCGTCACTTCTGACTTTTTAGAAACCTGACCTTTGGATGGGATGGACCATCTTGGAGACTCCTCACAGCCCTCAAGTTGTTAAGTCTTGGAGCAGATGAATTGTAAGTTTCAATACTTTTTGAATATTTAGACAATGTGCATGTGACATTTTCCTTTATCTGCTTTTTGCTGGCTGTGTGTGAGATACTGGGACAATTTGGATTTCCTGTGTCTATCTCATTGACTCCTGGTGAGAAGTGAAAAGAGGAAAGGCAAAGAACACCATATAATGTAAAGTCATTGCCTATTTGCTGCTTTGGTCTTTTACTTTCTTGTATTAAACACCAGAAACACACCATTGTTTTCCCTTTCTATTTTGAGAACGAGATATTACTTTAAGGTTCAGACTCCAGACCTTTTTCCTGTTGATTTGATGGGACTTTTAAATGCTATTGACCTTGCTTGATTTCTTTGAAGCATGTGCTCCACAGGCTGCTTCTGAAATTTTAGAACCAAATAAATCGCTGAAATTCATTTCCAGTGACTGTCAGCGCAGTTTTGATCATTTGTTCCAAATGGCAAATTTGCCTTAAACAGCATTAATAGAAAATGGTTACCTGGGATTTGCTTGTAATAGTAAATAATAATTAAAAAAAAATGTTTTCTCTTGTTTGAAGCTCTTTATGCTTCGAAGATTCATTGCTGAGTGGAGTAAGTTGATTATAAGAACTAAAAATAAATCCCCATGGTACTGGTTTCAAGCCCATGAAATGTGTCAGTATGTGAGGTGAAGTTTAGCAGAAGCCATGCTAGTAAGTTCTGAGTGAATAGCTTTTACTCCTCACAGGTGCTGCTGAAGTTGGTGGCAGCATGGCAGAGCAGTAAAGACTGGAATCATTGGTCTAAGTGCAGACTGTGGCTTTGGCTGAAAGGCTAGGGATGGAGGATTGGAACTGCTGCTCCAGACCATTAATCCCTCTTCCCTTTTGCTTGCCTTATCAGTCTCATATCTGAATGCTGTGTGCTTTTTTCATGTATGCTGACCCTACTTGCCTTATGCCAGCAATGTTATTCTTAGCATAACCATATGTTTATCATTCAGTTGGGGAATACAGCAAATGATTGTGTGGTGTTCAAATCTTTTTGTTTTAGTACTTGCTGGAGGAGAACGCTGCTTGGTGATGTAATTTCAGCTAGAAACGAACAGCAGACGTTGAATATAACAGCAAAAATATGCCATTTTTTAATAGAGGAGACAGAGCATGTCCTTCTTCAGGTAATTTGACTAGAAGAACAAGGTAGCCCAGATTCCTTTCTCTCCTAGCACGTGTACATGTACAGCAGTGTAATTTTCTGGGGTGAGAACAGAGCGATGGAGGGAATTGACTACACTGGGGTGGTGCAGGATTTGTTTCCAGGTTGACTGACAGCACTAAATTGCTCAGCAGAATTTGTAGCTGCAGCAAAGAAAGGAACCATGTTACAAAGCTTATAGGAAGCCCTGTAAACAAGTGAAAAGTGTTGAACCTTGCTCTGCCTACAATATCAATGTGTTTGTTGAGGTTAGCTCTTAAAAGAAAACGCAGGCTTGTATGAGGTGGGCATATACGATGTTGCAGACCTGCCAGGAGTGCCTTGTTGCAGAAAGTGAAGGCCATGTTCATTAAAGCCAGTCAAGCCAAATGAGCTACCCATGTCAGCCAGTCTCCTGTAAGGGAGGTCTGTACTCTTAGAAAAACAATCTCTCCTTCCTTTCTAAATTTTGGCAAACAACATGTGTACTTAATGTCAAGTTGGATAGCTATCATGGAAAAGGGTTATTAAAACCACACTTTTGCAAAGGAAACATGTATATGCACAGAATATGAGGTGAATCTGGTCTTGAGCAACATCTTGACCATAGTAGAGACTTAGGAGCCTGATATCAGGCAAACATTTCCCTTCCCTTCATCTCCTTGTTTTTGGTCTGCTTCCTATCCACGTGATGATTTTTTTCCTTTTTTTTCTTCTTTTTTTTTCTTTTACTATTACAGTTTCTCTTGTGGAAGGTTAAAAAAAATACTGTATTCTGACATAGTTCATGGAATCCCTACCACAGATGAGCTTTACACAAATTTTGTGTTCATGTCCTATATTAAATAATCTGAATTTTTAGTAATTTCATCCCATTTGTATAAACTTCAGATTTCCCAGTTGAAAAGGAACAAAGAGAACCTCAAAAAACACCTCGCTTTGGTAGAAGCACTACGCTTGGAAGATCTGAAAATACTACAAAAATCAGCTGAGATTCTTTGCAACTTGAATATGGCAACAACTTGACCCATCTGGAGCTGTGATAGCTGTGGCTGATTGGAGCTCATTAGCCATGGATGTGCCTTGCTCAACTGTTTTAATGGACCTGACCAGCAAAGAGTAATGTAGAAATTCATCAGAATATGCCTAGTTTTGTTTACAGGGTCACACAGGACCCAGAGTCTTATTTTGTTCTTTGCTGACCTTCTTCAGTAATACAAAAGGTTAGCCCAAATGCTAGGGGGGACCACAGGTGGCTTTCATCACATCTCATCTAAATCACGCTGCTGTGAGCAAAACAGCTTCTGGGGTAATTTGAGCAGCCCCAGGATTGTGGGCTCCAGGAGTCCTAGACTTTACAGCTGCCTGTGTGGCTAAAGCATGGATCATAGGGTCAAGCAGATACTCCTCAGCGTGTATTTGAGCTCTGGCACTTGACAGAGAGGAAGAGGACAGAGCGACTTATATTTGCCCTGTACTGATCCTTTACTTTTTCCCTGAAATCTGTACATGTCCCCAAGACTTAGCAGTTCATGTAGTGCCTGTTCATTGCTGGAGTAATAGATGCAGACTGCAGCACAGATCAGTCCTATTGTGACCAAATCATTCCCTTCACAGTTTCAGCCCAAGTGTTTCTTGAACATAAGGAAGTGTGAATTTCCATCCTTTACTCTCAAAGCTCCATCCAAACTCACTAGTTCTTGTTCTGACTCCTCCTGCTGGGAATGAGAACTGAAAGGATATATCACTTTGAACTCTTGTTTCTTGTTTGGAAGATCACCCAGGCAATTAATTCTGTTTCCATTCAGTTCTGGTGATCACATTGAGAAATGTCCCCATCCTGTCTACAAGGGGATAGTCTCATGAGCTGCCTTTCAGTATTAGTTCTACTTAAGTAGGGAGCTTGAGCTCCCTGTGTCGTTTAGAGAAGAGAGAGACTTCTTCAAAGGGCATTTCAGGACAGGACCCTTATTTAAACTGTATAAACTTCATTTATAATTGTGGTTGTGTTGTGATTATTTTCCATTTTGTGGGGAATCACATTTCATAGAATTTTTCATTACTATTTTTGGCATTTTTTAAGAACTGTGTTTTTAAAGAGTTTATTTTTGTAAATATGTTGGTTCATTTTCTACAAGACTTCTCTATTTTTGAAGTAAATGAAATTGTATACAGCAGTAAAGGCATTCTAGCTAATGATATAATTTAAAGCAAAAAATGCAACAAGTGAAAACTGTTAAGTATTCAAGCTCAAATGCACTTTAAGACTTTCTTTGGTACCTTGTGAACAAGAATGTTATTGTGCAAACTTGCTTGGATTTGAGGATTCCAGGGGTTTTCCCTGCTTTTTTTTCTGCGTCAGTCTGTTTGGGACAGGAAATGTCTTGATACCTGGAGCTCAGAGAAGGGTCTTTCCTTACCTAGAAAGAAATGTTGGTTTAGGTTCAAAAGACTGGGGGAACTGAGAAGTGTAACTGTTTGCTGTTACTCAGTTTCCAAAAACAAAAGTTACTGGTTTTGAGGTGCCATCTTCATAACCTCTTCCTAGGATTAGGAAATTCTGAAAATAAGCTATTTTCTGCCTTGTTTACTCTAATGCACTGAGGCTCTTTTGTACTCTCAGGCTTTCTGTATTGTTCATGTGGAGATGCTGACAGTGTGTGGTTACTTTACATTTCACAGCAGACGGCAGGGTGAATGGGTTGGGAGAGGAACTGAAGTGCCTTCTGGAGCTACAAGCACATTTCTTACATCCTTTGGGCCAACTGAATTTCATATTTGCCTAAACAGTGTTTTTAACCCCTGCAAATCACTTGGCACCATATTTTATACTCTGGTCAGTCCCATTTGGAAGTACCTCCTGGGATGAGATGACTGTCTGCATTTGGGAATGCAATCTCTACTAATCTCACTGAGGGTAATTCTCATCAGCTCACGTAAGGGTCCTTCTGTACCACTGAACCTGGCTACAGCAGAGGTAGCTGAGACCCTGACCCTGTGACTGTTGCCCGTTCATTTTGATTAGGTCTGCAAAAAGGTCTACAGAAGTCATGGATGATACAAAGAGGGTGGATGGTGACTGGGCATTCACAGTGCAAGGAGTAAGGGCTTTCAAAGGAAGCTTGAAGAAGTCAGGTTCAAAACTAACAGAATGTGGTAACAAATC
The DNA here is from genome assembly GCA_035582835.1 of Phoebastria nigripes. NCBI lineage: Eukaryota > Metazoa > Chordata > Aves > Procellariiformes > Diomedeidae > Phoebastria > Phoebastria nigripes. The sequence goes on along the minus strand of JAYKAV010002933.1, from coordinate 4,664,843 downwards.
CATTGATGTTACTAAGGAATACGGATACAAAAGTTGACATGGGTGCAGAGCACGTATACATGGAAGACAGAGCTGTTGGCAATTGCCAGCCAGCCGGCCAGATTTGGTCTTACATAGTCGCGTGATCTCAAGATACTTGAAGGTTGGGAGGGTATTGATGGCAAGTATTGTATGTGCTTGACCTGCGCTTGCTCTTTTAAGGTGTTCATGGGCACCCTAGGAAACAGGGTACTGGGCTAGAGGGATCCTTGCTTTGAACATGTCCTGCAATTTTGATGATTACAGTTGAACTGTTTGACCTCTTACTTTCTTTTAATAAAAACTTTTTCATTCTCTAAGAACAGATGTGTTTCTCATTTTATAATTTTATAATGAGATGGTACCAGAGTTAAAGAAGATAAGGATGTCTGGTGGTTTTTTTTCTTCTTTTTCTTTTTTCTGGAGATGGCTATTTTAAGAACAACTTCTGTACGATGTGTCTTGCAAGATGGATACTAGTTTGACAGAAGTTTATTTGCTTCAGTATTGCACTATAGACTACACATTTATACCAGGTGTTCTGAATATGGGTTCTGCAACTCCTACGTGCCCTCCAGGGAGTGTAGGAAGGGGACCTGGCAGTGCAGGAGAGTAGGCAGTATGAACTGCTTGTCTGTCTCTTGCATGTAAGCACAGCAGTAAGCCCCCAGCTTTACCTTAAACACTGTAGCCAGTGTTCTGAATAGAGCCATGTGTGTTTAATGTCAAAGGCAAAATCCTGCCTGAATAAACTACGGAATTGGAACTAGTGCTTTTGTAACACACATCAATAGCAATGGACTCTTAACAGGAATAAACCAGCATAACACAGGTCATGATTCAGCATTTATGTATATATATGCCTAGTCAGCAAAAGCTTGAATTCTTTTTTGAATCAAACCTAAACTATGTGCAAGACAGGGTATGCTAAGCTGGGCTAAGAGCTACTGAGGAAGTAACTGCACTGGGAGTGCTCTCCAGCTGTCTTACAGAACACTAAATCAAGTTTTCAAAGAGTGAAGATGCTTGCTCTCAGCCTCTACTTTAACTAGAGCCCCTTTGAGCTGCAAACATCTTAATCGCTTAGCTTTAGTGACGTGCTGTTAACATTTGGCTCCGTCTCTCTGTTAGTCTAAGAAGGGATTTAGCTGTGGTCTTAGTGTGGAAAGACATACTTTATTTCCCTCTTTGTATAAATTTCCTTTCAGATCGTATCTGCAAATCTCAGCAATAACAGGAATAAATCCCAGCTTTTTACCATTAGCAATACAAACCTGGTATAGACCATGGCGGTGAGCTAGATTCTCTTCCAGCTTGTGCAGTGTTACTCAAAGAGAGCTAAAGTAGGAATGCATTCTGTGACTGCAGTAAAAACACTGGGTTTGGGTAGGTATAATGAGAGAAGCTTTATTTCTTGTGATAAGAGCATGAGACAGAAATAGCACAGCTTGATTTTTTTTTTTTTTTTTTTTTTTGAGGGGGGAGTTGATTTAGTGCAGTCTGAAGTCACTGAAAAATTTTAAACATGAAACCTCATGACAGTATCTTTCCTGTGTCAATTTATGTAAATACGGCATGGATTTTCTTTGATCTTCTACAGAGAGTGGCTTCTAGTTTACAGTTTTCTTCAGCTGTAATGTGTGGAGATCATCCATCATTGCTAAGTGCCTTTAGACCTGTCTGTTTCAGGACAAGATAAGGGAGTATCAACTCTCATACCCTCATAATTAAAGCTTTTAGGTACACTATGAAAACATTTCAAAGATGACATTCCCAAAGAAAGAGCTTTTAAAAATGATGTCTCCCAGGGTAAGTAGCCCCTCCCCACCTAGAAGGTAAAGAACACCCCTTTAAAAGTGCCACACTTTGGCATAATTTGAAGTGTTTGTTTGCACTCAGTGCATCTATGACTATAGTGGTGAAGATCATGAACTCTAGGACAGAGGGAAATTGTCCCAACAGAACTTTATGGGTTTCTTTACACAATAAATACGAACTAAAGTTGTTAAAAGATTTACAAATTTCCCCTCAGTTTGGACCAGCAGTTGGATCTGAACCATGTGAAATTCATTATTTTTGTCATTTCAGTACGAAAGCAGGGAAATCACAGCTCAGTGGCTGAATTCAATTAGGAGAACTTGATTTTATCCCTATCTAACAAAGCTTAGGTGGCATCAGTCTGCTGCAGGTTGGAGTGAAAAGAAAAAAATACATTTCCAGTTCATTCCACTGAATGTTTTAGTGGATATCTATAATTCCAGAATTAAGTTTTAGAAAGCACTGCAATGAGCTATATTCAGTGGAAAAGCAAAGATACTCAATGAACCCCAAAGTAAATTGTGTAAAACTAGTGTAAAACTAATGCAATCTCTGTGTTGTCCACTAGATGATGCAACTGTACTACAGAGAAATAAGAAGTTACAGTATATCCACATGCAATTATAATCCTATTTACTGGATTATATTTTTAGTAGTAAAAAGTGTTGTCTTCAGTGATACACCATGGTTGATATTAGATAAATAGTTGAAAATGTAGTTTTCTTTCTGCTGGTTTCAAGTGAAACTTGAAGCTTTGTAATCTTTTATCTTTTCTCAGTTTTACTGTATTTTAACTTCGTTGGAGTTGCTCCTCTGTCAAGTTGAATCATGTCGTTCTTCCCTGAAACTATCGCCCGAGACGTAACTAATGGTTCAAATCATGTTTGTTACGTTAACTTGACCGTAATGGTTTAGCTGGTGGGGTTGCAATGGAGAACTGTCTGCTCATGTGTTTTTTCTTCAGAGATTGGGGGCCAGATTCATCTTTTGCACAGATCTCTTTCAATAATGTCCTTTGATGTGGCTGATTGAACTCTGATTGAAACATTTCCTCTGCGTAGGGCAATTTTGTGGACTCTCCCTTGTGTCAGTTCTCTAGTGTCTAATAGTAACAAGCTGATGTTTGACCCTTTCCTTCGCTGCGGATTTCTTCACTGCCCGTTTTTGTGGCTTGTGCCTGCTTATTACTTTTGATGCTTGTTTGTCGCGTTGCTCAGTTTCCCAGGGGCTTCTGAAACAGCCAGTGTGTGTCTACTCTGCATGTCCTTAGAGCCCCTTCAGATTGTCCCAGTTGCCCTACAGCTAAAAAGAGGAGGAGTGGAGGGATCTGTTGCTTGCAAAGCTGCTGTTTTCTCCTGAAGCCCTCTCTCCTGTTCCTTAGCTCTTTCCCCCTGCCTCCAGTGCTGGACTGTACAGCAACATGGCAATCTTGAGAGCACTGAAGTGGATTGGGCTCTAGTACCACCCTGTGCGTGGCAGGAGGCAGGTATTTGCAGTGCACTTTTAATGTAAGAATGTTTTTCCTCTTTATATACACCTGTACTTGTTCCAAGTCTGGCAGGGCCAGCTGTGTCCAGTGCTTTACCTCTCTACTAGGATGCCAGAATTGGGTTGGAGAAATTGTTAGATGAGCACTGTATCCTTTGCTGATACATCCAACAGGCACTGGATGTGCTATTTTAGTAGCTCCCTCCTGCTGGGGCTGCTCTGGAAGGAGCTGGCAGTGGCAGTTTGGCTCTTTTGACCCTTGGCAGGCAATGATGACTATGGAGAGGACAGAGGGACATTCTCAGCATGAGGCTGGTGCCATGTCTGTCTGTACCACCCTGCCTGGGCCAGCATCCAGAGCCTGTATCTCTATCTGTAAGAAGCCAGCCCTCTTTGCAGCAAGAAAGTGCCAGTGAATTTGTGTATCCTTCCCACAAGATGAACTTTGCATTGACAGAGACGCTTTGGTGTGGGTGGGCTGGCCTGCAGAGGATGTTGGCGAGAGATCAGAAGGGACCATGCCATCCCAAGATGACTCACTCATGCTGCTCTGAACTGTTTCTTATGAGTACTTAGATACTGGGCTAGCCAGTCCCTGGCTCAGGAGAGGGAAAACACTGTGTAGGTCATGGGAGACTCCTAAAGGCCTGCTAGGAGTGCAGTGTGGGCTCGGCTGTGGAGGTGGAAGGGGAAGGGTGGGCTAGCATAGGAGGGGCAGAGTGGTCCCACTGGAGAGGGGATGTTTTGTACGCTAATAAAGAGCACACACTCCTGCTTGGCTTTTCTCTGCCTCTAAGTTCATGTGGATAACTGGACAGTCCTGCTGCTCTGTTGGAAATGGTGAGGTGGCCATTTCTGCGCCTTTTTGGGAAGAATGGGAAGGTGAGAGTGTTAAACATACAGTCTGGATAGTGACTGTTAGAAAATCATATAACGTCAGGCAAGTATGTACGTGTGTGTCTGTGTGCACCATGCTGTGGCTAGCCAGTGCTACCCTAGCTTCATGGGAGCAGGGCTATTGGGTTTACTTGGCTGCGTAACCCTGATTTGGCATTTTTTCTGCAGTATTAGAGGAGGGGCCTTAGGGTGAAGGACAGGGGAGAAAGGACGCTGTTTTTGACAGAGCTGCAGTGACAGAGGGAGCCTTTTGGTTGTGCTGGTCCATCTGGGTGTCTTGCTGCTCTCTGCTGTCATGCACAGATGGAGATGGGCACGGATCCCTTGGTGTTGCCAGGTGGGAAATCTCTCATGTCAGGCTTCTGGTACAGCAGTGTAGTCAGCCTCTCTGTCATGGAGAGACATGTAATGCCTCCCACCATCACTCACTGGTGGGGTTGCCCTGCTGTGTGGAATAGGAGTTGGAGGATGTGAGCGGCTGTGGCTGGGATGCTCTTGGGTGTGGAGCTGTCTAGTGAGGTAGGGAATGTGTGTTGGAGGAAACAGAAAGCAATGAGCAGTCCCCAGATTTCCTCTGGCATTTCAAATGGGGTGCTCTCATGATCACCCCTTTGAATATGCTCCAAGGCTAAGATGGTGTGGATGGTCAGAGAGCTGGGCTTTGAGCATACAGCCAACAGCATTCACAAAGACAGCGTAGGTGTGGCATTTGAGACTGATCTTTTATGTCACATTTGATAGAAATTGGCTAATGTGTTCAGAAAATACATGAGAGTGGAAGGGGAGAGTAGCATATTGAGATATACAGAGATTTGTTTTCTCATGCATCCAGGCTAAAATCACAATAGAAAGTCAGAAATTTTGAACCCAATCTTGAGCTTAACTATGTTGGAGACCATGGCAATGATGGGTGCTTGTACTCCTCCAAAGAACTCCCTGCCTATGGTAATGGCCATTCCCTTTCTAGGTAGAGAACCACGTATGCTTGGCACAGGCCCTGAGGAGCACAGCAGATGAGTCTGGTCTGAACCTCAGGAGACTTAACATTGTCTCTGTCCCTGGCTGCTTCCAGCAAAAACTGTGAAAAATCAGTTCATCCCATGTCTGTTTTATGCTGATTTAATTCAACTTGGTTTGAATGGAGTTACACCTTGCCTTTGATACCTGGCCTCAGGGCTTCATTAGGCATAGCTGTAGTCCAAAGCTTGCTGACAGAAATCGGTTTATGTGGGCTCAAGCTGTCTTTTCCTTCCTCTCCCCCCCCGCCCCGAAAAGAACAAAATGCATTGCAATTACAGGGGAGTAGTTACTACAGCCTGGTAGGAGGATCAGAGAGCATGACTCCTCTTCCAACCTACTCTTTGCACTGGAAGCACCAGGGTGGAGGCTGAACTCTTGCACTTGGGGAAAGCTGAGTGTGTGTGTGTGAGAGCGAGAGCAAGAGCGAGCTCAAATTCCCCTCTGTGCAGTGTGGCTGGACAGGGTAAGAGGTGGCCAGGTATGGTACTGCTCAGTCTGTCAGCAGACATATACCCCAGCCTTGGCTCTCTTGAAGTGCATTACACTTGAGTTGTGACTGGGATAACATCCTGCAGTGTGGGTGGAAGTTTCACGGTCACAGGGTTTGCACCACTTCAATTTACTCACTCTTGAGGTAGCTCTTCATCTCCTCCAGTGCAAGTACAGAGGCAAAGCCATAGAGGAGCAGCACCTGGCACAGGTTAGGCTGCCATATGCCTGACTTTTTACTGAAAGGAGTGTTGTTCAGGTGGAAAAAGCAGAATTTGGTTCTTACTCTGGGACTTCCAGAAGGCAGAGAGCTCCTCTGGCGCAGCAGTGACTGGAGTGTGCCTGACCAGCCATGTCTATGCAGTCGAGCAGTGCAGCAAGGGCTTTTCATGTCCTATGAGACCTGCACATGCTGGTCTTAATGTATGTGTGCCAGGCAATTGATCTGCACCTGTGCACAGTCTGATACATGTCACCTGTACATGCTCTGGCCACCTGGGCCTTAAAAATAAAGCCACATGTGCACAATAAAGCCACCACGTTCATGCCTGTGGGACTTGCTGGCAAGTGAGTCCTTGGTTTATGCCTCCCTGAGAATGATCAGAGAGCCCGAGGCAGGATTCCTTTCCTGAAGTCTGAAGGAATATCCCTGCTGAAGTTTTGAGCTGTAACATCAAAAGTAGGTGGAAACTCATATCACAGCATTGACTATTTTTATTAACATATTTTTCAAAATTCTTGGGAGAATTGCCTGACGAGGATAAACACCGCCCCTCACCTTAAAAAAAAAGAGAAGCAGCACTGGAAAAACAATGGGTTAAGCATTCCTAATTTCAAAATAAAATGTTTTTGTTAAAGAAAACGTGCAGAGAATTGTTAAACAAAGAAACCCCAGACCATTGCAAAATGAAACAGCATGAAAAATGTTCTTAATGTACCCACATTCTCTGGAGTTTCCCCCCTGCCTTCCCCACTGGTTCAAGATGAAAGTAAGATTTGAATCTAAGTCAATAGCAAGATGCAACTGTTGAATGTCAAGTAGGGGGGAAAATGTGAGCATTACTTGGATAATTCAGAAAACAGCTGCTGCAGCTACTCAGCGTTGTACTAGTTAGTTAGAAAAAGATGCTACTCCTCTTGGGAGGAAGAGGCAAATTTCTGGTAACTTGGTGTCCTAGGGGCAACAGGCAACACGGTTGTGATGCTGTGTGAGCCCAGGCCAGGTAGAGATTGGGATGGGGATGCTCTGAGGGTTTGGGCTTTGGGGTCTCTGTGCCATGCTTCCTTCCTCCTAGACACCTGCCTGCCTCTGGTGGGGTGTAGAGTTAGAGATGGTGAGGTGAGCAGATACTGTAACACGAGGACCTGAGACAAATACTCTTGACAGTCTTAGGTAGTAAATGTAGAGCTAAATGGACCGCAATCCTGTGTTTAAAAGGAGAAAAGGTCAAAAGAGGACTAATAGTTGGTTATTTAAATCATTCTTTAAACACCTCTACCAGTCATACAGCGTGAGCTATTTTTACCTGTCTCGAAGCTCTCCATGACTGATAAATATTTTAAAAAATATGGTATACACTGGTTGTTACTGGTTGCAGGTTGCAGCTTATATGTAAACCAAGTGCTGCTGACAGAAAGCTCCACTGTATGCCCTCTTTGCACTCTGACCACTTCAGTATTAGAGAATCATTCTCTCCATTAGTGCACTTATATTATGAAGAATGATGTGGAACAGAGGTACTAGCAACTCCTCCTTTGTTTATAGCTAGAAAATATCTGACTGCTTAAAAGAACATGAAAACGAGTTTTGTCTTCCTTTCCTATTACTGTCAAACAAACTTCACCTCCGCGCTCAACATCACATGGAATTTGTCACTGGCAGGAAGCGTAAACCCTACCTTGTGAATATATAACTTACAGTCACTTCAGAGGGAGAAAAAAAATCCTTTCATCATGTTCAGTTTTCTTCACTGTTTTATTTCACTTAAAACATCACTCACTACCAAATGGTATTTGTCAGTAGTAATTGGCAAATGCTGGAGGCGGTTTTCAAGGCTGTCTGAATGGAAAATCTCAAAGCAGTTGTCTGCACTGAAAGAAAATATTACATTTGATCTTTTTATGATTCTCACAGACGTGATGTATGTCTGCATTCCTTAGCCTGAAGAATTCTTGGTGTTTGGGTTTCTTTTCCTTTAAATGACAGGAAGTAACACTTCACTCTTATTTTGCAGTATTGTCTGAGAATTAACCACAACATAATGGTAATGTACATTTTTTTTATGCTTTACAGAGATTGGTTTTTATTAGCCATTTATTGTGGTTTTGCTTGTTGGCAAGGTTCAGATCCTCTGAATGATAACTGGCTATTGCATTTCATCTGCGTTGGTATTTAGACGTGTATTTCTCCTGATGTCTTCTTTCTAAATAATGTCTCCCTCAAAGATTGCCTTGCAAGAAATCAGCTTTCCCCTAATGCAATTGTACAAATGTATTATTGCTCTTGTCACCTCTGCCCCTGCGCTTTTTGGTCATCAAGACAAAGGATAGATAGCATGTTACATTAACACGGTGGTTCAAGTCAGCAGAGTGGGGATGTTCCTAGGGCAAAGTAAAGCCCAATACCAGGGAGTGGAGGACACAATAGCGGGTGAGTAGTAACTCTCAGAGCCCCTGACAGCCTCAAACACTGCTTAAAAATGCCACTGCTGGGCTCCTCAGCATTTTAAAACCTAATGGCATGTGAAGTGTAACTGATTCCCATTTGTTAATCATTTCAACTTTGGTTTTATATATGACTAAATGCCCGTTGTGGGGTTCTTTTACCTCTGGTGTTGGCATGGCTAACTCTGCAGCACACTAACAGCCTGGCAGCACAGATCAGATGTGCAAAGTGTCCTTCTGTTCCGGAGGTAAGCATGTTGTTACTGGCTGCAGACCTACTGCCTGGCATCTGGAGAAGTCACGAATGCCCTGGCCTAGTGATTCCCAAGCGTCTGAAATCCCAACGCGATACCTGAGCTCCCTCAGCCCTGGTGCAAAGCCCTGAGGGCAGCAGTTCTCTGCAGTAAACGAGACCTCTTCCAGCCACCTGAAGCACAGCAATGACTTGGTGGTACCACCATGTTCTCAACAAAAGAAACAAGCGAGCATGTGGCTTTCCATGGGATGCTGCTCCAGTGGCGGATGGCTGCCTGGCTCCTTCCTGCTGCTCCTGGCCCGGTGAGGGAAACTCCTCCGTGCCCTGGCACCCTGCGGGGATGACTTCTCCCTTCTTCCTGCGATGAGGCACCGCCAGGCTGGCCTCTGCCATCAAGGTCTGCGTGACAGGCAACGCTCTTCGCTTCTGCCATCTCCCACTGGCTGCTGGACCACAGATAATTAGCACTGCTTCTAGGTCTTTCTAGAAAAGGCAAAATTGCTGAAACCTTATTCAGAGAGCACCTTTGCTGTCACCTAAGGGCCTGACATCTGCCTCTCCCTGCCATCGTAAGGTTGGCCTGAAAATGTCAAGATTATATCAAAAATAACTGTGCTGATTTTTGATTTTGTTCTACTTGCAGTCTGGTTTCCAGCTGTACTAAACTCAAATCTTCTTTACAATAATCAGAAGAAGCAAAGCATGATTTTTCCATGCAAGCTAGAGGCTTGATTCCACAAATGGAGGCTTTGAGCTCTGCAACAAGCAGCGGCTGTGGGCAGCTCTGAGGTACTCTCTAGCATCGTGGTTGTATCACCAGCAATGAATGAAATACTAAAATCCTGGCTATCTCCTGCAAGAAAACTGTGCTATGTGGCTTGGTTTGCTACAGTGAAACAAAATGCTGTCATTCGTATGGATGATGCTCTGAGAAACAGTGCTTATAGTGAGATGGGGGTGTGTGCACAGTATATATACAAACACACATGCATATACATACAATTCCCTTTTAAATGTCAACACACCCTTCAAAACATAGTGTATCCCATGGGAGAGAAATGACAGCTTATTTGCAGACAATGCTGTGTTTGTTTTATTTTGTACCAGAAATGAATTAAGCTATTTTCCCTCCATGAAGGATTGCGGGTTTTGCACTGACTCATTGTGGGACTGTCAGCCAGGGGAGGTCAGATAAGGCTTGTGTGGTTGCAACCGGAGACCTGATCAGCTCAATTAGGTGTTTGGGGGCTGATAGGGGCCCCTCTTGGGGTGCCTGCGGGGTATGCAGTGGGCTGCAAGAGGGCAGAGTCAGCTCACAGGTTGGGAGAGGGGAGCGAAGGTGCTAACCGAGGTCGCGGCTGCTCCTCAAAGCGTTAGGAAGGCTGCTGGGGGCTCAGGGGGTGTGGGGGTGCCACCATCCAGCCACGCTGCCTCCACCCGCTCCCCGGGGTGCTGCCGCCCCGCTCCCTCCGTGTCGCAGCGCAAAGCCCGGCGCACAGAGCCAGGCTGCACCAAACCCAGCGGGGCCATTCCCCCGGCGCAGCGGGGGCACCGGCTGCTAGGAGCGGCGGATGCAGACCCATAGGAAATGGGGGTTTGTTAATGTTGCTGCCTATGGAATAGCTTGGTTTTAGTGCAGCGTATTACTTGGTGTTTTCTCTCTCGTTCGTCTGCGATGAGAGCTCACTCTATACTGTGTGTAGGGATGTGCTCCCACTCTCGTTGGGCAGAATTCAATAAGAAATACCATTTTTTTGCAGCCTGTGACTTGAGCTATTCAGCCACATCTGCTGTGGCTCTGATGATTGTCACTTTTCCACAGTTCCCAAATTAATGCCACATCAGAGATTCTTAAGCCAATAGCACAATTAGTTAACAAAACTATGCAAGATCATGAGCAAAATTAAAGACAAGCTGCGACAGTCTTCTATCCCCAAAAGTTTTGTGGGCCTTGTTTAATTATTATCCTCAGGCAGTTACTGTTGTCTTCTTGTAAATCTTGTGTGAGAGTATTCAGGAATGTTTTGCTTTATTTTTGTCACCAATCAGCAGAACAATGAATGCACAAAGAACCCTTCGTTTTTCTCTCCTCTGTTGACACATGGAGCTGAAGACTCAGTGATGTGCGTGAGAAATGATCAGTCTTTTACAAAAAAGTGCTAGTCAAACATTTTCACCAGAAGGAGAGGGCATGATGCCAGACCCAGCAGAATAGCTCTGCCTTATATCACTTAGAAAGTTCTTACTACATGCACAATACTTGTGGGGCCACATGGTCAATGAAAAGGTGTGAGGAATCACGTAGACCCACGGAGATATTAGAGCATCCTTCAGAAGCAGAAGGACGCAGCAGTGATGGATCCAAATAAGGGCTCGGGGTCTAAAACCTGAATGTTTTGGGATGTTTCAAGTCAGTCTGGATTCGGTAGTCTGGATCCATCTCTAGATAATGACTTGGGAACAGCCAATGAACCCGGCAGTGCTGAAAGGTGCACCCTAGTGTGTCAGAGATGGGAGGATTGGAGAAAGAGAGAGAGAGAGAGAGAAAGAAAGAAAAAGAAAGAAAGAATGAATCAATCACCGTGCTGAAAACATTGGCACAGGAGCACAGACTGGTTCTCCATACTGAGGAAGATACCTATGTGACTGCGAGGCATATAGGAAAGAGAAGAGTGTATGCAATAATCCTGAGGGTTTCAGAAGCATTAGTCTTGGTTTTCACACGAATGATCGCTTCTGATTGTGTGATGCACTTTTTCACAGCAGAAGCATTCTTCAGAAATGATGGGCTGCTTTTGTGTAGGGCAATATCAGAGTTTGCTATATACCTTTCTCCAGGTGCCAGACAATGGGGTGTGTTTTTAAACAGCCTTTTAAATAAAACCTGTAACCTGGGCTGTGATTATTTGATTCGTTATATTTGAAAGCACGTTGAAGTTCCAACCAAGATCAGGACTTCTTTGATTTGAGGCAGTCATTAGAAGTTGTTTTTTCTTTAAGTCAGTTGCTCTAATTTGTGCATAATGTTTTAGAGCTTAGAAATTCTACAAATGCGTATTTTCAATTGCTCTAATAATTCTTGATATGTTTTAATAGCTAAAATATAGTTTTTATCATTAAGTTTGTGTAATTTTAATATTATTTTAGGGTCTGCTTCCAAATGTTCATCTCCCTATCACAATGCATACAACTGAACTCAGATTGAAATATTTTATTGATTGAATTAGTTCATCTTAGTGCCCCTCCCAGACAATATATGTCCATGCTCTGCAGTATAATTTCTGTGTTCAAGAGCCATGCAGATCTGCAGAAAGCCATCAGGAACAAAAAAAGCGGAGGTAGGGAGTGCTTCCTCCTTTCCTAGAACAGTGCGTTGATGGTCAGAATGAGCAAAAAGCATTTGTATCTGCTAAATGTGTACTGTTTCTGCCCTTTTAAGGTTAAATAAATGAATCGGGGTCTTTCTTGCTGAATTCATGCCAACTAGAACTGGCTGGCAGTTCAAACTGTTTGGGGTTAAATTCAGTTCTACGCAAAATAGCCATTCTCCCACTTACTTTCTAACACGAGCTATTTGAATAGGAGCTAAGAGATGCGCAGGCCATATTTCAGCCCTTTCTTCAGGGATAGATTCACGCCATTGCACATTTGTTCTTCGGTTGAGACACTTTGAAGTCAATGGGATATTTAAATTGGGGATTTGACTGCCTTCAGGATACTGGTATCACCTTGTGAGTGTTGGGTTTTGGTATATGAAAATACTGGTTCAGTGCTCAGCAGCAGTCAAAAAGGCAAACAGGCTATTAGAGATTACTGGGAAAGGGACAAGGAACGAACAGAGCATTTTTCGGCCTCTGTATAACTCATGAGTGTACATCCTTTTAGATAGGATTAATATAGCATAGTATAGTATAATATAATGCAATATAATGTAAATAATATAACACATGCCTCTCTGATTATCACTTCTTGAATACAGCAAAACTAGCAAAGGTAAAAAGAAGAGCAGAGACTGAAGTAATCCCTGCAGAAAGTAAGTTTAAACATGCCAATTTTCATAAGTTTTGGGAAATAGACAAATGGGACAGGAAAGGGTTATGATAGGAGACTATAAAATCCTGAATAGTATGGGGAAGGCAGATGATAGGGAAAGATTAAATATTCTTTCTCAAAACACAAGCAGTAGGGGGTGCCTAGTGGGATTATAAGCAAAAAACAAAAGGGAAAAGTTTTTCACAGTAGTGCGTAATCGGTTTATTGAGCTTATTGCAGCAAGATGTCCTGGAGGCCAAAAGGAGAAATGGTTTCCAAAAGGGTCAAGACAGGGACGGAGCCGATGGTCTGGATGCAAACTGGAACAAGACCATCATGCTTGTTCTGTGTTTTACGCTTTTCCCTTGAGCATCTGTCCGGGCTGCTGTCAGAGACTGGACATTGGGACGAATTGTCTTATTTCTCGTACAGAATTGCCATTTCTTTCTATGTTTTTATATTCAGAAGCTGCCAGATGGTAGCCTCACCAATCTATGTTTTGCTGCTCGCTCTCTTCCAGCTCCATAACCACGAAAGGTGCGTTATGTGCCCGAAAGCCACAAAGTGGGCACAGGAGGCGATTTCTACTTCCTGAATGTGTGCTGATGTGTGCTAAACTCTTATCAAAAGCAGCTGAAAATGTGAGCATGCCATTATATTTTTCAGTAACGCAGCTCACAATAGAGTGAGTTCATCACAGCTAATTTCTGAAAGATGTCCGTGGGGTTGGACTAGTATGGTGCTTGAGGAGCATGCTGATCGAGAGCAGTAAAATAGCTTGTTTCTGATTTTGCAGTGGATTAACCTGAGAGAGAACTTCGACTAACAACCAAATTATTCATGGCAGAATGAAAGGAAATGATAATATAGCTTCCCAGAATGATGGACTAATACTGTGGTGCTGCAATAAATTTGAGAAAGTTAAAACAAAAGGAGGAATTGGCACAGGTCTGCAGTTGTTTCCAAAGGACTAAAAATACAGTGCAGAGCCCACACATTAGCAGGTGATAGGGTTGCAGTTTGGAAACTCGTGGTGTCTACCCCTTTATCTAGACAATTGTACTTATTAAAATGTACAAGTCTCCTGTGTCTGCTTAAGCTGTCCAGCTTTCTGACTTAAGAACAGACTTAAGAATTGCTCAACATTTTTATTATTTAAACCTTAAAGAGCCTTTCTTTGGCAAATCCTTGCTGGGTTACAAATTTCATTTAGTCAGGATAAGCTTTTAAGGGAAAAGCGCTGGCGCTGTAACAGTGTCCTCCTCCTTAAACTGCACATAATTTAAAATCCTATAATGTTTAAAAGAGAAATATGACCTGTTTAGTGGATTTCAGTGGCATTTCAGGACCTTAGGATCCTGAAAGTCCATCTCAAAACAAAATGGTGTTTTATTTCTGCCATATAGTTCGCCTCCAGATGTTTTGAGACCTAAATGCGAGTTTTTAAAAGTCGTATTAGTAACCTTGGCTCAGTGTGTCTCTTACTCAAATTTTCATTTCTTAATTTAAAATTATTTAGAACAGCAAATACTAACTGATAGTTGGTTTAAGATTCTTGGTGTGTATGGCTTGGATTTGGTGCTTCATCACTTAGCTGCAGACAAGCGTATTTTTAAGAAGCTCTTGTAAGACTTGCAGGAAATATATATGAGATTTAAATGTCAGGTCTCAAGGGAGCTGAGAACTATGCGCAATTGTTTTTCGTTTTTGACTTGTGTGATTCTACTAATGACGTGAATGATGGTTTTTGCCTTTTTCTGCTCTTTCCAGGATGCCTTTGCAATGAGATGCTTTGCTGAAATAAGATTCTCCTGTTTGTTTAGTCCATGCATTATTTTAAGAAGAAACCAGATGAACAATTATGGAAATGTAACTCTGGGGTGTTAGTGACAAGGAAGATGGGGTGCCCCTATTAAACAGGGAACAGGAATCAGAAAAGCTGACTTCTCCTAGGTCTACCACTATGTAACCTTTAACTGTCTTTTGTCTGGTTACCTGCCTGTGAGAACTGGAGCAAAACCAGTACAGGATCCTCTGGATGCTATTTTGGCTGTAGGGAGAGCAGAGGCTCTCTCTCTGCCCCCAGCAATCTCTGCATAGGATTCCCTCACTGTTGTTCATATTTGTTGTTCATTTTGGGAAGGAATAAAAGCACTTGCAACACCTGTTCTGGTGAAGTGATTACTCTGTTGAGTATTCAACAGTGAGGTATGAATCACAACATTACACAGTGCTGTTTGCTTTCATAAAACATACATGATGTGAGAGGGGTCACATCAGATATTTGCTTATCTTTCAGCTTGTTTGAAGACCAAACCACAGCCATGTTGGGATAAAACAACTGAGGTTAGATAGTGCTAGTAGCATGCTGTTAACTCCTTTCCCAGCTTACCACGAAAACCTCAGCGCTGATACACTTTTGCAATGTGTACAGACCAGCAGAGGAATTAAAAAAAGTAGCTGACTCTAATGTCGCAGTTGGCTCTCACTGAGCGGTGTAAGGGAACTGCAAGCCTGCGCTGGGAGACAGCGAGAGGTGTAATGCCAGTGCCTTTCCTAGCACAGTCACACTCCCAGGGGGACACATCTGCTTGGAAAAGCACAACAGCTGGGGTTTTCAAAGGTGTGCGAGGTGTGCCCAAAGAAAATCAATGTGTGTCGAGTGCCTGATTGCCTTAGGCACCTTTGAGAGTCCAAAACAAAGGTGGTATCATGGCTTATCCCTCCAACATACGTACGGAGTCGTACGTCTTGTCTTAAAGACAAGAATTTTACAGCATTTTCACTGTAATAATATTTTTTTATTACACTTCTGACCAATTTCTAGAGGACTATGTCAAGGAAACAAGACATGGGATATGTGTTATGACAGCTCCTGCAAACATACCTGAGCTGGTGCAGTGCTGGCTCCAGTGCTGACAGGAGTGCAGAGAAGCAGCCTGCAGCGCTTGTCTGAGATGCTGGTCAGTTTTCAGATCATTAGAGATGTTAATGGTCTCATGGATTCACAGATGATTAGAGCTCCATCCTGCTTAGCTATGCAGTTAATCAGAACCGGATTTAGCTACCTGACAGTTATCTTGGTTATGCCTATAAGAAGGCATAGACACAACTTTTGACTGCAGTATCAACGTGCTTACCATAAGTTGTACTGACACAGGCTGCTGCATTTTGGTCAGCGCTGCCTTGGGTCTCATACTGCCTTGTGCAACCTCTGCAGGGTTAAAATGTACCAGATGAGGATGGTTGCATTTCATTCCTGTGTTGCACACACCTAGAGGTCTGCATGAATGACAAAACAACCACCTCAATGTCTCTTGCATTGCCAGGGCGTCTTCACTCTATGACATGTTTTAATGTGAAGTCTGCAGGATTTGGGCACTCTCTAGGTTCACCTGGCAGCTGAGCACTGCTCAGTCCACAGTACTTGTCCGCAGTGCAGTTATGTTTCAGTTGCATGCTAACACAGCAAATTTATGGATGAAACTTTATAGCTCAATGGAACAAACGCCTTTTTACTGTGTCCTGACTTTGTACCACTAAATGGTGAGAGACAGACCCCTGTCCAGTAATAGAGTATACTGCAGTTTTGTTTGTCTTAGCTCTGCTTACATGCAGGATATTTTGGACCTGCTAGTCTCCTGAGCTAATCGCCACTTACGCCACATGCACGATGCAATAGTTATGGGGTAGATACATGCAACAGGCCCTAAGATGTGTATGGTGTGGATCTTAACCAGGATTCTCAGCCTCTGCAAGGGCTCTGCTGCCATTTTCTGCAGAGCCCGTTCTTTCTGTGAGTAGAAGATGCTGTGCTTTTCAGGGTGTCATTGAGAGTAGCACTGACCTTGGGACATTAAAATGCAAACTTCTTCAGCCTGAGCTAAAAAAAAAATCTTAGCTCTTGAAGTAGTAGCAGCCAGTCATGTGGCCCACCCACTGTTCAATGCTGCCAGAGCACCACGCTGAACATGTGCGTCTGGATGAGAAAAAGCCACTCTGGCAAGTGCGCCTCTTCCCGTGTTGAGGTTTCCATCTGTTTTCACTCGTTCTGAAGGGATGTGGGCAACACGCCTCTTGAATATTTGACGATAACTGCACACTTCCGCTCTGAAGAGCAAACAACTCCTTGATGATAAGATCTTCGACGACATATCGTGGTTTTCTGCAATGAAGGATTGCTCGTGTCCTGTGCTATCAGGCGCTGCACATGGAAGAGCTGCTGCCCTGGCTGATAATGTGCTCACTGGATATGACATGCCAATAGCCTCCTCCTTCCCAATGCAGCGGTGGAGAGGTGTACATCCCAGTGCCGAGGAAAATGGCAGCAGGTGGCAGGGAAGATGGTCAGGACCAAGGGTGAGTTCATGTGCTGAGACATTAGCTGTATTTTGGCAACAGTACTATTCACTTAAAAGGGCAGTGCACTTTTTTTTTTTTTGGTATTGTAATGTTAAATGTGGAATTTAGCACAGCACTTTCCAAAACAAACACACCCTCCCTTTTGCGTCATATGAATTGTCTGTACCTGCTGCAATATAAAACCTGATAAAGAATTAGCTCAAACAGATCATGGGGCAAATAAGTGGCAGGGTTAAGAAAGAGAGCTGCTGCTGTTCTGCTCAAGTTTTCTTTGAGCTGCATGTACCTCTATAAGCCAGATTTTTATAATTTTACTCCCTTTGAACATTAGACTCTTACCCCACACAAAAATTCTCCTGGAGTCTGTGAAATAATCTTCTACATCTTCTCCCAGGATAATCTCACTTGTAAACACAACATTAATTTTCACACTGATGAGTCAGAGGTACACCTCTCTAATCCAGGTTATCACCTTCTGTCTAAACAAAAATCTTGGCTGCCCCTTGGCAATCTCCTTATGGGTGTCTAGCTGTCAGCTCAACAACAGCATCACTGCGAGTGTACAATAGCATCATTTTGCCTGTCATTCAGTTTATAATCTGCATATTGATATGGGGCCAATTTCTTGTCTGATTCAAACAGCAGCAAAATCTGCCCCCCCAAATAAAAACGAAAAAGCCTCAGAGATATTCGGGAACAACTTCAGTACCTTACCCTGGCTTTAATAGGTCTTCATCTGTTAACTGCAAGCTACATTACACACAGGATGAGATGCCTGTATCTGCCAAGCCACCTTGTTATCACTCCTTTGCCTTGCTGCTTACAAATAATTGCACTTGTTCCGTTGAGTTTCTTGCCTGCATGTCTCTTGGTTTGTACTTCAGCTATAAACACTTTGGAGCATGGGAGGATTTTGTGTGCTAAGATTGTACAGTACTGAGCACATTTGGGTCCTAGTCCAAGAGAAAGGCTTGAGGACACTTGAAAACCAAAATCCACATAAAGTCCATAAAAAGCACTGTGGAGTATTGTCTATTAAACCATGGTAGAGGGTCAGAGCCTGGTCATTTTTAACTTGCTGATCTTTTGCAATTATGTTAAAAAAATGGCCTTGTGTCCTTAATTCAGTTGTCATTTATGCAAAAAATTACTACTTAGATTGAACGACTGGGTCTTCTGTGCGTCCACACTGCTGCTATGAAGCACTCTGAGGTTTCTTGGCATTGCAGGCACCCAGTGACACAGGCTGTGTCTGAAAATGTTTAACTGCTTCAATCTACAGTGCTTAATATGTCTCTGAAATTTATCTGGAAAACTGTTTTAAAAAATAATCTTTCAGGTTGGTTTTCGACCTAGGGCATTTTTCCTCTGTTCCAAGGCACAACTGCAGGAACAGGGCCACTTAATGCTTTTACTGATGCTTGTAGTTTACAAGAGATCCACTCTGCAGAATATCACTACCATTTTGTTATTCAGAAGGCAGACAGCAAAGGCAATCTTACACTTCTTTACAAAGCAGATGACCATGTCAACAAAAGTATGTATAGCATCACAACTCAGGCCTCAGCCCACACTCTGGACAGCCAAAACTATTGCGATAGGCACGAACCTTTGAATCCTATATGATTTATAGTAAACTGGGCTTGGATATTGACTGGTCAATATGTACCCTTACTCTGGGCCATCACTGAGCTCCTTTATGTGCCTGGTACCTTTCCTGGGCAGTGTGACTCCGTAATCTAGCTACTGAGCTGCTGGAGCATGTAGTTTAGGCTTTCCAAACATCTTTTATTAAGATGCTGTCTGCATCTGAGGCAGGTCAGATATTCCATTTGTATCCTCCTGCGTTCAAGTGACAATAAACTAAGGAATAGCTAGCCTTATTAAAAAATTTCTTGACGCATTCACTGTTGAAAAGCAGAAGAGACAGAGACCTAAGGAAAATAAAGAACCCCTGAATGCAATTCCGCAAATTCTCCTCTGATCACTTTCATGATGGTTTAATCTGAGTCTCTTTCTGCACAGCTGCCTTGCTCTCTCCCTTATCCTCTCTTAGCAGGGAACAGTCCTGTTTCCTATCAGCCATGGCTGCTGTCTCCATCCACGTGCTTTGCACAATTTCCAGCTTCTTTTCTCCTTCACTTTTACACTTGTATTAAAAGTTGTTTCAAGTCACTGTAGGTTGAAAACTTGGCTTCTCTGCTGGACTGAAGCCTCCTGCATTGCTGGCCCTTGACTCCTCTGCCACCCTTTCCTGGACTTAGGTTAGGTATTAACTCCCTGGTATGAAATGTATGCTGTAAAGTCACACTGAAGGCTGTCATGGCTTTCTGTAATAAGAGTGGCACCCATAATCTGTCGCAATCATTTCCTTAATGCTTCACGTGTGGGAATAGGATAACCATGTGGCTTATCAGAGGGCCGGCCTTGAGGCCACAGGATGATGTGGTCAGAGAAAACTTACTGGAAGTTTGATGTTGCTGTTTGGACCATTTCTCACGTTCATTCAACGTAGGAAAACATCCCCCAGACCACGATCTGCTGCTGTGGATTTCAAAAGGCAGCTCCTGCCTGGGCACATGAAAGAGTTCAAAGGAAGGGAGTCCCCTCGTGTTGTTCGGGTACATGATCTCTTTCTGGAAGCCCTGAGGTTCAGGCAGAGGAAGAAACCAGCCAGGTTTATTTTCACTGTTGGGAATGAGTTGTGGTAGCTCAGCAACGAAAGCTGGAAACACAAAAGATAGGATGGCTGCCCGCCCACTTTGTAAACTCAGTGCAGGTGGCTGAAAATAATATCTGAGCAAATATCACCAGTCACTTCTGAAGCTTTCATTGTATGAACATTTGCTGTAGGTGGTTCACACATCTACTGGCGTTTGCTTGGCAAACAACCTGCTTTGGAACAAAAGTAAAAGGCTTCCAAGGAACAATTATGCATTAATTAACCTTACAGATAATGTTATCGGCGTTACTTTTTCAGCCATTATGAACCGTAACGCTGTTCTCCGTTTTAATCTTAACATTGACACTTCTTGAGTAACTTCAGTGTTTAAAGGTGGTGAATTTTTTGGCCTGCATATTTTGGAGAACACTTAATAGCTTCCCCTTGTCCCCTTGTCCCCAAGACTGCATTTTGCAAGGGAGGAAGAGTCCTCTTGATCAGGTAGCAAAGTGCGCAGTGTCTGTTCAGCTCCCTGATTCTCCTCCGTGGATGTGGGCAACATTTTAATATTTGTGGGTCTCAGTTTTCCTCTGTAAAATTGGAAAACTCCATTATCCTATCCTCTGAGGACTGTAGAATTACCCATAGAAAGATATATATGTATTGTGGGTGCATGTTTCTTCCTGTAGGTAGGTTTTATTCAGATAGGGAACTCACATTTTTGCAAGCTCCATTTTAAACAAAAATTCATTAATATTAAGTGGTCTACAGGGTGGCCTGGGGAATGCTTTCTGTAACTGAGAAATCTGGCCTTCAGACTCACCATTGATAGGGTGGGTGTTTGGAGAAGGAATTATCAGTTGCATTTTTTTCATAAAGAAAGGGGCCATAGCCTATTTTTTAGATCGTTGTGTCTTTCCCTGTTCAAGTTCAGCCTTGAGTGACCAGGTCTGGAGTTTTGGTGTGGGCCCGTCTAACGTATTAATCAGCTCAAAATGTTTAATTAAGATCTTCAGGAAGAAAATTGTTTGCAGCTTGATTTTGAGAAGCCCACCAGCAATTTCTTTCAGCCCTCATAGTTCAGCACAAAGAGTCTTGACCCCTGAATAAGGCTGTGGCTACTTTAAGACAAATTAAGAATAGGAAGATAATTTGAAATATGCCATTTAATTATTTTTGGTAAAGATACGGCAGACCCTTCAGAACATTTTAAAATGATACACATTTCCTTGTACCGCCCTTTGAGGTATTGCATTTTTGGGCCTGCCTGAAGTGACAAAGATCCCTGTAGGATCAAACCTCCAAGTCCCCCTCTCTCCTTGCCTCCTACACCAGAGCGGAGGTGCCGTCCATGGTTTGGGTGCCTGTGGCTGTACCCAGGGTCTGAAGAGGCAGGTGTCTTCCTCCTCCTGTGCCCACAGCTGCAGCCCTCCAGCCCCCGTCACACCAGGGCCGTATCTGCCCCTCGCTTAACTACTGTGGCCGGCAAGTTTAGGAGAGGACAGAGCCAAGCCTCCTTGGTGCCTGGGTCATAAGTAATGAAAAGGCAAACCTTTCCCTCCTGCTCTGACTAGCACCGCATAGTGATATTCCCACAAGATGATGTTCTGCCTTTAAAATAACTTTGTTATGCATCTGCCAAATAGCCAGAGCTTCATGCTCACAGATGTGAAAAGGAAGGTTTTTTTAATAGGAGAAATACAGCTCCTCTGGGGATAATTTCATCTCCGTCAGCTGAAGCATTGCCTGCGCCAGTGTTTAGAGATGCTCTTGCTCCCTTTTTTAGATGAAGAAAAACTGGCTCCTCAGGCCCCTTCCCCCAAGGCTGAAAGCACTTGGGATCTCAGGGCTCTTCTCTAACTGATAAATATGTTAAGGTTTGAGCTTCCTTTCAAAAACACATTTGCAGAAGCAAAGGTTGAGCTCCAAACACAGTGGATCTCATTTCTGAGGCGAGCTTCCCGCTTTGCTCCGAAGTTTGGTGCTCCGGGATGAGCGTGAGCCCAAAATGGCGGACATGGCCTGTGGCGCTGGCCGGGGTCTCCAGCCTGCAGAGAGTCCCGTATCCTTGGCATGGGACATGTCAGCACAGCAGGGAACACAGGTGCTTCAACGCATCAGGCCTGTACTTGCACAGGTACGATGCTGGCAGCAGCAATAGCCCTGGTTGTAACCCGGCTACAGTAGCTCCACGGGGTTCTGGGAAGGTGTTGATCACCATTACACTTGTTAGTGAAAAAAACCCCCAAAACATAGCAAGAAACAGTACTAGCTCCATGGAGTTGTGATTTTTTTAAAAGTTTCATGGTTAGAAATATACTGGGTAGCTTTCATTTATTAGTTAATTAGAGGTCAGATGTTTATACGTGGCATTTGTATTTGTCTTGGTTGGTAAAGCCCTAGAACATGATATGTTATCTTTCTCTTTTAACGCATGTGTCTGTGACTACTGGAAATGCCCACCCTGGTAAACCTCCTCTGTAAAAGAAACCTTCTAGGAGTCCTCAGGAGGGGAGCAGTGTGATTTTTGAGCCAGTTGCTAGTGGATGGTCCCTTTTCTTTGGAGGCCAAATGTGTATGGACTTGGCTGCTTCATCAGCTTTTCCTAGAAAATCACATCCTAATAGTTGTGATGAAGTAAATTTTTCAGTGGAAATCATTGCCTGATCTCACTGTTTTGTTTTTCTGATGCTTTTGCTGTTGTTGGCTGAACTGCAGAAGCTACCTGTGCAAAGAGGGCTGTGTTCGCCATGGCCATCCTGAAGACATCACAGCAAACCTGGTCGCGGGGCCGTGCATTGCTTCAACAGTGGAAATTGGACCTCAGCTCTGCAGACCTCACGTGTCCTTCTTTCCCAAGCCCCCCGCTCCAAAGCTGGCTTCCTTTGGCTGTAGGTGGGGTTTGTGCTGCTGCATTGTTCCCAAAGTCCCGAGCCCTATTTACCCAGCTGGTGTCACTTCAGAGCGCTGTTTGGATTGCTGTGTAGAAAGATTTGCCTGAAAGGTTTGCATATTCCAAGAAACCGCAATGATTAAGTACACAAGAAAGAAAGCATTATGATGAATAATCAGGACATAATCAATGATACCCTTTTTGCATTATAAATGATGACGCTTATACTCAACAGCTTTTAGGCAGAGCGTGGGTGTGACAGTTTGAAAAACAGTGTATAGCATGACATGAGACCTGTCAACTCTTAAATGAAGTAATTAATGACCTGCTAAGCATGCAGATTTTAAATGTCAGTTATTTTTTTGAAATATCTCAAGGGTAAAAAATTATTTGCAATTTATCATTCTTATTAGTAAAAACTCAGAATAAGAATACACAAGTGCAATGAGAAATAACACTGTTATGACAAAAATGCTTTGTGCTTTTACCACTAAAAAAATAAAATCAAACCTCCCTCCGAGATTCCTCTCACTGAACATCCTCTTCAGTGTATCACTTTAGAGGTAGACAGCTTTATTTTAGTATACACGGACTGGCTGTATTTTAGGACATTGTCCTCAAGGCCAGAACCAGCTGCTTAAAACTGAGGCTCAGAAAAAAAAACATGGATTAATTTATTCTGCCAAATGTCTGATCCTAATCCTGCAATATCTGAATTTGTGTAACCCTTCTTCCAGGACTTGACTGGTGTCAAAAAAAGGACAGGTTTCAATTTTAAAGGAAGTTTATAAGGCATCAGTTTTCAGGTGTTTGTCAAGTCTTGTAGGGAACCAAGACAGATCTACCAATGTCTCCTTGCTCTGCTCCTGGCTGCACCTTGTTCTGCTAGCTGTGGCTCACTAACCATTGCAGGTCTGTAATTTTTTTATAATTTTATTTTTTGGCAATAATGCATACAAGATGCAAAATGGACCTACTTCTGCTCCACAGAAGACCTTTAAATATCTTCTTCTACTTCATGGATTAAACAGGGTTTTTAGCAAAACTCCACATTATGGGCTATGGTGCTTGTACCCAGTGCTGGAAGCTGATGGTGTGGGAACTACTCACCCCAGATACGCTGAGGGGCAATTTGTGAACTCAAACTTCCATCTGTTGATACAATCCACTTTCTGGCGTGTGTCCCCTTTTAACAGAAATCCCTCTGAGCATAAACCAAATGTCTCTAAAACTTGTCTCTTCATCCCCTCTGTCCACCAGACATTAACAGTGTCTTCCTCCTTTTCAGACATTGTTCCCTTCTGCCATGCTTTGGAGATTGCTATGGGGAATGTTGGGTAGATGTTGGGGAGTTGTGGGTGTCACGTCAGCCTCTACGCTTACATTTGGCCTAAAATGACCATGTAAACCATTTCCCAGAACTTATTGGCATTAGCTGTCCTAAGTCTGGCTGCTTACAACATGCCCTATTCTTATGAGACAGTTCCCTGCAAACCTCATTGCCCATTTTGTTTGAGTCCTTGTTCAGGTGGCTGTTCTAGTTGTGTAACTTGATAATAATGGATGCTGCATCTGGTGTATGCATGTCCCTTCCCTGGGAAGCCTGTACAATGAGGAGATCTCAGAGACTCATCATTGCCTAAGCAGTGTGAGCATTGCCTGGGTAGGTGTGATATAAATCCAATGCTGATTGACTCTGCCTGGGGATATGACTATTGACCTTGAATGAATTCTTCCATTCCCTAAAATAGCCACTCCTTAGACCTTGTTTCGCTAAGCATTACTGTCCTCCTTTCTCTCTCTAATTTTTTTATTCATATACTCTCCTTCACATCTTTCAGCTTTATTTGTTTAATCTTTTCTTGCCTTTCTCTGATATATTTGGGTCCTCATTATTCAGTCTATCCTTATCCATGGATTCTCAATGCTTTTTTTGCTTTTTTTCCCTTTCTGTCTGCCTGTTTTCCCTCCATTCTTTAAGCTTTTTCACAGTTTTCCCTCACATCCCCATGGTAGCGTGGACTTGGGCATCTTCAGAGTCCTTCTGCTTTGGTAGCCAGACCCCTTGCTGCTGCACATCCCCCTGCAGAGGGTACCCGGACTGTGCGTCTCAGCTGGCATGTGGACACGCACAATGCCTGCCTTGCCAACACCATTAGAAAGGGAGTGGGGGGGAGCTGCAAGCTTGCAGCACCTGTGAAGGGAGTGAAGATGCAGGGGGACCCGGAGAGTCTGAAAAGACCCATGAAAGCACATGGCGGGGATCAAGTGTAGCTCCCACATGGAAGGGCAGCACCGATGAGTCCAGGGAAACGAACACCATGCTGATAATACCGAATGCACTGGGGAAGTTGGGTGATTTCCTTGAACAGGGGAACACCCATGAACTCTTCCAGGATTTGTGCAGAGCTGGTTTCCCTTAGTGGTAGCCCAGAAAAATGCATGCTGAGCGATGTGCGTGCCCTGTGCTTGTAGGCCAGTGGTGTCCCACTGTGTCCGCAGGGCACTGTCTCCTCCTGGATGGTTTGGAGGGAGGCTGTGAGGCTGAGGTGTCCGAGGGCAGGCACAGGGATATCTGATCTCCCCATGAACTCGTGGAGCCATCTTTGTGGGGTGGCACAGGCTGCCCACAGGCAGGGCTGGGGCTCTGGAGAGGGTCCCCTTGGTCTGGGCAAAGGGTGCGGGTGGTCCCCCAGAAGGGGAGATACAGGTAGCGTCCTGAAGTATGAGGACCAGGCTGGGATCAGATCATCTGTCCGCCATGACGTCGAAGCACTGTTTTTTGTTGCTGCACTGCTCACGTTGGTGACTATAGCCAGTATCTTCCATGTCTGAATGTACGGCTAAACTCCGATCTTGCACCCCCCAAAAAAAAGAAAGAAAAAAGCTAGATAACAAGTGAACTGTGACTGTTCTTGTAAATTAAGAAGGCTTCTGACGGCTGAAATAAACATGTGGGATACTTCCAAATTGGGGTTAATGTATCAGTGGCAGCATATACAGAGGTTTTCATTGTCTCTCTCAAACGACACTATCCATTTGTGTTTTGGTACAGTAAATCTTACCTTTTATATGGTTTTGAATCCTGAATGTTTAAAATAAACAAGGCACAGAAAAAGGTACACTTTAATCTCTCTAATGACAGCTGGAATATAGGGTGAAGCTCAAGAGATTATAATTTAACAAAGACCATTTCCTAAGTGCTATCTTAAGATTGTGTTTACCCTGTGCATGCATGATGAAATCTCATTTAGATGCTTTAATAAATGAAAGGAAAGAAAAAACATGCTGATATGGTGTTTGGAGGACTTTGTGCCAGGAATCATAATCACTGAAAACTAACTTTAATCCTGGTTTAAAAATAAAAATGTCCAATTTTGTTTAGACGTCTGTCTTGTAATGTTCATGCGACCAATAATAGCAGCTTTGTTAACTCAGTGTAGTAAGATTTCCATAAAGATTAACGCCCCTTGCATCATCTTGCAAGGCTAGGTGGATATTTACTTCTCAGGGAAGAAGAAAGGATGCAGGTGTGCTTCTTTAGTCTTCTTCGGTAAGTACTGTCTGGGGGGCAGCACTGCCCAGATCCATCAGGACAGCGTGCTAATGGGGTGTCTCCGACTCCGAGCTTTTATTACCAGCGTGGCAGTTAGTTTATTAGTTTGAGTCATACAGAAGAAAAAGGCATCAGGAATAAAATAAAATGCAAAAAATATGAAAGCAGTGGTGTCATGGGAAAGATATGATTTGATAAATGTATTTCATGGGGTTGGTGTTGGCTGCTCATTGTGGAAATATATGAATCTTCAACTATGCCAATGCGTAATATTAATGAAGTCTAAATTCCTGTCAGCTACAGACTGATCCAAAGCTCCACTGAGATGAATAAAAGCCTTCCTACAAATTTCAGCAGGCCTTGTATCAGAATCCATATATCTGCACACAAATAGGCGGGTGTGCGCCTTACACAGCGGAGAGCAAAACTCATTTCTTCGGGTGTTGGAAGACAGGTTATATCACACAGTGTGTGAGCCAGAAGGCTGTCAGCTCCAGCTAGTGTATTATGACCAGCTCCTCAAGTTCATAACTCTATATGTTAGTAAGTGTTGTCTTTTATCTACTTACTGTGTGCGCTGGAGATCCTTATCAGGCTAATAAAATAATCTTTTTTTTTTAAGGTAATTTCCATTGTTAACCTCCAATAATCTCCATTCCTGTGTCAGTAGTATGTGGTAAGCTGGTGGATACATCTAACCTAAAACTTTCTTTAATCTATTCCTTTTTTTGTTGCTTCACCTTACACTTTAACTTCAGTTTATATATCTTCTTGCAATTGCAATTTGAAAAATAATTCTCCAAAAGGAGCATGCTATATACTTTAAAATCAGAACGATTTTCTCCTATAATGCCAGTGGAGTAATTTTACTTTGAAATAGTCTACAAATGCTTTTCATTCACTGCATATTCAGATAAATTTACCCTATGCAGAGTAACCTGCACCTCTTAAGTTAGATCCAAGCTTCCCACTGGTTTCAGCCATGTACAGTCATGAAAGACCAAATAGGTTGTTGATACAAAGCCTTATTGCTCTGAGTGGGCTTTGAATGAAGCCCAGAGTCACTCTCCTGTCCCCCTTTTCAGATGTATGATCAGTTTTCCAGTGTCTTTTAAATAATGCAGTTTATCTACTATGATGCGAGATAAAATGAACTTCAGGCCTTCCTTTTGATAACTACGGTAGCACTGATTAATTAATGTCTGGGAAAGTCAGGGTACTTCTTTCCAAAGCTTCTAAGTTTCTGGTGTCATTGTGCGCAGGTATTGGCATGAGTGTCTGCATTGGTATTAATATCACATTGCCCTCATCGAGATGCAGTGTTTGAGACTTCATTTTATTTAGTACTTTCCAAAATCACACACTTGAGCTTTTGGTCGAACACAGTTATGTTGTGTTTCTTTGCCCTCTGTTCAACATAAATATCTATGGCTTTTCTCAACCATCCAGGTTCACGTTTGTTTTCTCATGTTAAACCATAGACAAGTCAAGAGCAAAGTCCTTTTCATGATCCTGGTTCTCTCCGAAGCTGACGGGGGCATGCTCATTGGGATATATACTTCGTATTTCCTTAGAATGTGCAGGGGCCAAGCATCGAGACCTGAATGAAAATCCCAGGTACTTGCTTGAAAGATTACTTTGAGTTCAATGGAGCTTCATTATTTTTTTCCTGCTAAATGTTTGCAAATTAAAAAATAACAGCAAACCCTTCTGGGAATGTATCTTAGCAATTGGAGGATTCAGTGGGAATTCTGTGCTGTGCTGTGCTGTGCTACGCTGTGCTAGCCTAGCCTAGCTTGATACTTCCCCATGTATTTTTCCGTGTATTTAAATGCAGAGCTATGCTGTTTTGACTCGTTCTGGTCTCTTTTGCAGAGTGCTGCTCTGTGGCAGTGATTAGGCTCTGTACTGACCAAAGAGTCCTGTACTGGTTTCTGTGTCCAGCCTGATCTCAAACAACAGGTTGGGCTGGAAGCTCCCAAGGTCCTTCCAACCTGAGTTATTCGCGGAGGTTCTCTTTTTTTCCCCCAGCAGTATTGCAGCATAATTAGCTGTAAAATGTGGTGACATTAACAAGCAAATCTTTATCCTGTTGTAGGCTAAAAGGACTTAGCAGCAGTCTAGGCTGTCTGATCAATTGTTCCAAAAATGGCTGAACTTTGAGGAAGAACCAGTGATTTTTGCACAATGGATTCCCCTTGTTCTTTGGTGAGGAAAGAATGAAATGAAATATATCTTTCATTGCAAACCTTGTCAATGACATGTCAAACTGTAACCACAGTGGTATAATAACTGGAACGTCATGGGCTGAGTCTCTGCTGAGCTCATTTAGAGCCTATTTAAAGCCTGTCAGTCCCCAATGACAGTACCAAGAGGATTCAAGGGAGACAAGCTTTCTAACTTTGTCACCTAGCTGAGGTCTACCTCTTTGCTACAATTCCCAGAGCAATGTTTTCTGAAAAATAATGCTCTGGAGCAGCTCCCAAATGTTGGTGAGAGCATCCTGTTATCCCCTTTTTGGACTCAAGCATTTGGGAAGTAGTTTGGGCCCCACCAGGTGTTTTCCATTAGAAACTGAGGCTTGAATCAATGTCTTATGTCTTTGGATCAAGCAAAAGTAGCATCTTTGCAACAGATTCAAGACTTTTCTGACAGTGGTTGCCTTAAAACTCACTCTCTCAACTTTTTCTCTGCACCATGCCGCCACAGCTCCTGTGTTTGGTGCTTCCTTGCTGCCTTCTTCGTTAGCTTTTCAGATCCTTTCCGCTATTGCTTCCTTGAAATTCCTAGCAAAAGAGCGAAAGAAAAGTCAGCTCCATTGATAAGTACCCTAGCCTCCCCTTTTCTGTATTGAAACCAAATGCGTTTAAGCCAGATGGTTTCTACTTAGGAGTAGCTCTATACCGATGCTTTGACTAACAGTGGGTGCTCTCGCTCTTTTAGTTGCCTGCTTCCATAAACGAACTTAATATCTTCTTTACGTACCTCTGCATCAAACCTGGGCATTAATTACAGTTATGACTGATTTAATCTGTAACACCATTTTTTGGCATGTCATGGATTAAACCAGTACATTTTTCTTGCTCTAATTGCTGTTTCTAATGTACAAATTGTTGTTGAGCCATTTCGTATCAGTATTTCATACACACCAAACCCTGAGCCTGTTTTTGCAGACATACCAGGGTTGTGGTTGCCTGTGCTGCTGTCAGTGTAAAAATTGTGTGAAAGTGCACCTTTTGCACCGCCAACACTGTCTGGAGAAGGCTGTGCAATCTCTGCTGTGCAAAGGGAAATACAATCATCTGAGGGGCTTCGGCAGAAAGTCAGTACTCCAGAAAAAAGCATGCTGCTATGTTCTTGCCCTCTAACTTGCACAGTTTCATTGTCCTAGGAGGGAGCAAATATTCTCCAGAGGGCTGCTGAGATGATGCGACTGCACGCTGGCTGGCATGGTGGTGGGGTGGGGTGGGAGCTCTGTCCAGAACAATGAGAGCGACTATTCACGCAAATTGGTTTTGATTTCCAGACTGGATATGAATTGGATTTGATGCCCAGGCTGGTGATGTCGTGGGCTCCATTTTGGTGTTTCACTTCAAAGTGTGTCTGTTGAAACATTTTTTTTCTGTTGTTCAGGTGAACTACAAATTAGACGTGTGATGAGCGCTGGATAAAAAAAGAGACTATCGCAATGACATTACAGCAGTGGATTTTCTAGAATGACTCAGTTCGCCAAAACAATTCTGTTTTGCATCTGCTGTAAGCAGCAGTAACCCTAGTGTGGAAAACAACGCAACACCCTTGAAAACCAAATGAGGCCTCTTTCTTCTGAAGATGACAGTTGAGTCTATTTTTTTATGATGTCTTTTAAGGCTGCTAAATTGTTGTCTAATCCTTACCTCAGGGCTAAAAGCCTTTCAAGAGAACAAACACATGTAATATCAAAAAGGAAAGGTCTGTGCTGCACACTCTCCAAAGCAGCTTGTGTGCAGATAACTCCTCAGAGGTTGCATTCAGATGAGCAAATGTGACAGAAGTGCATTCAGTAATAACAATATCCTCAATCAAAGGCATCAGCTGCACTCATATGCACTAAGCCTGACTTCTGAAGTCTTTGAAAGAACGAAAATTGGCACATGTGGATACGGCACGGCATTTGCAAGGAGGTTTGTGAATATCCTCACGTTATCAGAAGAGCATCTGTCTGGGAAAATTTGAGATGTTTCACCTTCCTGCCCCCCAGAATTACAATAGATAACTCATTTTTTTTCTTTTCTACATGGTCAGATTATATAATTTTTTGGCAGATATATTATTTAATAGGTAGATTAACGGAGAGATTTTATCTCATATACATGGTAATAGTTAGATTTCATAGATCTCAGATACTTCTTTTACCTGGATTTTTCATTTCATTGTATTTTTTTGAGCCTGCTTTTTATAGTGAACTACTGAGGGGAATCTTCCCGCTCTCCAAAACTGGAGTTTCATCTGTTCTGGCAGGTTAGTCAGCCTTTGGTTTTGAGTAATCTCTGGGCAAAATCATAGCAGAAATGCCTCAGAATAACTTCCTTCGCATATTTAGAAATTTCTGGAGACTGGAGGGACTTGGATCCCTCATCAGATGTGCAAAGATGTGCAGAAGGAACCTCTAGGGCTCTCTTTCAAGGCTGGACATCAAGGCTGTAGTATCAACTGGGATATCCAAGCAGAGAGTGTACATGAAAGGACTTGTACGGCTGTGAGAAGGCACTTGGAAATGATGGGGAGAGCCTCTGGTGCAGATCAGTGTGCTGTCAAAGCGACCACTCCTCCAGACCTCCACTGAGGGCCCTCCACCCATAACTGTGGAGGATGGCCCTGCGTAGGGTTGGTGGGGACTTCTGCAAGTGTTTTGAGTTGATCAGAGGCTTGGCTGCTGTCAAAAGGGCAGCAGTCCTGCGCTGCGCCTGCCACAGGCTGCTCTTTGTGATGCAGTTGGAGGTCCAGAATGATCCGTGAGATGGGACTCCTGCTGTGGTGTGAGGGGCTGTGTGTGCAAAAGGTGACCTGGTCCCTCAGTCAGGGATCACAGGCAGAAACTGTCCCTCCAGGATCAGGTAAGCAGACTCCAAACCTGAAGTTGTACCTGGTTTGACCAAGTATGGTGTATAGCTGGAGTCCTGCATCCCCCTGACTGCCTCTTAGCAATGGGTTCCTGGTGCAGGCGCTCTTGACTGTGGATGCAAATTTGCTTTCTGATATATCCTGCAGCATTCACTGGAGAGTTGCTGTCTTGGTGAGCATTTTTGCCAGTAAAATTATTTATGAGAACATGTGTTCAAAAGGTCATAGGAAATTCATTTAAATACTCAAATGAATTTTCATGGGAACTTTCTATTTCATTCACCCAGAATTAAAAAGATCAGTAATTATTTAATGAGTTGCCTCATGTGGCCAGGAAGGAAAAGCTCCCCATGAAATACGTGATAATCAGGCTATGCATTCACCTTTAACAATATATATAGCACACATCATTTGGGAAAATCAGCGCTTCATCCACGGTGGATGGAGGGTAATGCGAGTCTTTGGAACAGACCCTAAATAATTTTTCTGTCTTGCCAAGACAATGCCTGAGTTTAAGGATATCCAGTGCTCTGGCATAAGACGTCTTTGACCTCAACTCATCCACACAACACTGACAATCTGACCTCAGACTGCTTTCCAAGATTTCATTTTTCTCCCAGGATGTGATTTTTTACACCTAGATAAAGAGATGATGTGAATGAACAAGATACATTTCTAATGACAAAGCTGTGGAGAAGCTCAGGGAGCAGAAGCTATTTTGGGTAGCAATGTACAGGTTGCTTAGTTCTTGAGGGGGATCTTCCCTGTGGCTCAGCAGGCTGTTTTGGATGGTTTTGGAAGCTCGGGGCCGGATCGTGGGTGACCCATGGAGGGGAGGAAGGCTAGACAGAAAAGTCTCTCCTGTACCCCACTGGGGTAGCAATCTTGTGATATCAAGCATGTAACTATCAAGTATTTTTGTTTTCCTTTCTGCAGAGCAATAAAAAAATACCACGGTCAAAATATTTTGGACTCCTTTCGCCGGCTTTCTGCAGCTACACCATTTGGGTGTCCTATTTTCAAGCTTTTCCTGAAGGGCAGCCAGAAAATTTCTTTTAAAAAAGCCCTTTCCTTTCTCTACTTTGTCTTGCTTTGCCTTTCAGGTAAGAGTGTGAAAGGTCTTGTACTGCTGGCCCGTCCTCTGCCGCCTTGTCCGCTTCCCCTGCCACTGGTGGGGTGCCGGGTTTTGGTGGGTGCAGACCTGCATGGTTTGGGTCATGAGATGCTCGTTCTTGCCTGATGATATTGGGGCCACCTGAGCTTTTAGTGCTGTTAGTGCTACCCCTATGCAACTCCTGTGTGTATTTGCCACACAGTCAGGTAGGTCCCACATGAGTGACGGACAGAAGGGTGGCTCTGCTCTTTCTGGCTGACAATGTGAGAGTCATTTGTATCATTCCCCTCCTAAATAAACGTAAAACTCTTCCAAAGTAGCCTCCTACCAGGAGCCTTGCCATGATTATTCTGTGGAGAGATCAGCTTGTCTTTTAGTGTCTTTGCACAGAAACATGACTGAGAAATGAATTACCACGCAGGGAAGAAGCAGAAACTCACTGAAGGCCAGTGAAAGAAAGCAACACGAGCTGAGCATTAGCGATGCTAGGAAACTGCTTTGCTCAGCATGTTTGAAATGAATGCCCACTTCTAATTTTTTTCATACAAAAAAGCCAAAAAAACCCCCAAGATCCTCATTGTGTGCCTGTGCCTGTCCATCCTTTTGAGTCACTCAGCTCCATATGTTCTTCCTGCCCCGCATTTTGGGATTGATTTGGCAGAAAAAAAAAGGCAGTGGAAAAGCCAGCAGACAAGCCGTGCTCATTTAGTTGCAGTTTCTAAGCACAGGTAAGAAGCAGTTGTCCCTGGGGGTATTTGCACCTGACGTGGAGGCTTGGGAAGAGGCTTAGAAATTTGATTCACCCAGAGGAAGCTTTGGCTTCGTGGGGTGAAGCAGCATCAGGGGCCTTTTACGTATCTTGGGGGCTGAACTGTGTTCGTGGCCAGACCTCCAACGTCCAGGAGTGCAATGGGGCAACCAAGCCGGGAGGGAAGAATTTGTCACACACTGGGAAGAGATATTCCCAGTCCGGCTCCCTGTGACTTCCTCCTGGGATTTTTATAGTTCAGTCTGCCCCAGAGGACTCGCTGCCTGTGTTCAGGTTCCTTCTGGGAGAGCCATCCTTGAAAGGTTATAGTTGTTTGAAAACTGCTAACTCATCGGAACAAGAAGTTGTTATTCTGAGCTAAGAGTTGTATATGTGCGGTGGTATCCAAGAAGGGTTATTTTGCTTTAAATTTGCATCCTATCTTAGTTGGGATTAATTTTCGAAAGTCGACAAGGTCTTAGGTTTGTTGGTGTGTAACAAATTCAGAATCAGGCCCCAGAGATTTATATCTGAAATTGCTGACGTACACAGTCACAAATTTGCCACTTTTGTCTTTTTGCTGGTAATTTGTTTACCCAAGGAATTGCACATTTTTCCCCACGGGTCTTTGATAAAGTTAATATGGGAAACAGCTGGTCAGTGGAACTGGTTAAAAAAAGCAGAAGAAAGTTTTCTACCTTCATTGACATTTTCCATCAAATAAAAGCAGTATTTAAAAAGTAAAAAAAAAAAGAAAAGAAAAAAGAAAAAAAAAGAAGAGTTCTGCTGCTTACATAAAATTCCAGCACCCATACACACAGTCAGGGTAGCCACCATCTGTTAAACATATTGCTTAAAACATCTTATTGCCTGTGTTTTAATAGGTTATATATTAAATTCTGAACCCTTAAAGATACAGCATAGTTCTCAGTCCATATCATGGAGTTCTCAGTGGTTCTACAGCATCACTGCTGCTTAAAAGCAGGGTGTGATAAGCAGATTATTTATTAATGTAGCAACAGTTTCCAGTAATTTCACATTCCTTTTTTGACCTGTTTGGTTGTGTGGGATTTGGGAAACTTTTTTTTTATGGAGAGAGTTTTCTCTCAAAATCTGAATGTTGATTAAAGAAAATGGCTACTTTAAACCCAGTGCATTTTATGCAGGAATGGAATGATTTTCAGCTAGAACAAAACCTTGATGAAGCAAGAGCATAAAATCAGGGTTTTAGCTTCAGTCTCAGACTTAAGTGGGTTTGTGCTGGAGCTCATTCCTAATATTTTCCTGCATTAGCCTGATCTGGTCACTAGATGTTGCTAGGTATCTATGTTAGTAGTCGTTTTGGCGGATTTAACTATACAGCTTTATAGGTATAAGAAGAACATTACTATCCGGAAAAACTTTAAGAGTTATTTCACTCAGTTTATAAATGTTATCAATAAAAAAGCCCCCACTTTCCTCATTTCATGATAAAGCTGTGTCCTTCCATATTAATGGACTCTGCTGAGCAAAGCAGATTACCCCATTGCCCAAAATTTGAATTTCATTTTGAACACTTCAGTTGTTTTGGGAAATGTTATTTTCTCTGTGGAAATGAGGATTTAGGCAAACAGCCCTTGCCGCTTAGGACCTGAGCATGGCCCATGAGGAGCAATGGGCACGACCTTACTGTGGCTCCACAATGTGACCAGGGGACCTCTTGCCTTCCCCCAGGCTGCTGGAGAGTCAGTTAATTCCTCCTGAGACCTTTCTCCTCAGCGGCTTCCCAAGTAAAACATGTTTAATATTCCCAGTATGTGACTGCTTCCCAGTACTGCTGGATAAAAGCAGTTATACTTAAATATATATAAACTAGATGTACTGAACAGTCTCTTTAATTGCTGATCGCTGCTGTTTTAGAAAAGGGATTTTGCAAGAATATCGCCGTTGTTTGGGTATCAGGAGGATTTTGGGCTAATGGGTTATGGTCACATAAGGAGGATGGGCTACCTATCCTCTTTCATCTGACTAGTCCTTAGGAAAGGCAAAAGGGTGGTCACTGTTCTCTACCTTGGAGTCACCAGATAACCGTGGAGATAATATTCAGGTAGTCCCTGAACAAAAGTGCTCCTTAAATCTTAGTCAAAGCTTGAAATCTTAGTCAAAGTTTAAGCAAAGCTTAGTCTCTCAATTGATAACTCCTATACCATTGGACTTATATATGACAAACATTTTTTTTAAACTGCTGAGACATGCCCTTTTCTTGAAATATTTCCCATATCAACAGCTTGTGTACAAGTGACATGTCTTGAAATCAGTGGAGTACATCAGTGAATAAAAACTAATCAACAGAGCCGCACAAAAGTAAATTTTATTTCACCCAAAATGATGAATTCTTAACTTGAAACTTAATTTCAAATTGGAGATGAGGACATACAATTTCAGGAAAAATTACACAACAATTCTAAAAAATTAGAGGGTGTGGAGTAGAGCATTTATGTAAGTAATTTTGGATTAAATACAGAAACAAAGACTTAGCAGTTAAAATGCCCACATGTTTTGCTTAAATGTACTTGAATGTTTTGTGTCAAAAACAGCGATATTTTTCATAATGTGTATATTCACTGTGGGTGGAAATCCTCCAGCCAAACTTTGGCTGTCTCAAGGTTCAGAGCTTAATCTAAGCCAGCAGTTCAGCCTCCCTGCCTCTAGCAAATGTGATTCATCCCATCCTAGGAGAGGTGACTAAGATCGGGAGGATGAATTCACCTGGGCACATGCCTGTCTCTGTTGACTATAGAGGAAGCCCAAATGGCTGGCTCACTAAATGTCTAACTTCTGGAAGGCTGAAATTAGTTGAAGTGAGGCTGAGTCTTTCTATAAAAAATGCCAAGGCATGGCAGTTAGTGCTTTTCTTTCATTCTTACATGTTCTCATGTTGAAAGTATTGAAACAGAAAGTTTTGCTCTTTTTCGATGAGTATATTTCCTAAAACAAGAAATACCTGAGTGGCCATTTGCTCTCAGGGGTCAGGGAAAGGAGAGAAGAAAAAGAATAAACATCTCTGACCAGGGCAAATCGTGACAGGCAGCAGGGAACTTGGAAAAAAATGGAAAATAGAAGGACTCAGAGGAAACCTTGAGAAGAAGCAGAAAATACCCAGAGTAAATCTGAAAACTTTAAATGAAATGCACTTTTTCAATTAAATTGTATCTGTCTGATGAAAAACAGATTCTCTATTTTTCTCAAAACCAGCTATCGTCAGAAAGAGCTTGCTGAATTGGGCTATCTGAATCTTTTAATTTGTCACTGTTCTTTACCTTAGAAATATCATTTGTCTCTTCTTTCCTGCACTAGATAGATAGTTCATTTGAATCAGTCTGAAAGGCAAGAAGAATCTGAAACCATGTTATTCTAATTTTTTTTTTTTTTTTAAAGTCCATGATGTACAGAAGTGCTAAAGGAAACTAGGAAACTAGGAAAAAGTATGAATTATAGGGCTGGTAATCACAGCGTCCATGGGACTGGTAATCCCAGCATTCAAACACCGGTATGATTTCCGTCACAGGATTTGATACTGCACACTCACGTTGCTCTCCTTTTTTAAGGGGACTGTAAGTAAATGTGCTTTGCATCCTTCCTGGGAATCTCAGGCTCTCTCTTGTAATGAGTCTGAGACCATATTCAGCAAAAGATCCCCTAAAAAATAACCACTTTGCTCCAGGATTTAATCTGGGGGCAACTCTTTCTCTTCCATTGCTGGGAGAAAGGGAAACAATATTGACTGACATTTGTTTTTAGCCTGTAATCTGTGAGCATCTGTGGACTTCTGGGCTTTATTTAAGAGGTTTGCTAAAGGTAACAGAATGTATCAAACACAAACAACTGAAAAACATTTGCTTATGAAGTTTGTGTACTAGTGAGCAAAGTGAGGAAATATTTTCTCTCTTACGTCATTTTTCCCCAAGCCTATAAAGAGCCTATAAAGGTGGGGTTTATAATGTATTTTTTATAGTTTTTATATACATAAGTCATCAGTAGGGTGTGTGATGCTTTACAAATATGATGTTGCTCTTTTTCTTTTACAGGTGAAGTGACTGAAGCACAGAGAGGCACACTGTGATTTACCAAACGCTGCAAAAGTCATTCTGCATCTCACGTATGCGTACTTGCCTCTGTTCAAGGGTAGTTTTGGTTCAAAATGGGCAAAACTGGCTAACCTGAGCTCCCCCTCTGGGTTTCGGTGCCCAGATTGCCTTGGCGAGGATGAGGTGGGGAGGCAGCATAAGCACAGGGGTTAGTCCCTCTTGGGGACATGGACTCCCGCCGGCAGCCTGGCCCAGGGTCATGCCTGCTGCTGTGCCACGGGGCGCTGTGGTGTAGGTGGAGGGGGCACCCCCATGAGCCATCTCGCACCTTCCCACTGCAACGCCAGCAGGTTTCTAGTTTCTCCTCTGCCCAGGTGCCCGGTCACTCCTCCTGGTGCTCCCTCTCTGGCTCTGCCTGACCCTTTCCAAGACGGACAGGAGGATGGGGGATTCAAGGGGATGCCCCAGGGAAATGTCAAAATTTTCCACTTTGCTCTCTCTGCCTGTCCTAATCCTTGGCTGCCCAGTCACTGCCCCCTGCCTGCATTTCCAGACCTCACGTTTCCCTGCCTCTGAGCGTGGGGTGGAAGAGCTCAGCAGCTTGGGTAGATGGTGCTGCTGGGAGGCCTGTGCAAGCACCGGTGCCCACTTGTAGAGGCTCACTGTTTCCTACAGTACAGCTGACAGGTTGTCTGCTCTTCCCTTCAAGGGTATGCTTCCCAAAATTGCCGACAGTAACATTTTTTCCTTCGCCTCCTGACTCTTTGATGCACCCACCTTTGCAAAGCTGCTTTTCTGCAGTAAGTATGCTGTGTGTAGCTATGCCCACATGATATTTATACTGCTCTTTTTTTTTTTTTTAAATTCAAAGGAGGAGAAGGAAAAAAGAAAACTTCCATTTGTAACTAAATTTTGCATGTATGGAGAGAAGTCTACAGATTCAAATGTGTTAAGTATCCACACAGTTAACAACATGTCACTTTGTGAGAGAATTTTCATAATTAATGAACTGGTTCAATTTGCTCTGCCGCTTGACTTTGATTAATACATTTTTGAGTGTTCCCACTGGGACTCTGTCCAGTTTGTTTAGTAAGCTCTTATGTCTATATCCAGTTCATGTGTATGGATCAAAGTGTTGGCACCAAATACTGGCAATATTAGGCTATGGTACAGCCATTCTGACTCCACTTAAAAAGAAGATAGCAATATATCTTAAATCAAGTTCTTTGTGACTCATTTAAAAAAGAAAAAAAGGAAAGAAATTTCACACTGTATTGTGTGGAAATGCTGTGATTTAAAAGTTCATCTCACGCAAGCTTTGCCAATTAAAGAGGTATTTATCAGTCCAGACAGTAATTGTGCAGACCCAAACTGGCAATTTGTTCAATATTAAACACTGAGCTGCAAAACTTCCACAACTAACAAACCTAATGAATGTTACCCTTCTTTGCCCAGCTGCTGCCATGGCGTTGCATGTTTATCTCACAGTTACTTTGGAAGTCCTCCCAGCCCCGCATACAGCACAAGGATCTGCACCAGGTTTTAAAAAGGGGTCGAACCCTGGACTGATTCAAAGCACGAGGAGGGTGGGCTCCATGGCGCGCATTGCCCGGGGAAGGGGCTGTGGCGGGGATGCAGGGGGCTGCCCGCGGGGGTCTCCCCAAGAAGATGGTGCAAGGGGCTGGCTGCCCCATACAGCTGCCCCCGGGTGCTTCCAGGGCCCCGTCCAGGGATGCCCCTTCCCTCTGTGGCTGTCCCTTCCCTCTGCGGCTGTCCCCTGGCCCCCACTGGGCAGCCTCCAGCCAGCTGGCACCGAGGGGCTCTCATTTCATGTCTGCCTGAACAGGACGGTCTGATGAAGGAGAAGTAACTCATGGCTTTGGGGCATTAATTCACTCCTTGCTTGGTTGGGCTACAAATAACCCGTTTCTGTCAGGAGCGATATTTAGCACCTGTGTGATCCCAACAGGGTGCAAAGGGGGCACATGTTACAGGTACGAAAGCTCTAGTGTAGCCAGGAAAAAAACACTTCCTTTGGTTTTCATCTTAAAGGAGATTGCTAAATATCATTTACCTCCCAAATGCCATGGGACATATTCTGTGCTTGGTGTAGGTGTATAAATGTCGCTGTGCCTGATTACCATTAATGAGTACGTTGGGGAAAGGGGAGGTTTTGCCATGTAGTGCAGAGGGCCATCACCAGTCTGTGTGTTAACTCAGGGCTATCCTAGCCTTATTTTGAAGGCTGACATGTGGTGCTGAAGTACTTCTCTGGCT
This sequence comes from Phoebastria nigripes, assembly GCA_035582835.1. Lineage (NCBI taxonomy): Eukaryota > Metazoa > Chordata > Aves > Procellariiformes > Diomedeidae > Phoebastria > Phoebastria nigripes. The sequence continues at coordinate 4,625,379 of JAYKAV010002933.1, read as the reverse complement.
CTGTTTCCAGGGGTAAATGTCATCCCCAGAGAGCAGGAGGCATGAATAGGATCAATGATGGTGTCAGAAAGCCCCCAGAGAAATCCTTTGTAGTAAGAAAATATGAGAAGGCTCAAAACACGTTTTCAGTGAATGCTGTGTATATACATCTACATCAGCTCAGGGCTCCCAGCTCCGTGCCCTTGGCTCATGGCACTGCGCTCCCAAATGACGGCAGTTGGAGGAGCATATCTTAAGCCTATAGGGTTTAAATTAATTAGAGAAATTCCCCTGAGCTCAATCTCCGCTTTCCCTGGGGGTGACGGGGACCGGGCAGTTAATCACCAGCAGTAACAAACTGTCGTGCCTGCTGCCCTGGTTTTGTTCAGATGTTATAAGGCTGAATGATATTGGATAATGAACAATGGGAGACAAGCTGATGGAAACACAGAAAACACTGGCAGATTTAAGTGCACATTGTTTAGCTACTAGTGGGAGAACAGCCTCAGAAAAAATGTATTCTTTTTAACTTTTCCCAGGGGGTTCCTGCTCCCCTAATGCTCCAGTGGGTTCTACAGCTGTTTATTCCCACTCTGCAAAGACGCCAAAGCAGTGTTTGTATCTAGCGGCTCCATCAGCAGCATTTGTCTTACAATTTATGTCTTGTCACATAAGCACTTGTAAGCAGTCTTCGACCCAGCAAAAAGAATACATGTAACATGCTGCACGTAATAAATAAACTCTGCAAATAACTTGCATGGATGAATCCTTGTTCATTTAGTGCTTTTAGTCATGTGGTTATTTTCATTACATAGGTTACAGGTGACTTATCAGCAAATTATGAGTTGGTTAATGGCCGCTTTCCTCTACCGTATATTGAAAGAACTGTAAAACCAAACCACTCGTTAAATTAAGCACGCTGTCTAGCACGGTATCCACACAGATTTGTCTACCAATAGCTTACACATTTGAGAGACTCCCTTTTTTTCAAACCCTTGCCTGTAAGCACTTTCAGTTCTCCTGAAAGAACTGGAGAAACTCTGATAACATAAGAGTGAGAGAAAGCTCTGTATTTTCAAAACAGTGTACAATATAAAGTAGCCCATTCAGCCTGTGCTGATTTTTTTAACCTTCTTTTATATGGAGTATATATGAGTACTGAAACTGTGCAGAAAGAGTGCTTTCTCTTTGTCAGTTTATTTGATTTATGTGTTTGACAGATGTTTTTCAAGGGTCCATTTTATTCTTTGCACTGACTATTGATCAGCCAGTTGGTTTCTCCTCTTCTATGTCTAACTTCCAGTAGTAATGATATGGGGTGTTTTAAAATGAGAAAAACAAAACTGAGGAAAATATAGTGCTGACAGGAAGACTCAGAATCTGGTGTGAGAGGTGAATGAAATTAAAAGGATGACTTCTTTTTACCTAACTGGTTAGATTTCAGATGGATATTTGCCTTGAGCAAATCCTCACAATAGTGCATGGGCTGCTAAAGACTGGCTACCAATCCAGCAGCAGAGCCAGGGCTGTTGATTTGCCATTTCTTGGTTGTTACTTTTCTTCTCCAACTACTGCGGCACAACATCTCACAACATCGTTTGGTCTGGTTGCAGTGGAAACTGTACTTCAGGGAGGATGCTATTTTTTTGTCTGTCTGTTTATCAGTATATCCTGCCCCCAGCAGATATTTTTAGCATTTTGGCCAATGACAACCCAATTTGGCAGTGGAGACGTTTCGGGAGGTGGGGGCAGTTAACTCCTTTCCCTTATGCTTTAGCCCGTTAGGAAAACTAAGTAAACCCAGAGACTGCTGTGCTGCTGTTGAATATGTAGGAACTACTGCTTACTGGATGACCTTTGGGGTACATGTGTGGCCCCTGAGGCGGGAGCAGGGGCTGTGAGGAGCCCAATTCAGGGTCTGTACCATGTGTCCTCCTTGAGGTTCATGTTAAGTGCATGAAAATTTGATGGTTCCACATTCCAGGTCTTGTCTCACCGTAAATCAATTATGGTTGCTTTACTTTGATTCTTCTGAGGCATTTGCCACAAGTCCTATCCCCTTTACAACCCCTCAATCTAGGCACACCACGGGCCCAGCTCTGCTCACAGCATGGTCAGTGGCCAGCCCTCTTCCCAACGTGGGTCGATGCTGGATCTGTCAGGGCGCTAGTATATGCTATAATAATATATAATATATGTAAAATATATATTATATATAATAATATATTACAATAATATAATAAAATGCTAAAAAATCTGATGTTGGTTTCAGTGTTATTGTCACCTTTATGTAGGCTTTTCCTCCAACAGAAAACATGAAGGGTCAGAGGAGATGATAGGATTTTAAAAGGGGGAAACACCAAGATATTTAAGAGAAGAGGAAAATTGGCATCCCTGACCGGAAAAGCCAATGAAGTCCTGGAAAGAAAATTAACAAGGCTGCTGCCTCTTCTGATACAAGAAGCAGGGAGGGAGGAGGGGAGCACAAATTAAACTAGCAGATGGAAGATTTACAGTCAACAAAAACATCCCAGCACAGTGGTGTGGGGTGAAACTGTGGGGCTCACTGTCACAGAGCAGTGGTGACAGTAGGAATTTGCTGTGTTCAAAGAGACAAATGGGATGCACAGGCACCACCTCTGTCCCAGTCCCCAGACAAGATCCGTCTCACCCATAGGAAGAAACACTTGCTGGATGAGTCAAAAAGGGGCTCTTCCCTGTCTCAGACAGGAGCAGTTAAAATTCTTCTTTGTGCATGTCGCGGTTTAACCCCAGCCAGCAACTAAGCACCACACAGCCGCTCGCTCACTCCCTCCTGGTGGGATGGGGGAGAGAATCGGAAGGGTAAAAGTGAGAAAACTCATGGGCTGAGATAAAGACAGTTTAATAGGGAAAGCAAAAGCCGTGCACGCAAGCAAAGCAAAGCAAGGAATTCATTCACTCCTTCCCATCGGCAGGCAGGTGTTCGGCCATCGCCAGGAAAGCAGGGCTCCATCACGCGTAATGGTTACTTGGGAAGACAAACGCCATCACTCCAAAAGTCCCCCCTTCCTTCTTCTTCCCCCAGCTTTATATACTGAGCATGACGTCACATGGTATGGAATACCCCATTGGCCAGTTGGGTTAGCTGTCCTGGCTATGCTCCCTCCCAGCTTCTTGTGCACCTGGCAGAGCACGGGAAGCTGAAAAGTCCTTGAGTGGCAGACTACTTAGCAACAACTAAAAACATCAGCATGTTATCAGCATTATTCTCATACTAAATCCAAAACATAGCACTATACCAACTACTAGGAAAAAAATTAACTCTATCCCAGCTGAAACCAGGACAGTGCATCTCTGAATTTGGGTTCCAGTTGTGAAGCATCCCAACTGATTTAGATGATTGATCCTTTTTTGTAATGAATTCAAGTGTTCATGTAGTGTCATTGCTTACATCATAATATGATATTACTGTAATGCTTAAGCACCTTTGTTACGTGCCCCAATGGATTCGGCAGTGTTAAAACAGAGGAAAAAAGATAGTCCTTACCCCCAGAAGCACAGTTTCCCATTCAATCTAATAAGGGTCTTACTACTTCAGGAAAAGCAGTGTGTTAACTTAGAAAATGCTGTGCTAACTTTTCTGGTCACAGAAGCATGTGTGGAAAAAGTAGTGCTTGATCAAAACAGGATCTGTCACTGTCATCTGCTAATGAAACACTGCAATTGTCATTCTGTATTTCCAAGAATAAAGGAGAAGGACTGGTGCTATTTCCCTGCTTCTTACAGAACACAAAGGTCAGTGACATGCAGAAAATGGCATTTCATTAACTAGACGTTTGTATTATAAACTTTATTCCCAGACAAGCAGGAAAGTCCCAAAAATCTGAGTCACTGGTCTTTGAATAGATGTTTTGTAAGGCCAAGTGCAGACCTCTATAAATAAAGCATTGATGAAATAAACAGTCACTTTGTATCAAAAAGGGAAAGTTTTCTATATACACATGAAGTTTTCATAAAACAGTGCCATGATTTAGAAGCTTTTTTTAAAAAAATGTGCAATCCTATCAGGAGATTTATTCTGTCTAACCAGCATCTTAACTGGTTACTAGTCTAAGATGTGTATTTTTTACTGAGCATATATCTGCCTCAGCTCGTACTTGTGCCTAATTTATAACTTCTTAATCTTCCTTCCTCTTTATCTTAGTTATGATCATGACCCTTAAACAATAATTTTGAGCTACTGCGATGATTCAAGATGTGTCCACTGTATGAGAAGAAAGGTAGATGAACCTCAGGTCTTTAAAACCTGAAGCCAGTTTTTGTTGCTTGGAAGGTCACGCTGCCCTGTGCCCTCTGACTCCAGGCAAGTTATTTCCCATGCGAGGCTTCCCTGAAGACACTTTTTATTGAACACTCGGATAACATTACTCAAAAGCTAAGCAGGTGCAAACAGGGGACTCTCAGGTGTGTGTCCTGCCCCACCAGGGTAAGTAAGTAGGGTGCAGGACTGGGAAGGCAAACCTAGCTGCCGTTGTACCCTGCTCAGCTGCTGGCCTGCTGAGGTACCTTAGGTTGGGCTTCTTCAGCAGCTCTGCTCGGCTTCCTGCTCCTTCATCTCTCTTGCTTTTGCTGTGGAGGCAAGCGGAACCTCTGCCCATGCATTCGCACAGCACCTGGTGCCTTCTTGCTGAAGGTGTCCCTGAGTGAGACTTACTGCAAAGAATAAAAAGCAAAAAAGGATTGGAAAAGTTTCTCTTGCCTCCTTTTTTACAGTGTCTTCATTTTTCCTTGGGCCTATGCCCTGATGAAATTGGCCTGATTCTCCGCTGCCTTGCACAGTACTCTCCTTGTGGTTATGGAAAAGGAGCACCAAGAGAGCTTTGGTGTCAACAGGATTTTGCTGTGGACAGATGTGCTGTAGCAGTAGTAGGGATTTCTACCTTCCTCTGCAAGATGTATTGGCAAGAATTTCCTATTTTTTCATTGAGAGTAGGAGAATGCTTTTCCCATTGAAATCACTCAGACCCTGGACTCATGAGTCCAATCCTTCTCTCATTTGAGACTGAGAAAAGGATCAGAGGGAAGAGCAGTAGTGTTGGGAATGAAAGCTCTTTGCAACTGCCAAACAGCTGACAGCAGCAGATGGAAATGTGTGAAGAGGCGAAAGAACATTAGGTTATAAAAGCTGGATTTAATGTTGGAGGGCTTAAAGTAAACTGCATTTCACCATTATTTTAAATTTCTTTCCTTTCATTCACGTACCCTGGGAGAGTAGATGACAGAGGTACTGCAAGAACAATTAGTTTCTCTGGTAGATCAAATAGGAAGAGTAATTTCTGCAGGGAAACCAAGAGTAGTATGTGCACATATGATTCCTGTATTGGGACTTTAAATGTCAGGGGTTTGCCTACCCACCTGCCAGGGCAGCGTCGGGAGGTTTGGGGGGAGCATCCTGAGAACAAACAAGATGTTCTGTTTTCTCCATCACGGGAGAGTGTCTCTTCTTTCCTGTTGGTTGGTTTCTTTAATTAATCTTTAATGATAGCAGATGTTTTGCTAAAGCTAAAGCATGTAAAAAGTTATTGGAGTCATGCAGAGATATAAACAGATACTTGCCTGTCAACCTACCTATCTTTCTTTCTTACGTGTTTATACTATTTAGGAACAAAACAAATAACACCAGGCCCACAAGTGGCTGCTAAAAAGACATTTTCCCAACACTACTAATGGGAAAGTGTGCTATGGGATGTGGTAACAACGCAAATAATAACAAAACAAGAATAGCCTGTTTGCATGGATTTCATTTGCTTGCCTTTTGCTTGATTGGGCAATTTGAGGCTGAGAGTTTAGGCACAACTTCAATCGGCTAAGAATAAAAATAAAAACTCCTATCCAGGGGGCATGAGCAATTAAAGACAACTGTGGGAAACGTCATTTGCAGAAGAACATTTCCTTTCTTTATGAAGTGTGCTGGAGATGTGAAAGGGCACCATGTGAAAAGACTAGAGTCTGATGACTAGAGACTCGGTGTGTGTGCTTCCTCCTCCAGGTGAATAGCCCCTCTGGGCTCCCCAGGGCTCCCTCCTGTTTTCCTTGGTACTCTCAGGCGCTGGCCCTCATCATGACATGGTTTGGCTGTGTCGGCAGGTACCCACAAGCAAAGGGGCTGGTGAATACAGTCTTCAGCTACCTTTGCAGCTTTCTAGCTTGCAAGTACCTGGCAGGAGCTTGAGCACTGCAATGATCTGCATTCCAGGGCATGTCCTCCCATATCACAAGGCGATTTTGACAAGATGATGCCCTACCCATCTGCCTTTCTTCCAGAGAGGAGAGGGCACCGGCAATGTCACATCCTTCCCTCCCTAAGTGGGGGACCTGTCCTTGCTGCTGAGGACATGGCACCCGCTGCTGGCCTCTGCGTCAGCTCCTCTTGCAGGGGGCTGCCTCCTTTCCTGAAGGTAGGAGAGGTGGACATGGCCTGGGGACATGCCGGCTACTCCTTGTGCCTCTCCTGAGCCCTTGGAAGCCTTCACTCCCCTCTGCTTTTACCAGGGCAGGTGGTCTCGCACTGTCCTGAGACCTGTCCTCGTGCATACTGCATGTTAGGGAAAAGATTCAGTTTATTCTGAAGTGCCGAGAGATGAAGGAGCTTTGCAAAACACTGTGTGGCCAGAAGAGGAACAAAGCCAAAGATACATCCAAAGAGAGACAGCCTGGGGAGGGAAAAACAGGAATGTGGAAATACTGCCTGCAGCTCCCTGAAACAGCAACTGGCTGAAGGGGAGAGCTGATGCAGGGGGTTAGGCGAATGTGCTCTCATTCAGAGAAGGAGGCAAAAAGTGGACGTCAGAAAGCTGTGCAGCCCATGAGGCTGATGTCCCATTGTGGAGATGGTGTTTGGCACATGAGCATCCTGCAGTTTTGCAGTGCTGTGGTGTCTCCAGGATGCAGCTCTATTCACTACGGTGATCGGCAGGTTTCTGTGCTGTTTTGATAGGACTGGCAAAATAATGCCTCCTCTGCTGATCTCACTAGACATGCACACTGCCCACAGTGCCTCGCTGCCCACAGGTGAGTTATTGCACATCTCTTTTCTCAGCTCAAAGCCTGAGAGTGCTGCATTTCATCCCTTACCTTGCAACAAGACCCTTAGCACAAGAAAGACATAGACCTGTTGGAGCGGGTCCAGAGGAGGGCCACGAAAATGATCAGGGGGATGAAACGCCTCTCCTATGAAGAAAGGCTGAGAGAGTTGGGGTTATTCAGCCTGGAGAAGAGAAGGCTTTGGGAAGACCTTATTGCAGCCTATCAGTACTTAAAGGGGGCTTATAAGAAAGATGGCGGCAAACTTTTTAGCAGGGCCTGTTGCGACAGGACAAGGGGGAATGGCTTTAAACTGAAAGAGGGTAGATTTAGACTAGACATAAGGGAGAAATTTTTTACACTGAGGGTGGTGAAAGACTGGCACAGGTTGCCCAGAGAGGTGGTAAATGCCCCGTCCCTGGAAACATTCAAGGTCGGGTTGGATGGGGCTCTGAGCAATCTGATATAGTTGAAGATGTCCCTGCCCACGGCAGGGAGGGTGGACTAGATGACCTTTAAAAGGTCCCTTCCAATCCAAACTATTCTATGGTTCTATGATTCTAGGATTCTATGAACATTTGCACACCACATGAGTGGATGAACATATGATTTTTAAGGAGTTACATTTATTTCAGAGTGGCCTGATGCTGTGTTTTAAAGACTTTTGATGGAGGTAAGCAGGTGAGCTTTCATAACATGTCTAGAAAGAAAGAAGCTGAGTTAAATAGCACAGTGTGAAAAGGCATCAACGGTGGCAACCTTATGATCAATATATGGTTACAGGACTGGTGCCGCAGTGTTGTGGTTTAACCTGGCAGGCAGTCAAACACCACACAGCCGCTCGCTCACTCCCCCCTCCCCTCAGTGGGATGGGGGAGAGAATCGAAAAAAAAAAGTAAAATTCGTGGATTGAGATAAAGACAGTTTAATAAAACAGAAAAGGAAGGGGAAATAATGATAATAATAATAATAATAATAATAATGATAGAATATACAGAATGAGTGATGCACAATGCAATTGCTCACCACCCGCTGAGCGATACCCAAGCAGCGATCGCTACTTCCTGGACCACGCCTCCTCTTTATATATTGAGCATGACGTCACATGGTATGGAATACCCTGTTGGCCAGTTGGGCTAGCTGTCCCGGCTATGCTCCCTCCCAGCTTCTTGTGCACCTGGCAGAGCATGGGAAGCTGAAAAGTCCTTGACTAGCAGACTACTTAGCAACAACTAAAAACATCAGTGTGTTATCAACATTCTTTTCATACTAAATCCAAAACACAGCACTAGGAAGAAAATTAACTCTATCCCAGCCGAAACCAGGACACGCAGCCAGGGGTTCGGCTACTTAGACCATGGGACTTGCTTTGAGAAACCTGGTCTACTGGGGACTGATGGGGTCCATCTGTCAGAGAAGGGAAAGAGCATCTTCAGTCATAGGCTTGCCAAGCTGGTGAAGAGGGCTTTAAACTAAACTCGCCGGGGGAAGGGGAACCTCAATCCATCCCACTCCTACCAGTTTGATGCCAGTGCCAGCAATAAATGCCCGGAGCCTGGAGAAGGATCACAGGTCAACAGGAGAGCACCTGAAGAGCAGCACAAAGGAAGCCCAGCCAGTAAGACAGCTTCATCGGGGGCCTAACTTAAATGCCTCTATGCAAATGCACCTAGCATGGGGAATAAGCAAGAGGAGTTAGAGACGTGCGCACGCCTGCAGGGCTACGATCTTATTGGCATCACGGAGACGTGGTGGGACAGCTCCTATGATTGGAATGTTGGGATGGAGGGATACAGGCTCTTTAGGAAGGACAGGCAGGGGAGATGAGGAGCGGGTGTCGCCCTCTATGTCAATGACCAGCTGGAGTGCATGGAGCTCTGCCTGGGGATGGATGAGGAGCYSACCGAGAGCTTATGGGTCAGGATTAAAGGGAGGGCAGGGACAGGTGACATTACGGTGGGGGTCTGCTACAGGCCACCCGACCAGGAAGGCCGAGCGGATGCGGCCCTCTATAGACAGATAGGAGCAGCCTCACGTTCACAAGCTCTGGTCCTCATGGGGGACTTCAACCACCCCGATATCTGTTGGAGGGACAACACAGCAGGGCGTAAGCAATCCGGGAGGTTCCTGGAATATGTCAATGATAACTTCCTTCTCCAAGTGGTAGAGGAGCCAAGGAGGAGAGGTGTTATGCTGGACCTTGTCCTCACCAACAAGGAGGGGCTGGTGGGGAATGTGAAGCTCAAGGGCAGCCTTGGCTGCAGTGACCATGAAATTGTGGAGTTCAAGATCCTCAGGGCACCAAGGAGGGTGTACAGCAAGCTCACTACCCTGGACTTCAGGAGAGCAGATTTTGGCCTCTTCAGGGATCTGCTTGGTAGAGTGCCATGGGACAAAGCCCTGGAAGGAAGAGGGGCCCAAGAAAGCTGGGTAATATTCAAGGATCACCTCCTCCAAGCTCAGGAGCGATGCATCCCAACAAAGAGGAAATTGGGCAAAAACGCCAGGAGGCCTGCATGGATGAACAAGGAGCTCCTGGACACACTCAAACACAAAAAGGAAGCCTACAGAGGGTGGAAGCAAGGACAGGTAGCCTGAGAGGAATAAAGAGAAATTGTCCAAGCAGCCAGGGATCAGGTTAGGAAAGCTAAAGCCCTGATAGAATTAAGACATGTCAAGGACAACAAGAAAAGATTCTACAGGTACGTCGGGAATAAAAGGAAGACGAGGGAAAATGTGGGCCCTCTCCGGAACGAAACGGGAGACCTGGTTACCCGGGATATGGAGAAGGCGGAGGTACTCAATGACTTTTTTGCCTTGGTCTTCACCGGCAAGTGCTCAAGCCTCTCCGCCCAAGCCGCAGAAGGCAAAGGCAGGGACTGGGAGAATGAAGAGCCGCCTACTGTAGGAGAAGATCAGGTCTGAGACCATCTAAGGAACCTGAAGGTGCACAAGTCCATGGGACCTGATGAGATCCATCCATGGGCCCTGAAAGAACTGGCGGATGAAGTTGTTAAGCCACTATCCATCGTATTTGAGAAGTCATGGCAGTCCGGTGAAGTTCCCACTGACTGGAAAAGGGGAAACATAACTCCTATTTTTAAAAAAGGAAAAAGGGAAGACCCGGGGAACTACAGGCCAGTCAGTCTCACCTCTGTGCCTGCCAAGATCATGGAACAGATCCTCCTGGAAGCTATGCTAAGGCACATGGAGGACAGGGAGGTGATTCGAGACAGCCAGCATGGCTTCACCAAGGGCAAGTCCTGCCCGACTAACCTAGTGGCCTTCTGTGATGGAGTGACTACATCAGTGGACATGGGAAGGGCTACAGATGTCGTCTATCTGGACCTCTGTAAGGCCTTTGACACAGTCCCCCACAACATCCTTCTCTCTAAACTGGAGAGGTATGGATTTGATGGGTGGACTGTCTGGTGGGTGAGGAATTGGTTAGATGGTTGCATCCAGAGGGTAGTGGTCAACGGCTCAATGTCCAGATGGAGATCGGTGACGAGTGGCATCCCGCAGGGGTCCGTATTGGGACAAGTACTGTTTAATATCTTCATCAATGACATAGATGGTGGGATCGAGTGCACCCTCAGCAAGTTTGCAGATGACACCAAGCTGAGTGGTGTGGTTGACACTCCTGAGGGATGGGATGCCATCCAGAGGGACCTGGACAAACTCGAGAAGGGGGCCTGTGTGAACCTCATGAGGTTCAACAAGGCCAAGTGCGAGGTCCTGCACCTGGGTTGGGGCAACCCCCGGTATCAATACAGTCTGGGGGATGAAGGGATTGAGAGCAGCCCTGCCGAGGAGGACTTGGGGATACTGGTGGATGAAAAGCTGGACATGAACCATCAATGTGTGCTTGCAGCCCAGAAGGCCAACTGTATCCTGGGCTGCATCAAAAGAAGCGTGGCCAGCAGGTCAAAGGAGGTGATTCTGCCCCTCTACTCTGCTCTGGTGAGACCCCACCTGGAGTACTGCGTCCAGCTCTGGAGCCCTCAGCATAAGAAAGACATGGATCTGTTGGAGCGGGTCCAGAGGAGGGCCACGAAAATGATCAGGGGGATGGAACGCCTCTCCTATGAAGAAAGGCTGAGAGAGTTGGGGTTATTCAGCCTGGAGAATAGAAGGCTTTGGGGAGACCTTATTGTGGCCTTTCAGTACTTAAAGGGGGCTTATAAGAGACGGCAAACTTTTTAGCAGGGCCTGTTGCGACAGGACAAGGGGGAATGGCTTTAAACTAAAAGAGGGTAGATTTAGACTAGATATAAGGGAGAAATTTTTTACACTGAGGGTGGTGAAAGACTGGCACAGGTTGCCCAGAGAGGTGGTAGATGCCCCATCCCTGGAATCATTTTCAAGGTCAGGTTGGATGGGGCTCTGAGCAATCTGATATAGTTGAAGATGTCCCTGCCTACGGCAGGGGGGTTGGACTAGATRACCTTTAAAAGGTCCCTTCCAACCCAAACTATTCTATGATTCTATGATTCTATGATCACCGATAAGAGTGTAGATAAGATGTGAATCGCTATGGAGTGAGGAACTCCCTCCATCCCACATGAAATAAACCTCTGCATTCCTTGATGCAAAGACCATAAACACCTCCTATCCATGCTTGCCACTAGCTGTTCAGCTTGACTGCATTGCCATGAGCATGCACCACACACATGCCTGGTGCATGCCTTGCTGGCATCAGTCTCAGCCCTGCAGGAGGGGATGGGATGGTGCCCAAACCTTCTCTTGCCCCTCGTGTCTGCTCATGTCTTGCCGTGGGAGTGTTTACTGGGATTTCCACCTTCTAAAATGAGCACTGGGCAACAATCCCCATGTTATTTATGCACTCTTTATTCTTTCTGGTGCTTAGGCTAATGGTGGGATGGAGCTTTTGGAACTACTGCTGTGATATGAGATGGTACCCACAGTTCTGGCAGATTGTATAGTAACAAGGAGGTGGCTAAAGCTGGACCCTCTTAGCTCTGCTGTGTAGACTGCTCAGCACAGGGTCTGTTTCAGGCAGCAGGAACCCTCTTTGTCATAGAGTGAAAGAAGTGGTTCACTTGTACTCTACTGCAAATGGTTTTAGAGGAAAGGCTGGGCTGTCTGGAGAAGACTAGCTTTGTATGAAGTCCCAGGCTAAATGCAGATCTTCCATTAAAGTCAGCTCATTCCACTTTGTGATTCTGTGAGTGAAGTTGTCCTGGGGATAAAAGTTATCCCTTGAATATACATAAGGAAACATGGCTTAGGATCCTTCTTACAATACTTAAGTAAAAAGCATTGCTTTGCTATTGAGAGTATTGTTTCAGGAAGAAACATCTGCTTGAGTAAAGAATATGTCCTCCAGGTAAGTCTGTCTCATTGTAAGATTAGCTGGTTTGAATGGCACTTCCCTCTGAGCTTGGATTCCTCCTAGTGTTGCAGGGGAGAAGCTATATTCCTCTGTGAGGGATAATTAGTTCTTGCCATCACAAGGGTTTTTCTTCATTTGGTGAAAGAGGTCTTTGGAAAGGTCTGAGGCATGATACGGGCTGAAATTGTGTGCTCAGTATGGAGAAACTGGTTTGTACAAAATAAAGCCATTGTATGTTCCTCCATAAACTTCATAACTTCAAACTAAGCCTAAACTTGTTTTGAATCCTTCTGCAGCTTTGTCTTCCATTTTCTTACATCTCTGGGTCCTGCCTGTGAGTGGAAATATATGCCATGCTGGAGGAAAGGGGGCTGTCACAGCATCTCTGGACCATCTTCAAGGAAAAGTCTCACAGGAGAAAGTGCATCTATGAGATCTTCAGCCTTCCTTTCATTCATGTAAGAAACGAAGGGAGATGCAGTGAAAGTTTTGAACTTTTCCCATGTTACTATTTCCTCTTTTTAAAAAAGAATAGCTGAAGAATAACTCTTTGAGCTGAACCCAGGCAGCATGAAGGTTGTGCTGGTGGTGCCTTCCTGGCAGAGGAAATGAACAGTTTGCAGTTTTCTTTGGAAAATGACTTACCTCTGTTAGCGTAGGAGTGTTCTTGATTTCCTCATTCATTGCTTCTACCCATGAGTTAGAAACCTTGTAGGAGGTTTCAAAGAGGAACACTAAGTCAAATTTAATGCTTTGGTCTTTATCTTCAGGGCAGTCACTGACCTGGACACAGATTTTCTAAATGTTCACTTAAACCTCTGGGAGGCAAACAGCTATAGCTCTTTGTGAAGATGGAAACTTTTGCCATAAATCGTGATTTATGTTTTTTTGGGGGCTGGCCTGAGAATTCAGGACAAACCCCTGCAAGAACTGAGAATGATACTGTGCTTCACTGTCTTTAATTCCAATTATCTCTAATGTGTTTTCTCTAACTTAAATCTAAGGTGTGCTGATTTAACCCCAATAAAAATTTGCAACAAAGGTGTACAACTTTTCTATGTAGAGCTGATAAGAGCGAGAACAAGCTACATGTGTCAATGTTAGACATGACACAAAATGTTCTACATGTGCTACTACCTTGGTTACAAAGGTTGATACAAACACATATATAGAATAAAGCCAAATATGCACACTACAGGATCAAAGCTACTGGACTTTAGGCAAGCATTTGCAATTAAATGAAAGTATTAAAATGATAACAAATATGACTTTTCAAGTTAGTGTTTAGAAACATGGGAAAAGATTAAGATGTTCTGCATTTAATATTAACTTGAGACTGCACAAGGTATCCTGATTTGATTAGCTAAACTTATAAAGCCTGTGTAATGAAGAAGTGTTGCTTTCGTTCTATTTTCTGGCTTGCTTTCTCAAGGACAGCTCCTGGAACCATGCTGCCTGTCTGCGTGTACTGGTTTTGGTTAAGCTAATACACTGCCTTAAAACTGGACAAATTTCACCTAAATTCATGGAGGAAGTTAACATCTCAAACTGGTGATGTTCTGTAGGTATTCATGAAAATTTAAGGATGGGTGGAGGTGAGACATCTGCATTAATACCCACTGAGAGGAGGGCCACAGCACAAACTCCATGGTTACATGCTTTGTTTGGATTGCCAGCCACCCACTCAACACAGTTCAGGCTGTGGCCCCTGCCGTGTTGTTGTCAGCCAGGAATTACATCCTAGGGAGAGCCGATGAATCTAAGGTCTACTGGCATAGAGGGAAGTTACAGATATGGCAGAAGGAGTAAAGTCAAGGAAGAGAGTGAATGCAATGAGAAATTGGGCTACTGCAGCCTAGCGGGAAGCTGTAGGGATGGAGCGCACACATCTATAAGAAACTGTGCTTTATTAGTTCCTCTACTCAAAGTAAAATTAAATGGTAAGACTCCAGACCTTGCATCTGAGATGTTCAAAGGACCATAAAGGAACTGAGTATCATAAACTCATTGAAATTCACTGAGTTTGTAAACTTCTCATGATCTTCTATCAATCCCAGTCAACAAAAGTGCTGTTGGGCTAGCAATGAAGGAGCTTGCTGAAGGTGTTACTACAGATAATTCTTTGGTAACATTTTAGTAGATGACTTCTTCTCCAACTTAGTGAGGCCAAAAAAATCAGAAGGTGAAAACTCTGGGGGATTAAATATGATTAAATACGCCATGATTCATCCTCCATTAAGGCAACAGAAAGAGTCCCAGTATTTCCCTAGAAGATGGCTAGACTGGGCAGGCAAAAGAAATTATAGCAGCTCTTCTGCAATTTTTTTCCAGCATTGATGATTCTAGTCATGTGTGAGCTTTTCTGATCATTATGAAGCACTTCGAAAAGCAGAGGAGAGGAATCCCTGCTACCTTCCTAAGGACTGTGGTGGATCACAGCCACTTCCACTTCCATGCATGACAGCAACCCACTCAGAAGCTGGGTTTGCACTGTCACTCTGGCTGTCCCAGACTGCTTTTTCTACAGCTTTAGTTGTGACACTGGAAGGGGGACAATTGTTTTTTAATTTTCTTATTCCTCCAATTGCCTGTAAATGAGCAAGTATGAAAGGAACGTGGAACGTGCTGGTAATATTTTGCTATGACCAGTAAAAGCAAGATAATAGAGAATCAGGCCTCACAATATCCTGATACGAAATATTGAAAAAAAGTTAGTGAGCCAGAATTTCAGGATGTGTAAATCATGAAAGCTTTATTGTAGTCAACAGATCTTCATTCTTTTCACCTCCTTTCAAGTGATTTATATAGCAGAAAAGCAGACACAGCAGCATGCAGAACTTTCTGGCCTATCTCTGAAATATTTAGCTTGCCCTAGAGTTGTCTGAAACCAGAGATACCAAGAGCTGCCAAGTCTGGAATTTGGATTATGTTAAATCCTGTATTGTTCTCCTTGCATGGTGGTGTCATTGCTACATGCTCCTCTTCCTTTTACACACGAACAAACTGTAAATCAGCATTCACAGGAATGGTAAGTTTAGCTGTAGCCCTGAATTGGAAAAATTATTTTTCTACTCAAGTTGTTGCATTCACTTTCAAAAACCCTCCGTCCGCACCTCCAATCTGATTTACCATGCCTCCCCTTGCATGTGCCGGACTGCCAGCACCAAGTGGTGTGACAGCACCACCATCTCCCTCTCTGCTCCTTCTGCCTTCTGCCTCATCTACGAGGTTTTCCATAAAACTCCCATATGTTCCTATGGCTCCTTACATTCTCCGTGTTTAAATCCATCCCAGAGGTCTATTACTGCTCCCGTTAGTGATTCACCGCTCATTTTTTTTTTCTCTTTTTTTTTTTCTGGTTGTTTTGATGCTTGTGTGGAAATCTACACTGGGGAAAGGGTCACTGGAAAAACATAGAAAACACACGTCTGCTTCTTAAGGGCAGAGCACAAAGTGAAATACCAGAGATGAAAAATAATCTAGAAAAATACATTCTGAAAAATGAAGTTCAGATTCTCAAATTGAGTTTGCGTTGATGTTTCTCCAGAGAGAACTGTTGTTAAAAACTTGGCCTGCTTGCATGTAATTTTAGAGTATGATCTACTGATGTTTATCATCTGCTAACATGATTCTGTAATTCTGAGACTTATTTTAACACTTAGGATTTATTAACCACTACTCAATGTCAGTTGTTTGGTTAAGGTAAGGAGAAATCAGGATCCTGTTAAGTGGGAGTTAGTATGATTTGACAGAAAGATTCCTAGTGTTCCCAGTGCATGGATTTCCTACTCAGATATGACATGAAAAAAAAGGTGCTGTTTGTAAAACGGGCCAGCAGTATTCCTTATGCATTGCAATGCTGGTGTTAACGTATCTCACAGGCTTTGTTTCTGAATTCCCTTGAGGTAATACCAGTAGGAAATCTCTGTTAAAAAACTAGAGGCTTCTCTGTATTTATCAAGGTGCTATTTAGTCCAAGTTGTTAGTCCAACTTTTCAAAACCATCAGAATGAGCTGGATTTCTTTTGCTTTCTTCATTGGGCATCGAAATTCATTAGGTTTCAGTGACCAGCACAGACAGAAGTAATCTTTTGCCACAAAACATTATTTATTAATTCAGTAGTTACTTTAATGTGTCTCAAAAATCTCATTATAATTCATATGTCACGCTATGATAGTTTTTATTCTCTTTTAAAACAAATACAAAGATTGCAAAACATTTTAAAGTTGTTTTGCTGGTCTTGTTTTTCCTGGAAAATAAAATATTTTGAAGAAAGTCTAATTTAACAGTATTGGGGATGGCCATTTTTCTCTATAATAGAAAAGATACAGTTTCTAGCACTGCTAACTCCTTGTATCCCTATCTTAACATGCATTTGATGTGTATTATAGGTTAGAGACTGTAATTAGATGGCCTTGGCCCCAGCCGCATGGTATAAGTTTAGAAAACGTTGAGTATTCCTACTCTTAATAAAGTCCTAGATAGGTCTGTCAACGTGAGCACATAAAAATTAGAACACCTAAAAATGGTTTGTCATTTTACAAAACCAGGCTATATGATCGGTGGGAGGAACAACCTAGTTATGCATTGTAGTCTGAAAACTGTGTGTTTTTATGTCACCAGGTATTGTTATACTTTGATTGAACTGAGATTTTGTTCTGAAAAATAATTGTTGTTACTACTTCATAGCATTTCTGGCTTTATGCAAGCAGTAATTTCATGCTGAAGGGGATCAGCAAAAGTGTTTTCATATGATATTTCTTGGGGTGTAGCATGATTTCCTTAAAGCAAATATGTAAAGACAGAGAAACGCTTGTACCATATCTATCCCTGGGGCCCAATGTTCTAAAAAGAGAGAGAGAAAGAGAGATTTCATGGTAAAGTTACCGTGTGAATTCCCACCCCCGTACACATTAAGCTTTTCAGTCATTTGTGCAAAATGGGGAAGCCTGAGACACAAAGCCCATGAAAAAACTTAGTGTGTGTAGTATTTAGAGCTGTCTTTACAAAAAACATTATTTTTGACAGTGGCAGTGTTGCAGGCATGGTGGGGAGAGGGAGGAAGAAAGTGGTCTTCCAGTATTTTCACCTATCAGTGGTTTTGCTCCAAAATTGTTGGCGTGTCTAGAGAGAGATTTGTATCCTGAAAAAATAGGTGCACACATTAGTGACGTGATCCATCACATCTTAAGAATTGCTTTCAGCCATAAGTAACCTTTAACAATGAAATCTAGCTATTGATTTAGATCAATGCTCTTCATCGCTTCAAAAGTGTTTGAGTAGATACCCTCTTGTTCCTGCAAATTCAAGGTTTCCAGCCCAGTTTGGGTCAGAACACCCATCTACCATTTTAGTATTAAATTCATTGTTAGCTAAGATACTGATAAAATGGCTAACTGCCTGTCCAGCAAACTAAAAGTTCTACATCATCAAATTTGGAAAAAGGCTGACTAAGCTGGTAGAGAGAAATTATTCACATTAGTAAAAAGGTGGAAAATTATGGGATACAATGTGAAAATATGGGCAAAATAGGAGTTTGGGTTGAAATAATTTACCCGAAAAGGGAATAAACATATGGAATAAGTTAGCAGAGAAAATAATTTCACAAGTGTAAATCAGTTTAAGGGGTTGCCTTGATTTGTTTCTGTAAAAAAGTAGAGGTTAAAAAGCATAGCAATAGACTAACGAAGATGAATTAAGATATTCAGAGCATGGCACCTCTGGAGGGCATTTTTTGTGCCATCCTGGGCACAATGGCTTCGTATTTTTAACCATATATGTACAGTACATATTCACCTTGTGCAAAATGATGAATCTTTACAGAACACTATTGTCTTAATTATTCCGTGAACAAATGTTACCTAAATTGTGTGGCTGGTTGGCTAAGCTTCGTCAAGTCTTACCACTCTAAGGCTGTGAAGTCAATGGTCCAGCTTTCAGAAATGAAATGCTACATGAAATGAATTACATTTTGATAAATGAGCCTCCATTTATTGTTACATATCTCTGAAAGATGCTTTCTGTAAACTTTCCGGTGAGCAAACTGGAAAGTTCATGAAAATCAAACAGCTACTGCCTGTATTGATATCAATTTGAATGTGCAAATAATGCTAAAAGTATTTTTTCCTCTTAAAAGCTTGAACCAAAATGTTATGATATGTTTGCTTTTCTGTCCAAATCAACAGACATGTTTTCCATTGCCTTCAAGAAGCTTTGGGTAGGGCCTTGCATGCTCAGCTTTCGTTTCCTGGCTTGCCTGAAGGTGTTTGGTGTAATGTGCTCTTTCTCCCTTCCTGGGTTGTAGTAGTGATGATGGTCAGAAAGTAAAGCCTTCCCCAACATTGCTCATCCTACCCCCTTCCTGTGACCCTTCCGTACAGGAGTGTTGCAGAGAGAGCACTCGTGGATGATGTTCTACCACTTCAACAAAAATCATGTAGAGGATGGGGCACACTTAACTGAGCTAAATGTGTGGGTTAAAACACCACTGCAGGCAAGACAAGCTGAGTTGTCAAATTGAAGTCCCTGCCTCCTCTTGGTCATTAAGTTGAGCTGCTAATTTTAGTGGTCAGAACCAAACTTGTTGTGCAAATTAGGGAAGTATCTCCTAACCAGTAAACTATGTTCTTCTACGTTAAATTGTTGTTCAGTAAGAATTCTATACACCGTATCACCTAAAGCTTTCTAGTAAAATATACTGTACTGTAATGATCTATGTATTGTAAGTTGTAGATAAATAGATAGATGTGGATATGCGTGATATATGTTAAACCCAGAGCTTGTTTTTTGGAAGAATTTCTGAAAAGCTAAATTGCAGACAGCAGACTTACAGTGGTGCTTCTTTTCACCCTTTTCACATACAGTAAAGGAGCATACACCCTTTGCCAGGTGGGTTGCTACTTTTTTACTTTTGCATTATTGAAAAAAGACTCCCTGAACTTTGTTCACTTGGTTAATGTTGGATATGGAAAAGAGAAACATTGTCTGTACGAGTAAAACTGATGCATTACAGGTGACTGGCACGTCAGGTGGCAGGCTACTCCATTTATTCTGAGGTTTGGTGTGTGATCTTACTGAGATTGACTCAGTGGGAAGCACTTTGCCAAATCTCCTGATATTATATCTGTTGGAACTGCTACATTCATGCCTGGGAGCAGCAGTGAAAGCCTGAAACTGCACTTCTTGCTATCTGGGGAAGAGCAAGAAATGCCAGGTCCCCAGTGGGCGGCATTGTGTGTCTTGGACTTTGGCAAGAGATGGGCAAAGGTTATTGGCAGTTTATTTTGTCAGACCCGAGTTCATCATTGACGATGCCCTGTTCTGGGGTATTAGATGCTGAATAAACATCTAAGAAGGATATAAAAAGGACAGCCCCTTCCCTATGGGAGTTGGTGCAATACCCAGAAGTAGAACAAAAGTCAAAGCAACAAAGATATTTATAAATAGGAAAATGCCAGCTTCCCAAATGGTCTATCATAGGATTTAAGCATCTTTAAAAATGAACCATGTCTATTGGTTTAAGACCACTGAATAATACTTTGTCTTCTGCATAGCTCTGCTTCTTTAAAAGATACTTTATGTCCCAACTATCTGTTGCTGGAGTGTAGAAGGACAGGATGATTCCGTTCTAAAGATTATTTTGATAAATTGCCTGAAATCCTTCAGGCTTTCTGATGTTTTTACTTTCCCTCCCCAAGAAAAAAAGAATTAAATGCAGATAATGGTCTCTCTCTTCTCTTTTTCTGCCAGTCATAATGCAGCATCCTATGTTCTTCTCTTGCATGCAAACAACCAAAATCTCAGTATTTCTATTATTGCAGTATCATGAGAGTTTGCTGTCTTTAGGGCTCATGCAGTATGCTATATGCTACACAAAACGCAAAGGCTGTGCCTTTCTATAAAACTGTTTGTTACGTAGATCTCATAATCCCGTGAGATTTTTGAAAGAATTCAGCTTCCATTCAAACATACAAATAAGGTTCAGGTTTGAGGAACTGCTCTGAACCCAACAGCACTTATGAAAACATTCAGCTGAAGGTTTTCTTCTCCCAAAACAGTTCCTCACACAACACGTTAATATTACTCATCACTAGAGTCCTGGCCTCTTATTTTATTACCTAAGTAAAAGCTGAACATTTTCATAATCTGGCTCACACTCTACCTAGTGAGAGTTGCTTTCCTCCACTCAGATGGTTTTGGATATCACTTTCTGTAATACCTTTTTCCAGGACTTTCTGTCAGAGAAAGGCATTTTCCTAGGCCACCCATGTGTAGAAGGAGGTGGATCGTGTTGCACAGAGGAGGTTTTTTCAGGCTTTCTTCCCAGTCACTTGCCACAAGTGTTTGTACGTGTCGCTTCTGGGCTGCCTGGATATCAATGGGGAGCACTGAAAGGCTCAGAAGCAGGGGATACTCCATTTAGCCACTTACAGCTTTGGAAGAGGGTATGTGAGGGTACATCAAGTCTGCTGCTAGCTGTCCTCCACAGAATTGGCTTTTCCCTTGCTCCCTTGTCACATGCACCTTGCCTGCATGGTAAAGCAGGAAACACTTGGCTCTGAACGTCTCGCGTGTGGCGCCTTTATCGAGACGAACATTTGTCAGACTTGTAATTCCCGCTAACTTCCCTCTTCCAGACTTCCATATTTCAAATACATTTTTTAAGGCCTGAAATGGAAAAAGAGACTCACCAAAGGCAATGGGAAGATCTTTTGGGTTCAGTGAGTCCAGGATTTTTGCCCAACATCAAAACCAGGAGGCTGTTAAAAAAGGGGTCTTGTGTGAACAGGAAAAACATGGGGGTGAGTGTGAAGCTGTAAGCTCCAGCTGTAAGTCATGCTTGAATTTTGAAGATGATGAATGACCTTTCAATTTTTAATTTAAGAGTATTAATTACTGTTCTCCTAGGAGGTACATTCTAAATCATTCAACATTGCTCTCAGGCTGCAGCTTTTCATTTCTTTACTTTGGCAATGCAAAAGCATCTTAAAATTAGTGAGAACGGCTATGACAGATTGCTTGTTCCTGTCTCGCCCTGACTAAGGCAGAGCTTGGGTAGAGCCTGCTCCCAGCCATCAGGGCAGATGTGAGGGCAAGGAGATATATGGTGGGTGTCAGAAATGTAGCCTGAGCACTCCGCACTGTGGCTTTCCTCTGTTTTCTGTGGCTCGGGGAAGAAGATAAGTTATTAGACCTGGAAGCAGCAGTGGAAGTGCCCGCAAGCCAGCTAGCGGCATGCACCAGCCCTTCCCATCACCCGAGCAGAGCCCAGGGCTGAGTAGGATGTGACTCAGGGGTGTTATTCCCGCAGGTGAACAGCTTAATTCAGTCACAAACGTTAGGGCGTGGAGTCACCAGCCAAGTCATTCCCACCCTGGATGCATCGGTGCCAACAACTACAAGGCATCACCTGACAGTTTATTTTCTTACATTTCTCCTTGGGAGCGTGGCTCAGGCCAGCTTGTTTGGCAAATGCTGTTGCTTCTATTTCTTTGTGTATTGATAGTATGTACTTAACAAAGGGAGCATGGTATGCTAATTAATTTTGATGGTGTATACAACCAGTGGGTTGGGATGAGGTAGCTGGACAGCCTTTTTTGAAGTTTTCTTGATGATATAGACCATTTCATGCTCAGACAATAATGCTGCGTTTCCTCAGCATGACACAATTCCAGTTGGCTGGAAGCTCCTCAGCTACAACACAACATACTGCACGCAACATGGCTTTTACTCCTTTCACTTAAGTGTGAAGGATAGTACCTGACAAATATTAATACAAAACAGAGAACATATGAATGCCTGCCTTTATTCCTCTCTGCTTGTCTGCACTTCCTTACTGCTCATAGTAATACATTTTGCTCACAACGATACTGATGTAAAGCCAAGGTAACTCACAGGACACCACCACAGGCATGACTTTGCTTCCTATTTAGGTTGGTGAGAGGACACGGAATACATATTTTCCTTTATTTTTAAGGCAAGTGGGGAAAAAAATCTGGTTTATAAATATATAAAAAGCTTATTAATATATATACCCCTCTACTTTAGAATGCCTATTGCAAATAGCTGGCATTGTGTTGCTGAACTGAAACACTGACATAGTTGCACTATTTTTAATGTGGTTGTAACAGGGAAGTAGACAAATAGCACTCATATTAACAACCTTATTCAGTGAATTCTCTTCTAGGCTCCTTATCTATGAAAATCAGAAACATTTTCATCTTAGTTCGCGTAGTTACTCTTGTGAAACACAGGTGGTTCACCTGAGTTTAAAAAAAAAAAAAAAAAAAAGATAAGAATCAGACCCTAGTTCCTGAGTTTACAATCTGTTTTTATGTGCACAGCAGGAAATATTTTGTAAAAATCCTGGGTATTTCCAAACATCTGACTTCTCAGAGGAGTAAAAATGCAATCAAAGTATTTCCTTTCAAAGCTGCATCACTTTATGATTAGTCAAGGGTTTTTTGTAACATGAATTTCCTTTTCAGAAATGTTTTCTATTACATCTGTTTATTATTTTTTTTTAGCAATCCAATTAAATTCCTCTTTCATCAGGATGGAAAAGTTGGTGCTGCTCATTTAAAAATATATATATATCTCATGGTATGCATGACTACTATAGCAAATGTTTAAATATTTCCTGGGTTAGATTTAGCGCTGTCTGTGCTAAAATAGATCAGGATTTGACCTGAGCAATTATGACTATCCTTTTCAGAATGTCCTTTGGTTCCCTTTTCTTCAAATATAAAAGCTTTGTATGATACATACAGTGTCACAGATTTTATTAGCCTAAAAGATCCCCAGCACATCTGGATGCACAATTTGGATCATCTTGTGATTTAAGGTCCTTGCCATTTTCCCTCGTCTTATGCATTTTACTGTATTTGCATGTGCTGGTACACTTTCTCCAATACATTTTAAATACAGACGTTTTAAATAAAAATTATTGCCCCAGTTGCACAATTCAGAAATGTTCCAGTGTTTATGGAATGGTTTTGTCCAGATTAAAGGACAGAGATTTACCTTCTTTGACTTTAATTGATTATGGTTACTTTAACATGTAAAGAGTCTCGCAATCTTCCCGTTTCTTTTTCCAATCACTCCTGCCCATCAGTTCAAATCGTATTGTAATATGAATATTCTGGGCCAAACCGAGGACCGGCACCCCCAGCAGACGTGCCCTGCTCTTTGCTCTCGCTGGGCAGCTGGAAGGACCGTCTCACCGTGGCACAGCCTTCTACAGCTGCTGCTCCCTCACCACTCCACGCGCCCCGTGTGGGAGTTTTGTGGTGAGTCTCATTTTTAGCATCACTCGTCCACTGCCCTCCCTCAAGACCGCCGTGCTCAGGCAGGGACGGCCACATGGGAACGTGCCCCGAAGTGCAGTTTTGTTCCCAGTAGGACAGCACAGTTGCTAAGGGGGGTCTTTTTTGGGTGGGAGGTGGAGGCTGGTGGATATACCATCCACAACACCGGTGACTGAGGCATATTGTCCTTCCGCATAGGAAATGAAGCAATGATACCAATATGTAATGAGTCTGGGTTTGCTTCACGGTAGGTTATTGCACAGGCACCCGGTATCTGACCTTTCTTTCAAGACATACTGGCAAAAGAGTAGGTTTTTTTCACTTGTTTGGTCTTATAAAAGAGAGGCCAGGCAACCATAGATATGTGGCTTATCAGGTACAGTAAATGAAAAATATTAATGGGAAATGAGAGGAAATCCTTGAAAGCAGAAGTACTGAATATTTTTGCCCTTGGCTAGGAGCAAAGTGGCAGTATGGACACCAAAACAAGTATTTAACGTATTGAAGCTCCTTTGGGAAGCTCCTCAGTTGCAGAACAAAAGAGCTAGAGGTCATATATTGGACTCTTGCAGCACACTGCGAGCTGCCACAGAGGAATCAAGTTTCTAAAGACATCTACCTCTGGGGGCACTGGAGGAGCTAGAGATGTGCAGCCCTGCATGGCAAGGCCTGGCCTGGTGGGGTTGATGGTGCAAAGCCACAGAGATCCATGGCCACCACAACTGGTCGGCAGCAGCACAGGGGACCCTGGGTGCCTGCATAGACCCCTCAGGCTCCTGCTGCTCCTGCCGCACCACTGGTCTGTGGCACGTCCACCGGCCTCCCCACTTCTCCTGGCATTGACATGCTGACTTTGGCATTTTGCATTCCTGTTCAAAAAGAAAGGCTCACCCGCTAGCTGGCTCCCCGAAAATGTTTTTGCATGGCGCATCCCTCACCACCTCTTCCCACGTGGCTTTGATCCTGTCCAGCAGGCACGCTCATGGCAGGGCTATGACTGCTGAGGAGGGCTGAGTGCATATCTTTGGCTGAGGGGCTGGGAAGCCTGATGCGCAGATGGTCCCAGATTTATTTGAACTGGCTCTAGCTCCTCGTGTTGCTGGGCGAGACCGCTGAGGGTTGGCAGCAGCGCCGAGGAGCGCCGAGCGCGTTGCAGCCCTGCCAAAGGAGGAGCTGGTGCTACTGGGAATGGCAGCTGCTCTGGGACAGAAGAGAAAATTGTAGGCAGCGGAGAAGGACTGTCAGGGCTCTCTCGGAAATTCAGGACAGTTGAGGGAAGGAAAAAAAAAAGATTCAATAAACCTTTCCCCTTGCAAATGTGTTGTTACTGTTGGCAAAACATATGGGTTGCAACATTTTGGTTGCTTCTGCTAAGACATGAGCTGTGTGCACTCTTCTGAGAACACCTTAAAATAAAGGCTGACTTTGGCAATAACAACATGCTTGTAAATAAAGAGGTTTACTTTTGAGAAATGTTATCCCTAACTGGAAGCATTTGAACAGAGCCCCCGAGGCTATTTTCCTTTCCGCTATATACAGAATAAAGATTCACAAGCAGGTCAAGACGTTTCTTGCTTTTTGAATAGAGTGTTTCTCGTTAACTGGGTGTAGCTGAAATCACTGTCCTGCAATCCACTTTCCAGCAGGGATCTTTGACAAGATCTGTATATATTGCAAAAGCGCACGCTGAGCAACAGGGACCTGCTTCAGAGCTGGCTTAAATGACAGAGTAAATTAGGTACACAAGACAGCAGACAGGTATGTGTACCAGACACAATTTGTCTGCCATGTTGGTAGAAGGAGACGGCTGTGGCAAGAAAAGAGGTGGTAGAGATTTGCCACCTCCTTGGATGGCTTGATTTGAGAAGCAGTGGCTGCCTTTCTATTTTAATACGTTTTGTCTCATAACAGCACTGCTGAACACTGAAACCCTAAGCTGTGAACCTCAGCCTATTGGCAAAATGTCATGGCTACTGCTGGACCGCATTCTCATGTCTTACGCAAAGTCATGGGAAAGAAGACGAAAAAAACCACTTTCTAGGCTAGGTTGCCAGCAGACCCAAAGACAAAAGCCAGCTTTAACTCCAGGCCAAAAGCTTGGGAGTGACTATCTGAAACTTTGTGAGATAGACACCACTGGTTTAGAGTCTTTAAGCTGCACATCCCAAGTAAACCACAACAAAAGCTTAAAGAGGAAAGGTCAGACCTGTGAAGTGCTATTTGTTTTCACTGAAACTTCATCTCCCACTTATCCCCAGTCTAACCAGCAGTGGAATCAATTACCACTTGTCAGACTGAAACCTGACCCCAGAACTGAAAGAAGGACATGACCTCTGGGGGGAAAAGAAACCACGAATGAACCACTTTCTCCTGCAGCAAAGGGTTAACAGGCCTGATCCTCTTCTTCCCCCCTTTAAGAAAAGATCAATACCGCTGTTCTCTACATTTACTCTTCCTTTCATCGGGAACGGCCAGTAGGACAGTGAGGTTACTGAGATTAGGTTTCATAAATTACTCCATTTAATAATTGAAGACAAAGAGGTTCCATACATTTTAATAGCATTTAGCGTAACCGTTCAAATTTGTAGGATTCATAATAGATCAATTTCAGCTGCCATTACCACTTGAGATAATGGTGCTTTCACTTACCAAGCTTCTGTTAAGTATAGGATCAGCTTGTCAAAAAGTGGTCAGGTTTAAGGGAATATCCCCCACCCTCGCATTTCATACAAGCCTAGAAGCGCATTCCCAAAGGGGTGTCTACAACACACTGGGAACATTTCTGTCAGTTTTGCTCGCCTGCAGTCTCTGTGGCAGCTGAGAAGTGTGTTCATTTCAGTGTATAAAATGATGTAAGAGCATTACTTCTGACATCCGGGACCAGCCTGGACTATTCCTCAGTTAGAGCATCAGAAGTGAGTGTGGGCAGGATAGGAAGAGTACCTTCTTATGTTTCCATTTCTGAATGCGAGAAAATACAAACCGTACACGGAGCTGAAAAAAAAGCTCTCTTCTTGGGAAGGGGTCCCTTTGAGCAGTGGGAGTTAGGTAGCTTGTGGTCGACAGCACTAGCTAACACAGGTCTCACAGGATTAAAGAAACAACTTTTTTTTAAAGTATACCCATCAAAACTACCTTCTCTGAGCACTCCACCATTTAGGTTTTGTTAGCATCCACACTGCCTACAAAATGATCTAATTTCAGCTATATTCCTGTGTCTTGGCTTTGCAGATACGCTCCTGGGAGATGTCTATGGACATCTTAGCTTTGCATTTGTTGCGTATTGGTGTTGGTCTTGACTGCAATCTGTCTGTACACTTTGCTACACTATATTTTTCTTGAGTTATGCTATTTCTGTCACAGAGGATTCACATTTTTGTGTGGTCAGCTTTATTCCCACAGCTCTGGCTCATTCCAAAGGTGCTCAGGGTCTCTCATCGTGCTCTCTGCTAATTTTCCCTAAGAAAGAGTTACCTACATAGACATTAGTAACCTCTCTACAGTAGATAAGAAGCAGATATTGCACTTGTGGTTTGTGTTGGGTGCTGAACACAGCCCACAGAGCAGTCTGAAGAAAGAGGGTCTCCCATGGGGGCTATTGAATGCACACAAACATGCGCTGTATTTTTTAAGGGCTGCTGCCAGGATCCTGCTGACACATCAAGCATACAGAACTGCTTGGCACCAGACATTTCTCAAGCAAATTCTCCTCCAGTGTGTTATAGAAAATGTTCCCCAT
This sequence comes from Phoebastria nigripes, assembly GCA_035582835.1. Classification (NCBI taxonomy): domain Eukaryota; kingdom Metazoa; phylum Chordata; class Aves; order Procellariiformes; family Diomedeidae; genus Phoebastria; species Phoebastria nigripes. The sequence goes on along the minus strand of JAYKAV010002933.1, from coordinate 4,597,933 downwards.
TTGCATATTTATTTTTATGCTTCTATATGTAAACAAAGGGAACTTCATTTTTTCTGTACTTTGGCGTTTCATTATCTATTTTTTCTCTATAATGGTTGGCCAGGGAAAGCAATTTTCTGAATTTTCTTGCCCTGCATTTCCCCAAATAAAGCATTTTTCCTTGCTGCCTCTGCCTCAGGAAAGAAGAAATTTCTTAAGGACATTAATCGTGGAAACATCATCAAATCAAACCAAGTAAATAGAAATGAATTCCCTTCTCCCATTCCCACTCCCTTCCCCCGTTCACTGAAAAGCAAACAAACTGGGCTGTATTCTGAAGAAGGCAGGAAATGAAGGCAAGGAGGGACGATTCAGAAAATAAAAGACAGTTTATTGAGCTTCACAGAAAAATGTCTTCTGCGGTCCTGGTTTTGCAATCTGGTGCTCTACTGGTGATAAGATGATTTAGAAAAGCATTTGTGCATAGTGCTATGGAGGGGAACCTCTCTGGTTCCCTATTAAATCATCGGACTGTGCCAAACATGAACAAGTAAATGCGACGAGGTGGCCCACGGGGTCTCTGCACTCTGGCTGAAGAATATGTGGGATGTGATCTGGCGCGGACCAAGTCAGGAAGGAGAAAACTCATGAAGTGTGTGAAACCGGAGATATGAGTATCTTACCTTCTTGTGGCCTTCATCTCTCTAGTCTGCATTTGTGAGAGAGGCCGTGTGTTTCAGAAGCCTTAACCCTGGCTATGATTTCTTGAAGAGAATGGATTAACCCCCCAACCTGGAATTTCTTATGGAGTCACAGAGAAGTGTTACATACAACGTAGTTATTCAAGCATGGCAAAAAAGGATTGCTTTCCACCTGAACCTGGCATCGCTTCTAATTAAAATCATGAGTGCAAAGTCACTTTGGAGGGATTGAAATGCTTAACGTTTGTCAGCTACACCCTGCTAAATATATTAATTTACAAAATATGTCCACAAATGGATCTGTGAGAGGAGTGTCTATGAATTGTAAAAACAAAGCTTTTGGGGGAAATATTTTAGAACTTTTGGACTTTAAAAACCAGCAACTGTTTTTCAAAGGAAATGTCTGAAAATTCTACAAAAACATGTTTTTCTAAATAGCTGAGATTTTTGGCATAAAAGGATAAAGACACAAGAAAAGTCTCAGACTTAATACCTACTTGGCTGGACAGTCCATTTTGTGATGGATAGGTCCTTCAGCAGGGATTTTTAGGTCCTGAGTTTTCCTCCTCCAAGACTCCGCCTATATCCAGGGTTGGATATACTCCTCTCTTTTTTTAGGTCTCCAGACTCAGTTCTACTTCCTCTCGCTCTTTGCTCAACTTCACAAGGCTAAGCCCCTTCTGGGCTTCTGTCAACCGTTTCTTCCCTGTCAAAAGGTCAAGTCCCTCAGCTGGCATGGGTACCTCTCCCTTGCCCAGTGGTTTGGGTGGAGAAGGCTGTGGAGTGGCCATATCCAGGGCACTCTGCACTTTCCCCCCCTCTCACATCAGCTTTCGGCCCCGCGGGCGGCTCCTGGGCTGCCTGCTGGCTGGATCTGAGATGTTGGCAATGGGGTGCTGATGTGGCCTCGCCTGGAGCCTGACCTGGAGCCTGTCCTCAGGATGCCCTTGCCAGGGTACTTCAGATAGACAAAAAAAAATGACGAGGGAGTTACTGCCACTCACACAGCCATTCCTTTTACATGGATGCTATCACCACTTCTCAGCAGGACCTAGAGGCAGACCATCACTTTCCATTTTCTATCCAGCTCTCATGTTGAATTTCAGCAGTACCTCTTCCCTAGTTTTCCCCTTGCACACTCCAGATACCAGACTTTATCATCTGTCCAAAGCTGTTGCTTTGGTTTACGAAATACCTACAAACTGACCAAGATTTTTCTTAAACCTATCCATTACTTGCAAATTTTTTGTCCAATAATTTCTTCTTAGCTTGTAGGTTGCTCAAAAGCAATCTCATGAAAATAGGAGTTGGACTTGATGATCCTTATGGGTCACTTCCAACTTGAGATATTCTATGATTCTATGATTCTATTGGGACGTCTATCCTAGAGCCTTATGTGCTTTCTTTTCATGTTACAGCCTATTGGTATCTTGCTCTTCATTGACCAAGCAAGACTGGAATCATGTTCGTCTTGCATAGGGATTTGAAATTTGCTCTAAAAAAAGTTCTCTGCTATTCTTTCCGAACTGTTGTGTTTGGGAAATATTTGCCTGCCTGTGAAGATCCCTGTTAGAATATTTATCAGCAGTGAATCCAAAACCTACGTGAGCAGAACTGGAGTATGGATTTTATATTAATGAACGTTTCTTTTGCCAGCGTTTGTCCTGTTCTACTTTTGTCTTGCCACATGTCTGGGTAATCAAGTGACTGCCCAGTCATGATTACTAATCCTGATTTATTTCATCTCAGGCAGATGGAGACACAGGGACTGCAGTTTAGGAAAGCTCTTAAAGCATGTGGTTTTCTCTGCCCCGTTGCAAAATAAGACCAACTTCCTGAGTGGGACGTAGGGAATGGTGGAGCCACTCACAGATTTCCCTGTTGCCTACAAAAGAGGAAGCACTTCTGCCATCCTCTGCAGATGTTCATATGCCTAAATTAAACTTAGATCTGACATTTGGATGGGGAGGAGAGGATGGGAAAGAATCAATGTGATTTTTATTATGTAATCCTTTGCTCTGTGCTTTGTTGCCACTCAGGTTTGCTAAGGAGAGATAATTCAGCTCCTCAGCCACTGCCTTTTCCATGTCTTCATTAGGTATGCTGGGGACAGACAGGTCCCTGGTGCCGAGGCCGAGTCAAGTGGATTGGCTGTATTCATGCTGCTGAGGTCTGACCATCCTTTGACAGCAGCTTTGGCTTCAAGAGAACTTGCTAGGGTTGTTCAAAGGAGAGCCAGAGAGTGAGGCAATATTTTAGTGTGGGCTAGCATAGCCCTGGCACTCCAGCTCCCTCCTGGGCTCTCTCTTACCCTGTGGTGTAGACACATGAGACCCCCTTGCTAAGGAGTGCCTCTGGACGATGTTGCAAGCCTAGAATTAGGCTCCGGCTTTGTTTAAAACAACGCTCCTGCACTGAAGATGAGGGAGTGACAGCAATATGCATTGCATGAATAGCTGTATAGCATAGTCAATAATTATCAGCTAATCCTTGGTGGTATGAACAGCCTGTATGTCTGCGAAGTTGTTTTCCTTTTATTTGGTGAGGCATTCTAGCTGAGAAAAGATTGCCACCGATATACAGTGTGCTAAAGCAGTGACCATCAGATGTAAACATTTCCAAAGTGTATTTTGCTAATCCTGACCAGAAACAGAAAAGATTTTCATTTTCCTGGAAATGAATATTTTACAAGTGGAGTGAAGAGTCTTTACCTCTGCAGAACTACAAACTTTGCAGGCGTGAGTGATGAGTCATGAGTTTGAAAGCAAGCTCCTCCTGCACTCGTGAGGATTAACATTGTGAAAATAAACTTGGCTACCTGTGGATTCAGCCTGTGTTACAACTGTTACGGGAATGTCAGTAAAATAGGCAAATTTGTATTGCTTGTCTTCAGTGTGCATGCAGAACTCATATGGCAAGAGGCTGTTCTCAGGCCGGAGGTGTTAGGTTTGGCTCCACAGCATGTGTGTGGCAAAACGCCAGTTTCGTGAGGTCCCGGCTGGGAGGGCGAAAGGTATACCACTGCCTAGTCCTATTCACAGGCTGTTTATTGGATTTGGCCAGGATACATTCAACTGGATAAGCTGAATGAAGCAAAATCCCTTAGTGCCATAAAGTCTCTTGCTGAATTCAAGTGGTGTTTGGAGAGAGCCAGCTGACCATAGTGCTGATGGTTTTTGTTGCGTTTTCTTATTATCAGATATTTATAGACAAATACCAGTTATAGAAGTAATATAGAATGTATTTTAGAGGCTAAACAGTAATTCTATTAGAAGTTAATTCATATGGCTAATGTTAAAAGTTTGAATTGAAATTATGTCTGACTAAAAACCTCACTGGAGGAATAATTTTAAATTAGTCTTCCCCTTTCATCCTCCATCACGATTTAAATTTCCACACTGATTATTGTAATCAATTCACATGCACTGCTTTCTTCCTCTGAAACCATGTGGTTCTTTAGTATAAAAGATGAGACGATGTGATGGAGATGACATAGTGGCCTTTTGATCCCTATTATGATTTAGACAACAGGTTTTGTTCATGGCTTCATATATTATGCAGATGACTGAGCTATGAAACTGGAAGGGTTGATTCTCAAAATATGAGCCTCAATTTTATTTGCGAAGTGTGTTTTTTTCCCCTTTGATATGGTCATTGTGCTTGTGGATTAGGAAATAGGCTTATTAGTAGGAACCCACTGTAGTGAGTGGGTAGGATTTGGGTAGGGTAGGATTTAAACCTCTTATGGGGGTCTACAATGTAGACATGCATACATTAGTAACTGCCAAAAGAGTCCCTTTGTAGTCAGTGAGGAGAAAGGAGCCGTCTCAGGGTGCTATTCCTCTTGCTCTAACACTGGTGCCTAAAATAAATGAATTGTAAGGTAAGATGAACTGTGCCTTAAAAATGTAGAGTTTCATTGAGTGTAAAGGGAGTCTGGACATGAGCCTCAATGAATCCCACCCCTGCTGTCTGTTGCTATGCAAGCCTAAGTCATTACTGGGGAGCATTTGCATCATTGTCAAATGCCTGCTACACTGTAGTAGCAAAGGAATGTGCTTAACAGCCTCTCTGCATGGCATTATTTCTGGAAATACTGTCTAGGAAATAATGATAACCTCACACTTCCACTTTGGTACCTCTTAATATTTGTGCCCTATTTTTACCATATAAATGAATTAATCCTCACAGCCTCCTGCTTTTACCTCCTCTTTAGAGGTGGTGAAACTGGAGCAGAGGCACATCAGAAACCAGAGATGCTGAGCTTCCTCAGATTTCAAGGGAAAGGATGTCCCAGAGTGACTCAATCAGTGTTTCGAATGCTCCAGCATCACTTCTGGCAATCTGTCTGTGGTAATACTTGGGTTGATACAAAATGCACCCTTCTCCATTTGGAAGAGAAGAAGGTGATGAAACCACATCCTCAGGCTTAAACTAGAAGCACATATATTTGTGCATATTATCTCATTTCCTCTGTGCAATTTTTGAGACTATGCATGGAGGTCATTGCCTAGTCAGCAAGCACTAGTTTCACCCTTGAAGGCACTGCTGTTCCTGAATATGTTTGTCCTAAAAGAGACCATGAATTCCTACCACCCTCTACTCCAGTCCCCTGGGAATATCCAACACCTTGCAAGAGCAAACATCTGAAGAACATTTTCAATGGTAACTGGCTTTTTTGAAGGCTATTTCCATGTGTCAGGACCTTGCTGAAAATTGATGAGCTGTGTTTGGCTGTATTGAAATTCTTCATAAGAGAATGTATCACTGCCTACAAGGATCTTGAGTATGGGTTTGAATCCTTGAACAGTCTCAATTTATACTTTGTTTGATAGTAAAACAGTGCTGAGAAGTCCATTTGATATCTATATACCTAGATAGACTTAATATCAGTTATAGTATGGCTTAGATTTTTTTCCCCTGAAGAATGCACGATCTAAATAAACAAGCAATAGAAAGGGGACATTGAGTTGCATGGGTTTTTTTGGTTGAAGTCATATTTGCAAAAAAATGCTGGATTAAATCCATTAAAACTATGTGTACATCCACATCACATGATTACAAAGGTTTCAGTCAAAAAGTCCCTAATTCTTTTTTTGATGGTGAAACTGCTTGTAACTTTAATTCTGAAATAATTTTTCACTTCAAAACTTGTCTAGGTTAATTTAAAAGAGGTAAAATACCAAATGCAACTAAAACCTCCTAAAACAAAATGCATTTGATTTTTCTGATTTTCTTTTTCAGCAAGAAAGTGATGCTTTAAAAATTTCAGGGAAAACTTAAGCATGAGGGTCTTGTTTTTTTCTTGGCTTTACAGGTTGCTTCTGAGTTAAAAGTCAATTATTTATACAGCTCTTATCACTACCATTTTATGGATGGGGAAATGAAAGAGAGAAGAAATGACTTGTCTTAATCACATGGGAAGTCTGCGGCCGTTCTGGGTAGGGAGCCTCTAATCCCACGTCCCACTGTAGCAGTTCAAAGCTTCAACCACAAAATAAACAAAACAGTCAAGTTCTTTTTATAGCTGGAAACCATCGCTGACATATGTCGAAAGACCCGCGTGGAGTCTCACACTTTGAGTGTATAAAAGTGATACTGCTTCTCAGCCAGATGGCAGTCTCTTGCCCTGGGTTAGAAATACCGATTTTAATGCGAAATGTGTGTTTTAGGTAGTTTGTTCATGATCAGGACCTCAGATCACTCAAACCTAAGGATTTCTCCAGCCACTGGGCTGAACCCAGGGGTGATGCTCTCCTTCCATGCAGGCTCATTACCGCAGCAAGAAGCATATCCCAGTGCTAACCTGGGCACTGCCCAAAACTTCAGCTGATCCGTGATAACGGGAGGTGGTGGTCACCTCTGATGACCGGGGTCTTCTTTTGAGGTCTGTGATGGGAGCAGCACCCATGTGGGCTGTGAGTGTCCTAAGCACATAACATCACCTTGTCAGGAAGTGACATCAGGGCTGAATGACAGCGCTGCAATGCTATGCATTATTTAGTGAGCGATATTGTTGTGGGGAGGGACTGCACACTGAAGAAGATATTTTCTGAAGGAAAATAAAGGAAGGCAGAACAGCTGATTAGTTACTATTATCAGACGCTAATGGGTGTCACGTTGATAAGATGGTAACCAGATAGCATGTAGAAAGGGTTTTAGTGCTAAGTACTCCATTGCCTTTGTGTGATGCCTCATTACTGCACTTGGATCCCCTCCTCTATAAATTTTTAATGACCTCACCATTTTTCATGTAACTCTCACTCCTTGCTTTGCTCTCCTTTTCATCCTGTTCGGGTCCCGAGCTGAAGTGGAAACGTATTGTGTGATTAGGTGTAGAGACTCCAGCTTATCGTCTTGCAGCACACACCACTCTTGAGAAGATGGGAAAGAGAAAAAATTTCCAAAACTCCACTTCAAATGTTCATTGAATTACACTGACGGTAAAGGAGTTTTATTAAGTCTGTTCTGTGGTGGCTAACAATTTCTTCCTAAAGCTATGGGATAGATACAGCACAATTATGGGGTAACACGTTTGCAAAGGCACCCCCAAAGTCTTCTTCACTGAGATGGAGGGTGTGAGAGGTGTTCTCACTCTTCTGCGTTCCCTCCAGTGCTGGGGGTGCTTTGCAGGGAGCAGAGCGTAACCTGAGGGTGGCTTGCAGAAGGAAGGCAGCAGATGGAGTGGGGAGAGGCACAGACAGGCCAGTCTCCTTCTCCTGGCCTCAGTGGCAAGGCTCAGAGAGGTCATGAGAACCAAGGGTGCAAATCACAGCACCTTTGGTCTTGCTCTAGTCTGAGACAAGGGCTGAATTAATCCAATAAACTGGAGAGGAGTGGGAGTTTACACCATTTCCTTATTGCCCTGTGCCAGCACCAGCTCTGGGGAAGAGGTAAAATTCCTTACTTGGACGACCCACAGTAAGCGTCTCCTAAAAACAGAGATGCAGATATATTTTTTATATATTTTCAGAGGATGGTGGTTAGACAAATGTGTGCTAATTAGTCAGAGGAACAGCAATCAGTGCCAAGTAGTAAGGGTCAGTAAACTCTCTTGGTTGAGGTATATTGGAAATGGGTAAACTCTATATGGTCTTATTTATCTCCAGTGACACCACGGATGAGGACCCAGATCTTTGTCATGGGAAGAAAGACAGAGTGACTGAAAAAGTACCTCGAGTCTTTCAGATGGTGTGTTGTGCTTTCGGTTTTGTTTATAAACAAGGAGAGCTTGGAGAGAGCCTCCTTTGGACCCTCCATCTGACACCAGCTGGAGGAAAACCCTTTGGCTTTCGGCTGGTTTTGGCTGTGTTCCTGCCCCGCCACATGGAAGTCCTTAGCCCAAGGGTCGGGCTTGGCAAACGCAGCCTCACATCATGAAACCTGCAGCTGGGCGCAGAGCGGCTTCTCCCTAGCGTTTCTCAAGTGAGTAAGGCCCGTCTGGAATTTCTGAAGGAGTTTTTGCTGTCTCAGGCTTGCACCATCTGCTGAGGAAGGAGTTTTTCTTGTGGTATTATCATAACAAATTTTCCACGGATCCATCATCAACACTGTTGGTTCCTCTATAGATAATGCACATCTCAGAATAAAGTTCCTCGGGGCTGCTACCTGGGCTTTCCTCTTTGAAAGGGTCTTTTCTGAAACATGAGACATATGGTCTCACATCTTAATTTTTTTCTCTGAAAACATCTGAGTCACACTTGCATGAGTAACAGGACAAATGACAAGGAACAAATGACATGTCTGGTACAAGTGAGCTCACTGTCCCAGCTTGCTAGACAAATGTTTATACACTCAAATAAACAGCACATTCAGCTCCTCTGCTGATTCACACGTGACACCTGATGAGTTGTTTGATTACGTCATGGTGGTGCTGATGATGACATGGGGAGAGTGAAGCTGTAGAGCAAAGCCAGGCAGTGGAGCCCACGGTCTGTGGCAAGGTGTCGTGCACTCAAGGAATCTGACTGCCGGGAGCAGAAGAGGTAAAAAAAGGATGTTCACAGGGTAAAATTTAGCTCCAGAGTCCCAGTCGCTGTATTTGAACAGTCTGTGAACATACATCTTTTTTTTCCCAGCATCTCTCTTCTCTATAAAACCTTTCTAATAATAATAATAAAAATCACTTAATAGCTTGGAGACAAAACCTCCTATTTTTGTCCTGCAGACAAGTGGAAAATTATTTAGTTTTCTACTTTGGAACAGTTATCAACATCATAGTCCCTACCTACCTTTGTTCTAGAAAACTGAGCAAGGATCTGTGCAAACCCAGAGCAAAAAGATAGCTCTTACCTGAGAAAGCTAACAATACTGCGATAGATTTTTGGAATAACCATGTTCTTGTGTTCTCCCCCCTCCATTTTGCGTGATAAATTTTTATACCAGAAGAATATCAAAGACTAAATATTAAGTATCACTTATCACTTATATTAAGTATCAATTTTCTAATTTTTTTTTTTTGGTTGTATTAAAAATCACAAGGACATTTTCAGATTTACAAACATTTTAAATTCTCTGATCACTGAAGGACTTGGAAAATGTGGGACCTCTTGAAAGCTTAAATTAATTGTTTGTGAAAGTAATATTACACCTTTCCCTCTCTCTCCCCACTCTTTTTCTTTTATTAGTCAGCAGCTTCAGCTAAATCCTCCTCAGTAATCCCTGTTCAGCAGAGATTTTAGTACCGAAGTTAATCTGCTCGCCTTTACCCATTTCAATGAACAATTTAGCAGTGCTGTTTCAAAGCTGACCAGCAGTATTCTTAGAGTCATATTGTTGTCAGAGGCCAGATTCAATTTGAGGATTGGCCAGGAATTTGCAGCTTTCAACTACTTTTTAAATTCTAAGTTAGTCACTGATGTCAGAGCTGGAGTGAAATTCTAGGAAAACAAACTCTTATGAATATTTTAAACCTACAAAATATTACGGAAAAATCAAATATTTACTAAAACTGAACATGCAGATGTCTGCACTGCTAAAAGCTGCAATGCCAAATACAGAAAGGAATCAGCCCTTCATAAAATACTGTTGACCTTAAAGATCTGATGTGAGGCTCCAAGATTTTCTAGATCAGTGACAGAACTGTATAAAACCACAGAAAAATGTGTACTCCTGCCAGCATCCTCATCCAGTCTGGGGAAGCTATAGATCTGCCTGGCCAGTTGAAGTGAGCTTTGTTTTACTCCCATCACAGCATTTTTCCCCATTTGTCTGACACTTGGGTGTCCTCAGGAGCAGGATGGTCATTCACATGCCAAGGCCATCAGCGTGCCCCAGTGCTCACATACAAAACAGCTGGGCAGGACTCTGGGGAGCCCTATAAAAGAGGTGAAGAAACCTCCTCCAAAGACATGGAGTGGCTCCAAGGAGACTCCTTTTCTAATTCTCCTGCTTCTCACTGCCAAAGAGCATCTTGCCGGCTACTTTAATCTGCAAGATCTATCTTACTTTAACCGTATTGAAAAGGACTGATGTTTTGGGGTTGTGCTGTGCTATATTAAAATCCATATTTCAAACAATAAATGCTTTCCATTTATCCAGGCTAGTCTCTTTTCTATTGAGCCAAACTTTCAGGCAGTTAGCTAAACCTTTCAGTAATATGAAGCACCTTTTTCATCTTGTGCCAACACTGTAATGCCTCCAATAATTTATGTTTAATTTTTAATACAGTTATCTATCATGAGTAATTATGTGGGCTGCTCACAATATTCCATTTTCTGTTATGTGGTTTTTCTGAAGATCGTGGACTTAAAAAAATACCACAGTACTACTACTTTTCTGCTGAATTTTCTCTAAAAAAGAAATATTGAGGCATACTTGAAGATACTGTATGTCAGACCCCAAGAAGTTCTTTGCTCTGTCTTTAGATCTACTGATACTACCGTGAGAAACAGTGTAAGCTGCTGTGATTTATGCACTGCACAGCTAGAAAAAGGTCTGAGCAGAGTTCTTCACATTCATGGGGATATTTTGCTGGTGTTTGTGTGCAGGGTTCAGGTGTTGGGGACAAAATTTCCCTGCTGACACTGGTGCTGTTGGTGGTGCACATCAGTACTTGGAGAGGTTTTCACTGTCATCTCCAACGGCTAATGAAAAGCTAGGTCTACCCCAACTTTTCCACACTTTCCATCTAACAGACTTTCTCCTCTGAGCTCATGAAAGAGTAAACGGCAACACCTGATGGTTGTGCATCCCTGCCGCTGGGGAGGGATCCTGCTGCAATGCCACTGAGGCCACTGCAGTTGCCCAGTTGTGCCATCTGCACGGGGAACTGCCTTAATCAGGCACTCTTCTGTAACATCCCTTTCTGCTCTGCAGGGAGAACTGGAAGGGTATGATGCTTTCCAATGGCAAAATGGAAAATACCCGCTCATGGCCCAGAGCTGCTTAGACCAGCAACAGCCACGAAGAGTTCGCCTGCCTTGAGCGACAGCCTGTTTCACACGTGCAATAGGAGCAGCTGGTTTTGTTAATCTATATTTGGCAATAAACATTGATATGAGTACCAGATCTGTCTGAGGAAGCTAAACTCCTAGGGGCCATATAAGTTTTCTGTCCAAATCTACATTTTGAGATGTCTGTATTATTTCTCTCAGGCTCAGGAGCTTTCTGTATGAGCACTGCTCTTTTGGGAGGGAAAAAATGGTTCTTTCCTTTTTTTCCTGGCCAGACCACAGCTTGTCCTGACATGCTCCTGCTCTGGGAATTGGGAGTGGGATGTGTATGGGACTGCTAACGGAAATCTACACCAAGGAGGCCATTTGAGCGCTGGATACTTGTCAGGGCCATTTCCACCCTCTGTGTTGGTGGAGAGGCCTTGGGACAACAGCGCTCCTCTGAAATGGCAGTGCTTCATGAGTGAACTATGCATTAAATTCACACAGGTCATCAAAGCTTGCAACTGCCTTTGTTCAGAAAAAAAAAGTTAAAAAAATTTTCTTCTCACAGCAGACATGCCTAAGTTGCTGGTTCTTATACAAGTACCTGAATGTAATGTATTTTGGCATATACACCAATTATTCCTATGAAGAAGACATGGGTGAAACCAAATGGCCACTCCATTACAGAATTTGCACAGACAGTCGATAAGGGACAGAAACACCTTCCAAGAAAACATTTTCTGCATACAGTTGCTTCAGTCCTGATCCTCAGAGAAGACCTAGACAATAGCTTCAAAAGACAGAAACTTGGAAACTAGAACTAATAATACTCTAAGATGCTACACCTCATGGGTTCAGTACCGTTGTTGGTGCTGTCCCCCTGACATGCTACCCTGTCCTCTGCTGGTGTGAGGTCAAGAGCTTTCCTCCCAAGCTGTGGTATTGTGTTAGACCTAAAGGAGATCTTGTACGTCCACAGATTTATCCTTTTTTCTTTTCCAAAAGTATTTGGCCTAACGGAAGCTATTACCTGCCCTTATGAATGCTGTGAGTATCATAGGACAGCTGCAACTACAACACTGCTATTAAAGGCAAAAGGACTGCAGGCTTGGCCTCATCAAAGTCCGAGGTAAAACTTCCCTTGACGTCAGCATCATAAGATTTCACCGAGATAGCAATACAGTTTATTTTGGTAGCAGTTCAAGATTTACTCGTCATATCAAATGTTTCACCACACATATAGGTAGCATTGAATAATAGAAGATATGCAGGTAAATCTAAGGCTGTAATTCAATCAAGGACCTTTGTTGATGTCTTAAGCTGAGAGTCAAACAGCTTAAGTAGTTTATGACCGGCGGTAGAACTCTCTTGATTGAATTACTGCATAGGCATTCAATTGCATAAATGAATTGTTATTTATATGGTGTGCCAAAGCCTGATTTTAAAGTTAACTGTGGCAGGCTGTAACTAATGGAGAAAGAGCAGTATGGCATTACAGTGCCCCTTAAGCATGGAAAATGAATGATGTGTACTGTGTTCTGTGCTTATGTAAAAATAATTATTGTAGTACTGTAGGGAATTAATTCCTTCATATTCATGAAAGGAAGGAGAACTCGAGGTTGTTAGTCAGAAATAGTCCCTGGCCCCTATACCAGAGTGTAGGACCTGAGCAATTTCCATTATTGTTAGGGACCTGTCTATAGGCTGGATCCACAAATTTTTAAAACACTGTTAGATGTAAAGGAAAAGAGATGAAACAGGATGAAAATGGGCACGATAGAAAAGAGTGTTATAAATACAACACGAGTACAAGACTGTGCAGAGCATAAAGGGGCTTTACGGAGGCCTCTCTGGCTCTTAGCACCCCTGTGCATTGGGAAGGCATGGAGCTGCAAGCACTGATCCCCATGAAACCACTTACACCGACAGGTGGGAGCTGTTTGCTGGCTGCAGCCCAGCTCTGCTCTCTTGCATCCTCCCAGGGGCTGCAGGATTTTTGCTCTCCTCTTTTGCTGGAGAACGGGATAGCTTTACCAGCAGCTTTCTAGGGGAGAGACCAGAGAGCGTGCAGATTCAAATCAACCCTTTTGAGAGATGGTCAAAACTGCTCAATAGCAGAGCAGGCTGTCTGTATCATGGGCTGTCATGGCAAATTGGAGCTGACAGCTAGAAACTGCTCACATAGATTTCCTATTGCTCCTTTTAACCAGCTTGTATTAAATTGCACCAAAAGGGCTGACAGCCTTAAAATCCATGCCATTATATCACATTAAGGGCTGCAAAAATCTGCCTGCTTTCACAAATTTCAAAGTCAATTGATATATAAGCCCAGTAGACATCCTAGAGCCTAGAGACACAGTACAACCAGCACACGTATGTGCATGTTCATTCTGCATCCAGGCCCATCTAGAGTTCTCAGGTATTGCCCCGTATCAACATTCCTCAAAATCCTATACATAAAGGAAATTCTTTTAATATAGAAAAAATAACTACAGACATAAATATTTCCTTCAGGAAGCTGCCTGGCAGGACATGGCTTTTGAAAGCACTATTATAATTTATCTTGGACTCATTAATTACAAGAATAGCCTGTATACACATGAGCACTCCTGTGGAGGAAAAGGGTGCTGCCCGTCTCAGTAAGGAGTGAAGATGAATACCTGCATGTCAGGTAGAGTAAGGACTCAGTCCTGCATATAATTTTTAACATACGACTTCTGCAAAATTTTTCCTCTAACACATCTCCTTCACCTCAGCAAAAATACTGAGCACAATAGATAGCATTCCATAATCAGTTCAGCACGGAAACGCTCATGCCAACATGCTGGTCACAAAATCATCTTTCTTCATAAAGCTTAGGATACATTGCCATTCACATTCCCTGGTTAATCATGGTGGTGGGACTGGAGAGGGATGAATTATGGCTCTGCTTCCTTGATTTTCATATCAAGCATGTTGCTCTTGCTATCCTCACTGTCATAATGTCAGCTGACTGTCACTTTTTAGGGAATATCAGCAGAAGATAATTTCCTTTTAGGTCTCTAACTAGCCTCCCTCCAGATTCAAGTGAATATAAATAACGTATATCAAGGACTGGTAGATAAGCTACCTCTCTCACGCACATAGACCCTTGGAAACTAATCAAACTTACTTTCTGAAGGGGAGTTTATCAGAAACCAGACAATCCTTAATTTGACACTCAAGAGAAAAAAAGCAGTTAAAGGCACTTAAACCATATTCCTCTTGTCTTCCTTCATCAACATATATGAAAGAAAATTATTCATGTCATCCATGTCACATTTTTAAAAATCCCTTACACAATCAAACCTCAACACATATAAAAAATGCTGCACATAAAACACAATTAGTTTTGACATTATGGTTTCATCAGTTCCTTTGGTCACTGGACTTTGGAACGGTCTGCTCCAAATCCTGAGAAGAGCATTGGGACTTCCATAGGTCACCCCAGACTGTAGCAACGGCAGCCTGACCTTGGCACTACTTGAAAGGCAAATGATCTCTTGTAAGACTGGGAGGACTAATTCACAAGTCTTCAAAACTCTGCAGCCTAATAAAGTAGACAGGCCCTCTGCAGAGGGAAATAAACAATTAACAGAGCCGGCTATGTTCTCAGCTGTGTTACGGAGATTACATCATGATTTATACACACAAACACACATATTATTTAAAGATGTAGTCTAGATTCATACTTTCTATCCAGAAATCTAATTTTCAGTGAATGCACATTGGTCCACCGATTTATTTATTTTTAAAATACTGGATTTGGATAGTAATAAGATGTGATTTTAGTAACTGCATAGCTTTCATGGATTTCATTTATTATGACAATCAAATATGTCTCTTAGAGTCTCTTTCCGATTCTGAAGTCTGAGTGTTTGGGTGTGGCCAGTAAAATCATTGTTGACTTCTTTGATCTGATGTTATGTTAAGGACTAATGTTGATTTTATTGGGGTGTGATAATTTCCACTGTGTGGTTCAATACCAGTAACAATGAAAAATCAGGTCAGTTGACTTTAATATTGCTAAAAAAAGATTCTTGCACTAAGCGAGAGGGTCAGCCATGGCTTTCCTTCAGATTATAAAAAGGGGAAATGTCTCAAAAGCAGCCTGGGAGGTCATTTGTGACTCAGAGTCCTGCACCAGCAAATGCATTGGTTCTCCCTCACCCATGAGAGCCATCACTCTATCCGGGCTAAAGTCCCAGAGATTTAAGAGCATTTCCATTCAGAAGGCCAAAATTCTTTGGCGTCCTCTCTTTACACGCCCCACAAGGCACTTGAAATCACAGTGTCTGATTTTATGCACCAAGTCATGTAAACATATTCACTATTTATATCACTAGCAACTGCAACAAAGATTTAATCCTCAAGTTTCCAGTGAGGGAAGAGCCATATATATTCCAGCTCCAGCTCTGCCGCCTTCAGTAGGCCTTCTCCAAATAGATGTTGGGTTGATGCCAGGAAAGTGGTTCATCCTTGTTTTAACACTGTCCGCATAGCTTGGACAAATTTGTGTACAGCTGGTTCTTTCTACATTAGGTTTAATGGGGCATAAACAAGCCCATGGCTAATGATCAGGTTGTTTCAATCAGCCATGACAATAAAGAGCCCTGTAGGAAACATGGTTATCAGACACCTATTATGGAAATGTGAGGAACTGCTAAATGAACTAACAAGAAGTCTTCGTGAAATAAAACTTTTCTGTACTGCTTTTTGCATTTTTCCAGTCTGGCTGCAGCATCTTTCAACAATAGAATTAAATATGTTCCAGTGTAATTTCACCTTAAATATTACCTTCCTTCTTTTTTTCCTTTGTGGGGAACTACCTATTCTATTGCTTCTGACAATGTCAGTCAAATGGATTTGAACTTTTTGCTGGAATGCCTCAGTTGTTGAAAATGTTACAGCCCACAGAATGCATAACTCTGCTGTAATTGTACTGCCTTCTTTTCTTTCTGCATATATTAATTCAAAATCTCAAACAATTTTGAAGTAGTAAATACATGATGATCAAGCAGGTTTTGGAGAAGTAAAAAGAAGACGCTGAAGTAACAGTGATGAACAAAACTTCCAGGCTCTAAACAAACTTGGAGGAGAATCATTAAATCAATGCTGGTTTTAATTTTATTTTTCTTACCAAAGGAGAAAAAAAGGGTCATGAATTCTTATCAAGCTTCCTTAAAGGACAGCTTGGCATTGGCTCTGACTTCTTAAAATTAAAATTATATTGATTTTCCATTTTATTAAATAAATGTTCCTCCCTGAGCTTGCTTTAGGAAAAGAAAAATGTTTTCAGTGCAATTTTCTCTTCAGCCATTGCGTGGACTTTGGCTGTGGAACGCACATCTACATCCAAATTAAGAGACAAAGGGATTACCCAGAACAGCCCTTGTTCCAAGCCCCTGGTGCCACAGTGGAACTTTCGCCCTCTCAGACAAATAAACAAAATGCAAGTTTGGTCAGGTTGCCCTGAATGATACTTCATTTAAAAACCATCCATGAATGTTTACATTGTTGAGGAAAGAAATCGGTGTGGTACTCAAATGCATTGTAAAAGACCATCTTCCCCCCTCGCCCCCTCACTGTGAACAGCTCAGAGCTCTTCTGTCTCTTGCAGCTTATTAAACATGAACCAGTGCTAGTGCTAGTACTGTGTACGGTCTGCCTCCTGCTTCCAAATTCATTTTATACATGCAGTGCTAAAAGTGGTAGTTGTATGAAAGTGGTACTTGAACGCCGTTGAATCCTTCTAGATTAAAATGGGTAACTTCTAAATGGGCAAAGTTACGAATTATATCCTTTAGAGCTTGTTTGCTTCTTTTGGGTCTTTGTAGCTTAGGAAGTTTAGAAAGACCTTTTCTAAATCTGTCAACTATTAAAAGTGTCCCTTGACCTCAGGGGCAAAGACACACGTTTGAAGTGAAAGGACTAACCCAGGCTGTCCTTGTGCTTTGTATTTAGGATGGAGAACAAGTAGCTGCTGAGGTGAAACATGCAGTGGAGTCTGGTGCAAGATCCCTTATTTCCCTCCCTGGTGTTGTGGCCAGTTTTCCTGTAAGATAAGGGAAGAGCTCCAGACAGGTCAGTATTGAGTAAGATGGTGTCCAAAGGGGCTATTAGTACTTTCTGTACTGCTATGTGTGATTGAAAATGAGTAAGTGGGTAAGATAGCTATTGTATTATTTGCATAAAGGATTTTAAGAGACAATTTAAGCCCCAGAGAGAGACCAAAACCCCTTTCTTTGTCTGAAAAGCCAGTTAAGACTGTTAAGCAACATAACATTCTTACCCCATCTCATAATTTACAAAACTCAAGCACTCAAGAGCAAGGAAATGAATAATTTAGAAGATCATTAATCTCACACTACCCACATGATAAACACAATTATCAATCTTATCAACTATGGAGAAGTGAACATTTCATCACAACACAAGGATCGTCACACTGACTCTAGCTACAAAATATTTCATCAAGAAACACCAAACCAAAAACACAGAATAAAACTGTCCTGAAATACAAGTCAGCTATGAACACATTAGTGACACAGATTGATGGGGCCACATGCAAGCCTAATTTCAGTAAGACTCAGTCTTGCATTCCAGTTTTTCCTGTTCTATTTCCACATCTATTCCACTTTTAGACTCTTTTTTTTTTTCTTATCAAGTTGCTGTGTCTGTTGATAAATACAGTTACTAGATAACATTTCTAAAGAAGTATTATGATACCAAACTAAAGATAAAGCAACAGAGAAACACTCTACAGGTAAGAGCAAGAGGCAGGGCTGCTTTTGTGGTGCAACAGCTAATTCCTTGAAGCAGACTTAATAGTGGATGAGTTACTGAGCTCACTGAAATCAGAAGAGGCAAGATCTCACTCAGCAAACCTCAAGATGGGAACAAGCCTGAATTTGGGCCATGGTGAAGCTGAACTCCGAAAGCCTGGAGGACGAGGTCACTGTGCCAACTGTTACTGCCAGAGTGCAGAGGACACGTTGGGATTTAATAAATTACAGCTATAGCCCGTGGGTTATGTTGGGAACAGGATATGGCTGAAGAGCATTGCTGCAACACCATCCGCTGATACAAGATCTTGCCAAGGTTCCCGGGTGGCTTATATGGGTAGGTAGGTGGTGAGAAATCAGCCACAGATGGCACTATTTGAACTGTCTGAGCTTTTTACATTTATCTACTGGCCAATATAAAATGAGCAATGTCCTCATCTGTTCACTTCCTTACTTTCAAATGCCTGGCTTTTGCAAATGACATGAGAGGTAAGTAATTTTTTGCTGTTACGTATCAGCTTTAACTAGCTTTTGAAGCAAAACTGTATTTATTTTTTCTGTGATGGCGTGATGATGTTACGAGATAACGGAAGGTTAAAAAGTGCTGCCTGAAATCATGCTCTTCTGTCATTGGTTTGAGATGAATTTTTGGTAGAAGGAAAATAATACCACAATATCTAATTTTAACCACATTTTAGAAGGGAAATATAATTCTGGTTTTTGAAAGAATAATAATGCCTTTCCAGATTCATTCTTCTTCAGTGGAATTACATAAGAAAACACCTTCCCTCTGACATTTTTACAGGAAATACCAGGAAACTGAGCATTCCTTACCTTATGGCACTTCCATAAAAACATGCTCTCCTGCATTATTTTATTTAGAAGCAGTAAAAAATAGCTTGTCTTGTGTTACAATATTTTCAGCAAAAATCTTGAGATATCCTTCCCAGATTTACCAACCATGTGGATACTCCAAATTACACTTAATTTACTGTGCTTATTGCTTACATGAAACAGCCACACAAAGCTTTTATAAACATGCTTCTGGGATTATTTGGATAGCAAGGGAAATGTGATGTTCCTGGCTGTGTATTTTTTTCACCTGGGCTCACGGGTTCACAGATTTCAGGAGCCCAATATCTGTGCTTTTCTCCACTACTAAATGAATATCCTTCCTGACGACTTTCTGCTCTAGATCCTACAGAGGAAGTCGTGAACCCCTGCTCTGCGTTGACCCGTTAGCAGCCCAAGTTATGGCAGCTGCCAAGACTATTGTCACTTTCTTTCTCTTTCCAGAACTGCCTTTTTTTTCCCTCCAGCTGTTTTCCTTTCCCACTGGCATTTCACCTTTTATCAGATTTTTCTCTTGTCTTCTCACTTCTTCTCCCTCAACTGTAAGAACTTTACCTTGCCCAGAGAAAGCTGCTAATGCTGTAAGGTTGTTGATCCTTACCTCATGGTCTTGTTTCAAATATTTTGATTGAAGTCAAAGATCACAATATCTCAGGTCTAAGAACTTACCATATTTGTGCTTGTTTTCAGTTTCAAACATGGTCTCCTTCTATGCTCTGAAGAGATCCTATGCAAACTGCATTGGATCTGCATGGGAGCCAGTAACAATTGGTAAAATCCAACCCCACTGGGGTCCATGGAGGTTTTACTGGAGATGTGAATCTGTCCCCCTGCTTGTACTGAGTGGCAGAGGGGTGTAGCTAAGGGCAGGCTCTGAAGAAGAGCTTGAGGATAGCTTGGTCTTTGCTGCATGCTTGTGCAAATTATGCAAAACCACTTGGAGGGAGGTGAGCTTGGAGCGGGGTACCTATTCCATCTCCATTCAGCAGGGCAGGGCCTGGCAGTCAGGGCCCATCCCACCACCCCAGACAGGAGAAGGGCAGCTGGGGGGCACTGGGGGCAGCCCCAGCCCCAGGCTTCGGACACCTCCCTGGGGATGGGGACAGGTTGAGGCTGGGCCAGGACATGGGCCCTTGGGTAGACCACAAACAAGCTGCAGCAAGGGAACTCTTGACTGGAGATCCAGAAAGCAGTTTTCACCATGAGGATGGTTGGGTGCTGGCAGGGGTGCCCAGGGAGTCTGTGAAATCCCCCTGCTTGGCAGTATTCAAAGCTCAGGTGAAGCAAGACCCTGAGCAACCTGATCTAAGTTCAAACCCGGCCATGCTATGGGTAGGGGCCTTGGGCCAGATGACTTCCAAGAGGCCCTTCCTAACCAAACTGTTCAATGATTCAAAATCATACTGCTACAACCATGGAGGAAATCAAAGACCAAAAGTAGATACCTGCTAGTTTTGAGTGGTTTCTTGGAGACAGTACAGACATAAAGATGTCTCAGCAGATCTATTTGAAAATGACTGTTTGACCACCCTCCTCCCAAATATTCCTGAGACTTTTCTCTTTCCATTGTTCTCCAAGACCACTCATAGACTGGGAAGAACAAGGGGTGCAGAGGCTTCCTGTGGCATGGCAGGGGCAGCTGCAGGCTGGTAGGACATGTGCAGGGAGGGTCTTCATCCCCAGCCAAGCCAATGGGTTTTGGTAGGACCAGAATTCCTTTCCGACTCCTGGCAGAAGGCTCTGCCCTGCAAAGCCCACTTGATACTCTTCTGACAGCCAAGATGGTATGCAGACTTGCAATGTTCATACTGTAAGGCCATTAGCAATTCTTGTACCTCAGGTGACTTATTAATATCTTATTTGACAAGTCAGATTTAAATGCATGTTGAAAAATGACTTTATACTGTCGGAGCTCATTAGGTTTTATGCACAAAACAAAATCATTATTCAGAGATTTGGAACTGCTTTACTAAAGTGGGCATCTATTGAATATCCCCAATGCAATTCTTCCTTCTAATATGGTAATTCGTTATCTGTATTTAATTATCTGCAAGGTGAAAGGTTGCTGGGCAGTGTTGTTCAGCAATAGCCCAATGGAAATTTTTAAGTACTTTCACTCTGGGCTGACTGTCTTTACAGATCAATCTTACTGCTAATGACAACCAATACTTTCAGATGTGATTACAGACTAGCTCCATCTTTTCACGAGCCGAGACTCTTTGGAATCATATGTATTGATCTTTTTAATAGAAGTCAAGAAAAATGAAATTACCGTGGCTTCTTTTTGCAAAACTATGATAAATGGGAACTTGGAAAGTTACAGAAGATTTTTTTTTCTGTTGTGGATTATTTTAATCACTAAAAATGATGGTCTTTTTAATAATGTTTGTCTTTCCATTATGCACATGTGCAGTAAAGCCAAAACTTATTTTTGTATTACTTTATATAACCACATTTAAGCAAAGACATGTCGGAATTGCCTGCTGGTATATTTAGGTAACTATCAAGTAGACTCTGGGCTGAAGGAGAAAGCTGCTTTTAGATGCCAAGAGATTGTATTTTCTTGGCATCTACAAGTTTAATACAATTTTTAGAACAGCGTTTCGGGATGTCTACAATCAAGTATTCATTTGTTTCTTACATAAAGCTTACCCTTCATTGCATGTAATATTGTGACAAGAGACTTTACCTATGTGCATTTTCTTTCTTCCCAGAAGTCTCATACTGGCTTTCATTTATCCAATTTTCAATGGAAATATACATCACATGGGTCTGCCTTTTGCTTCATTCCCTTCTCCATGTTTATAAACCGGTAGTATTTTACGAGGAAAGGTGCCTGTTGTACCCTGCCCCTGAGGCCTAGAGGACAGTGTTTTGGCTTTATATTATGCTATAAACATACGTGCACCCCATTGAGAATAACATTTGCTAGTTTGACTTCTCATTCTTGTGCCAGCAGAATGGAAGTAAAAATGTATTAGATGCCACATTAATTGTAGTTATTCCTCTTGGAAAAATTTCATTGCAGGGGTAGTGGGTAAGATAAATCTCAGTGACACAATGGCAGAAGAAAAGATATGGAGAAATCATAGGAGTGGTGGAAGATATATACTGGTGGCTCTCACTGGTATTAATGGGAGCTGGAAGATACACACATGACCTACAGATATTTAAAACCAGTGGCACTGGCAAACTCTCCTCAGTTTGAAGGGCAGTGTCATGTTTTCTTATTGCTTGATTGATCCTCAATTCTTTTCAATCTTCTATGTTGTAAATCCATGCTCTTTTCAGACTTATTTCCACAAGGCAATTTCTTTTTTTTCTAATCACACCCCCATAATTTTTTAACTTCCTCTTCACTTTTCATTATGCCTCTTGTCACAGCAGTCTTCAATACCCAGTCATTTGGTTTTATTGCTGTCCTTGAAACTCTCAATATTTTCGGTCAGATTACTTTCTGAACACTTGGCTAACCAGTATCTCACTGTTTCTAGAGGTCCAGATTTAACATCTTTTATGCATATTGTCAACTTCAGAAGTCTGGGGTTTTTTAAGCCATGTTACAGAAAATTTACGTTTGGTTCAGGAAGTTCCTGAACTGTGCGTGACTGGGAGTGTACACCAAGGGCACTGTACATCTGCCCTGTTTTGTTTCTCCTTGTTTCATAACCTCCTGCTACTGGCCACTGTTGGAGACAGGTTACTGAGTTGGGTGGTTTTGGATAGACGCAGTGTGAAGGTCCTCCACTGACATCTCTGTCCCACAGATTCTTGCTCTAGCTGTTCTTGCTGTGCCTACTTTTCTTCAAATATCCTGTTCACAGGAATTATTATACTCACAATGTTGAAAAAACCCTCAAAACCTCACTGATTACAATTTTATACTGCATCTTTTTGTGATGGACTAGATTTTTTAGAAGTAAGCTTTTATATTTCGTATAGTCTGGGGTCTGTCTGTGTTGCAGATGGACTAAGCCAGGTGATAAAAACATTTTGTGATATGCTGCACTCAGCTGCAGACAATCCAGTACTTAAATGAGAAGTCTGAGTCAAAAAAAAGCAATTATCTAATAATTGCTTTAGGTATACCTTAGTATTTTCATTAAAAATAGTGAATGATGTTTCAGCATGTCTTGCAACCATTCATGCTCAGTCAAAACCAGCCAGTTTTTTCTAAGGCTTTCTTAGACTTCGTTTTACAGAATTGTGTCTGACTGATTTTACCTAGGAAAGCTGTCCCTTTGTTATTTAATGAAGATGTGAAATTAACCACATTGGGAAGAAGACAGTAGAATTGCATTCCAATATATTTCTTTCAGTTTATCTGGAGAAGTCAAGTTATTCTGCCAGTACAGTTTTAGTCATTAAAAAAACATTTCTTTGGGAAAACAACAGACTGGCTCAAAGATGCCTTGTTTTGAACACTAGGAGCTAATTTGTTGGCATGTTGAAATAGAGAACACTAAAGTTGCCATCTAAAAGATGATTAACGTTGATGTAGCTCTGTGAAACACTGGTTTTGTGAAAGATTTTTTTGCCGGTGGATATCATGTAGTGTATAATACATAGACAGCATAAAAGTTCTTCCATCCTGTTTATACAAGTTTTCAGATCATTTGTTTAGATTAAACAATTTTTTTAGCAAGCATGGTAAGGTACATGTACTAAAATTTGTTATAACATGCCCAAAGCAGTCTGGATTAAATAACTCAACCATTCAGTTTTGTCCATCTAACACTTATGCACATAAATGAATCTGCTTATGTGAATATATTCCTTAAGCTCAAAGGTCCAACTACTCCTGTGTTACTGGATCCCTTGAGGAGTCTCCTTATGTACTTGAATGACCTCAATAAGATCTGTCTGGGTACCTGTATCACTTGTATGTCAAAGGAAGGAGGACCTTGCTATTGCTTTGAGTTTTTGAACCCTTTTCTTCTTTAATGTAAACCTTTATAGGATGAGCCTGAAACAAAGGTTAGCTGTACAAATAGTGTTTTACATGGAGAATATCTTGCAGGATCAGGCAGGATGTAATTTTATTTTTTTCTTTAGTGTGGCTGAGTTTCTCATCTGGGCAAGAAGGAAAGAGTGGTGTATTGAGGTAGAAGGAGAAACCTAAAATTAAATGGGGTGATATAAGCTAGAGACAGTTTTCAGCATGTTTTTTTCTCAACTCATCTCAATTCCTTTTTTTTTTTTTAAGGCACTCTCTATAATCTTTGTTTCAGTCTACCCTCTTACATAATAAATGTACTAGTTTCTTTGCTAGAGCGAGTAAGAGGAGGGAATGCACCGTTTTTCTGACTAACTGTTGAGAAACTTGGCTCTACATCTCCTTGAAATCTTTTGCACAACTCAGAGGGAAAATTCATCAGTTTTGGCTGCCTGAGCTTTATTCTCATTCTTTAGCACCATTGCTCTTTGGTATGTGCAACACCCTGGTTGTGTGACAGCTAGTCACTATTCTATTTCTGTAAAGACTTTGCATGCCATTATGGAGTCTGACAGATCATTACCAAAGCTTATAGCACAGTCCAGAAATACACAGCAGTTATTGCTAAAAAGTCAGCATTTCCTTGCAATTATCACATAGTGGCATCAAAGATCCATGGTTATTTCTCGTTTGAATGACAGAGAAAAATAGTTTATCTATCCATCTATCTATCTATCCATCTATAGGTAGTGCTGCTTGGTAAATTTTGTCAATTTTAATGTTTACCGAATTATAATAAGATCTTATTTTCTAACTTTGGAAAGAAAGATTAATTTGGAAAAGAAGATGGAAAATACATAGTAATCTGTGAATTAGGAATGTGAAGGAGGGAAGAAGGAAAAAGAAGGCATTTCGCAGAAAAGAGAAGAGAGACAGGGCTGGGCTGAGCACCTGCATCAACAGCTTTGTCAGATCTGTGTGTCCTGCTATAGTGAAGAGATAAACCGGTTTCCACTGGGCATCTTGAGTGCTGCTGAAGCTTCGCAAAGCATTAGATCAAAGAAGAGTAGTCAGCTCTCAACGAGAGCTCTAGTTCATCTGAGGTGGTCTCTTTCTCCAACTTAAGTGTTAAAAACGACTGAAAAGAAATCAACAAGTTGGGCTGGATTTACAATGTTCAAGACTAGAGTTTTGGTTATCTTGGAAAGACCTGCAATATTCTGATATGGCAATGAAATGGTTAAATCTGTACTGGCTATCCCCAGAAGAATAAGTCAAACACCAGTTATTTAAAATGGGAAAATATTTGGGCTGGTAAAGAATTTTTTCCATTCAACTATTTTTTATGGAAAACTTTTTTTCTGATGAAATAATTTTTTTAATGAAAAGTCTTTAATGGAAATCAGCTGTCTGCTTTTTTTTTTTTTTTTGTGGAAAATCTTGGCTTTTTGTTGAAAGAAAGAAATTATAAAGAAGACAAGAAAAGAATATTTCAACAAAGATCCCCATATTTGGAATGTAGAGGTGGCTACTAATTGGTTAAATATTCTGCTGTTTAATAAGTCATTCCTAGTGACAAATATCAAAGCTGGTACTATCCAAAAGTGTGCTCGATCCTGTGCATATCTAAGTATAAGTGGTCAGAAGAGTGCTGAAACATCTCTCTCTGGTGAGGTTTCCAACCCCACTTCCACTGAAATAAATGAAAATATTCTTTTTGACTACTGTAGGAAGAGAACTGGGACCTGGGATCTAGGGCTTGCAGGAATATGTTGTGCACTGAGGAAATGAATGTCAGGAGACTGGCTGCAGCTGATGGCCAGCCAAGGGAAATGTATGTCTTCAGATGGAAGTATGGCAGATGGCAACAGACTCTAATAGAGATTGTTTTCCCTCTGGAATTTGATAACTGTTAACTCTTCATATACTCGGCTTCCGCCAATGAACACAGTAGTTTTCACTGATAAGAAATTTATACTGTTAAACTCCACATGAACTCAAAAAATATTAACGTATAAATGCTTACCAGCAAATATGAACAGCAAATGTCAGAGAAAATTTAATAATTGAGCTTAATAAAATAAGCTTGTTTTTGGAATCTTGCTTTATACGTTTCTGAAAGAACAATCACTCTTACAAAACTAAGTCAAGAATGAAATGTAGTGTATGGCTAATTGGGAAAGGATCGATGGATTTAGCAAAGCCATAGGAGTCCTTCTAAAGAAACAGCAGTTTAAAGCAGTGTTGATTTAAGCGTGCTCTGTTTATCTGCCCTTCTGCCTTATGAGGGACCAAATATATCCTTGACGGGAGGTATGGTTAGTCAACCAATCTCCTGTGTGAGGCCCTGAGTGAGACAAGATGGTGATTTGAAACGAATGCTGACAAAACCTTCGTATCACTGAAGCCTACCGTGAGATACCCATTTGTTATGTTAGAAATGGTTTGTAGCATTAGAATACATGTATAATACTATTTTTGTGTCCCGTTATCTATCAGTCTATCTAAACGAATCTATGATGATTCATTTAACTCCAGCCTACCCTCACCCCCCGTGAAGGAGCAAAGGACAGAGAAATGGCAGCAGCTCCAGTCTCTGCCTCCACAGCCAGGCACAGTCTGGTGAGCACAGACCACAGGTAAAAGTGAGGAAGGTGAAGCGAGGAAAGAAGGAAAAGGAAGGTAAGTATCACACAACTGGAGTAGAGAAAACAGGGAATTGACACGGGATATACTGTAAGTCACAGGTATTCTGTTACGCAGATTGAAATAAAGAGAGTGAGTGAGGGAGAAGGGACAGAAACCTTGGAGAGGTAAGTAGAGGAGAAAATGGTTCTGCATGGGACTGGCAGGGAAGGCAATGAAGACAAGAGCAAGTCTAAAGGCAGTCTGAGCTGGAGACCATCTGCTCGTCAAATTCAGAGGTCCTGCTGCAAATTATGGAAGTGTTCCTGAAAGATGACCCCAGCATTTCCTAGCATGAAAAGCAATAGGTAAATGTTGGGCATCTACTCCCCCTTTAATTAGAGTAAGGCTCAACAAACTATCTGCAACAAAACATGCTTGGACATGCTAGTGAACCAGCTTCAGCTTCCTGATAAGGACTGCCTCATCTGTTCTGTGCCAAGGCTGTGGAGGATCCTGTCTTCATGTTGGTTCCGCAGAAGGTCCAGCACAAACTTTAGGCCAGTGAAGATGAAACTCTCATCACACCACACCACACCACACCACACCACACCACACCACACCACACCACACCACACCACACCACATCAGTCACATATCACATATCACATCACACCCTGCCTTTCTTAGCCCTCCCATCATATGCTCTGAGAAATGTCTCACTTCTGTCTCTCCTGGTTTTGTACTCATGGTAGGATGAGCAGGGCTACCGTCATTGCCATATTCATGCTAAGAGCTTTCATTCTCAGTGGGAACTTTGTGTTATTCCACTTACTTTAAAGATGTCCTGTGCTGTTTACACAGCATGCACAATTCACCAATACTGCAATATAAGAAAACACCCACTGTCTTCTCACTTGTCCTGGACTGGGGTGAAACAGCAAGTTACAAATTTTTTTACTACTCCTCTTCTCTTGTTGATGAGTCAGTTTGGCAGTCTCTTTTTTTCTAGCAATACGTTGATGAAACAGGTGGCAAATATCAGGAAAGTGTCTGAAAAATGTAATCCAAATGAAATCTTCTTTCCTGTAATGTCTCACGGTATCTGTTGACTATAAAATTTAATCAGATGGTCAAGAAGAGATGGCAAACTTTGCATTTGACATGATCTTTCTTTGTATTTTCCTTCTAATTATTTCCATATGCCTCTTATCTGAAAAACGTATTTTTCATCTGCATCTTTGGCCTGAATAATTCTATAGTATTCTTGAATAAGGCTGAGACAGCTTTAGCCAAAATCTTCTTTGTGACAATGCAGTGCTGGAGAGCACTTCACTTAGCTGTGAAATGAGAATGCTGGGGAGAAGCTGGAACTAGTTTTGGGGTAGCTGGCCATATTTTCTGTTTATGAACACGAAATCCAAGAAAGTAGGATATGCTTGATTTCAGAACCCCTTCAGTATGGCCTGGTGTGTTATTCCTGAATGCAGCCCAGTTCTACTGTTCTCTTTTTCTCTAGTGAGGATCTACTATTCAGAAATTTCTGAATAGTAGCAAATTTTGCATGTTCTACACAACAAGAATAGGTTACCCCTGGCAACTCTCTTATAGCTGCTTCAGACTTCAGTCTTCTGCAGGGTCATAACATCTGCTATGCATTTATAGAATTCTTACTAATATATTAAAAAGAGTGGATTTATTATGTGAGTGCCGAATTGTGGAGATTTTTCCACGTGCTGAAATTGGTCAGTAGGTTATCCTGAAAAAGCTAAATATAGCTATTTCTATATTTTCACATATAACGGCATGCTCAGTGCTGCTATTTTGGTCACTCAGCCCAAACCAGACTACACAGCAAACAATGGAAAATCTCCCTTTGTTTGCAAGACTGGGCCTCAAGGCTTATTGTAGTCCCAATGAAACCATGTGCAAGGAAATTTACTCTTGTGAATGTTTCTAGAACCAGCATACAAGTTGGTAGGAAAGGTTTCAAGGAAACATGCCCACATCTTAAAATCAGAAACTTTTTTTAGAGAGAATGAACCAACTTCAAGAAAGCATTTATAATAAGAAAAGTTACTGAGGTCCGGGCTAAACTCTCTGGTCAGACCTAAAGCTGGGGACATCAGATCTGCCTGATAATTCAGGATCTCAGCTGAAGTGAATGATATGCAACTCCTTTCAAGGATGCATTTTGTATGAACTACCTTGCTATTTCTCAGGTCAGGAGCAGAAGCTGTCTCTGCAGCAATGTTTGAGGATAAGTTGTGATTCAGGAGAATGAGGAACAAGCAACCAAACTCGCATTCCCCACATCCCGAGGATGTGCTGTGAGTGACAGGCTTCTGGCTATTTTGACGGAGCATCCTTTTCCCAGTCTGGGCTCTTTTTGCCTCCTAAAAAATGTCTGTGGGTTGGGAAAATAACCTCCCATTTGCGCTCTAGTCGTAACCCTTAGTGCAAACAGCAAGGGCTGGTAATCCCGTTTGCTTGTGCCTCTTCTGTTATGATCTTTTTTTGCCTAGTGGGTGGATGGTGATGACATTTCCCTACAGGAAAATATTAAATGCATAACCTTTTCCCTCTCTCGGCTCATCGTCGTCAGCATCGTCAACATTGTCAGACGTCAAGTGCCCTGGTTTGAAGTCAGCAGATACTCCTCCTGTCTGGGCATGCAGCACTGCCAGCAACGCCCTGGTGATCCTAGCCTCCTGAGTGCCACCCTTTGTGTGACTGCTAGCCATCTTTGACAAAAAGAATGTTTTTCATGTACGACTAAGGAAATCCTTGGTCAAGATAAACAGCTTCCCCCCTACTTGCCTGCTGCCAGGAAGCTCTAAATAGCGTCTCTGTAGTAGTCTTAATTTTTTTTTTTATTACTTCACATTGGAGTTCAGTCCTGAACTCTAAGCCAGAAAACCTAAGCTGTATTGGAGCTGCTGAAAGGCCATAGACCTTGCTAAAAGTTCAGGTATTTCAAAGCTCTGAGAACATGTGTTATCGTTTACATTGCATATTTATTTGGGAGAGAGCAGCTCTGCTGATACCTTCTCTCTGCCTCTGATAAGACCCTCTTTGCCCAGTGACACATCCTCCGAAAATTACCTTTCGCACTTTGTTCCCACCAAGTCTCTGTCAACTCCACCCACGCTCACCAGTGCACAGCCAGTCTCATGGCAGCCAGTCCTGCTGTCATTATGAAGGCAGTAGCATTCTAGCCTTGTACATTTGCAAGAGAAAAGGTGAAGAGCCAAGCAAAGCACTGACTTTTATTCTTAAAAAGCCAAACCAAACCAAGTCCCTTTGTGATCTTTCCAGTCTGGCTCATGAATTCTGAGTGCTAATATAATTGAAAAGCTTGAAATGCAGCTTTACTGACCAGCCCAGGTGTTTGGGTGTATGCAAAAGGATATAAAACATGTTGAAAGGAAGATCATCTTAGCTATACTGGAACGTGTGTTGTCCAGCAATATTTTTGGGCAGTTTTCTCCTAAAATTCAACATTTTCCAACAGAGTGGGAAAAGACAAGAAATGTGTAGAATAAGCCCTTTTTCTTGTTACTTTGAAAATTGTTACCTCAAATAGTAATTTGTATGGGCGATTAATTGTGAACGACTCCTTGATAATTTCAGTAAGCAATGGCTGTGTTAAAAACGTTCTGGTATTCACAACAACGACACAGAGACAAACTAACACGTGAAAATGTAGTAGTGGTGGCAAATGCAGAGGTACTGGCCTGAGTTGTGCATTATTTCTCGTCGTGCAGGTTGCCCCATCATGGCTGTAAGAAAACAGCAGAGAATCTGGGAGTGAGGGTGAGATGAGGAGACAAGATGGAGTTACGAGAGGCTGAGAGACAGAAATGGGAAAAGACTTAGATGCTGGTTAGGGGGTTGTGAGAGGAGGAGCAGGGGAAATGGGTGCAAGGGCTGGAACGATGGGAATGAAGTAGCTGGTGGTAATGGGAGCAGCTATGAAAAAAGAAGTGTGATAAGAAGAGGAAGGAGGGCTAGGGACAAAACACTGAACCATTGAAGAGGAGGAAACTGGATCATAATATCTCTAAAAATACAGTTGGGAAATCAGTTCATCAGGAGTCCTCAGTTTTTTCTTCCAAAGTTAGTCACTATTAACAGATGTTGCATAATGTTGCACAATGCCCAGATGTATTTGGTTTCCTCCATCCTATTCCTGGCATAAAATGTTTACTTCATCGTGTGAGAAAAAGCTGCTTTGCTGTCAGCAGATGCCAGGAAAGAGTACTAGAAATGTTTCCCCAGGAGAGGGCTGGGGATGCTGTCTTCTCACCTGCATTGGTCTGTGATCTCTGTTAATACCAGAACCAGGTACTTCTGCGGGATTTATTTGAATGCCTTTGTTAGGATTTTCATCTACAGAGATATTTTCCAATACAAACCTGGTCCTGCTGTTATACATCATCCTAGTCAGCACAGTATTGCTTGCAGGTGTCCTGTTTTTCAGAGACATTTTCAGTCCCACACAATGGCGGAAGACTTGTGGTGGGTTTACTTTCCCTAAACTCAGCCCTGGAGTGGGTCAGGACTGTGCTTTCCACCTTCAGGTGTTTTGCTTTGTTTAACAGAGCAAGTGCTTAGAGAAGGGAAGGATACAGGTCTGTCAAATGTGCATGGTGGAACTGAGCTCTCCACTTTCCTGATCCTCTGCTCTGATGCTACAGGGGATTGATCATACTTCCTGCAATGTCTCACACTTATAAACACTGCCCTGCATGCTTACACAGAAGATTCAGTGCAGCACAAAAAAAAAAAAAAAAAAAAAAAAAAAAAAAGGCAAAAAAAAAAAGGAAAAAAAGGAAAAAAAGAAAAAAAAAAAGAAAAAAAAGAGGGATCTAAGTCTGTGTGCATGCTTCATGGTGTTTCTTTTTGCCCAACCATACAGTTAAAAAATAAAGGAATATGTGAGAGTTGGTAGATAGTTCCTGGCGTGAGGACTAGGACTGAAATCAGTGGGAAGAAGGATTAGACAAAGGAAGTAAGTGTCAGACAGGAGAAGTATAAGAAAATCTCATGTTTTGGAACTTTTATGAATTCTCAAAGGCTCAGTGCAGGTTTTCTTTGTCAGGTCAGGTAATTATCTCCCAAAGCACTCATCAAGTTGCACTATAATAGCACTGCCTTCTGGGGAAAACCCAGGTGAACTTTTTCTTGGGAAGGGGCATAAAAAAGCTTCCAACATCATGCTTAGATTCAAGGATAGCAACAAATGCTGGTCCTGTGGAAACATTTTATTTTAATTCCACAATATCCTCTTACGTAAACATTGAAACACATTGAATCAATTTTTCAAACAAACTTGTAAAATCAGAAAATACACCAGCCTCTGATAGGCAGCAGCATTAATTGCCAGGAGCACAAAGAGGCATTTAAACATTGAAGCATTTTGGCAAAAATACAAATGACTTATTTTCCTTCCATGCCCTTGAAAATAGCTTTTCTAAACTCTGAGCTTCCTATGATGGAGGGTTCACCATTAATCACCTTTATGACATCTCGTATGTAGGCTGTGGATAAATCCATGGGCCCTAATCAACCACTTTCCTGAGGAAATTGGCCAAATCCCGACTCTTTGAGGAGGGAGGTGGGGGATGAATCACAACAACTTTGCTATTCAGACAAATCTCTTTTCAAGTGCCCTTAAAGCTTTTTTTCATATACAGCGAAGACAGCCACACAGGAAACAATAATAGTTTAATCTCTTGAAAAATTTCCTTCCTGCACTGCAGCAGCCTTTCAGACAGGTAGTCAAAGCACGCCAAAGAAAATTAGCAACAGCCGATGCCAAGAGCAGGCTGTTACGTTAGCCTTTTAGCTCTGTCCCTTTTCCTTCCATGTGAGTAGAGAACAAGAAACTACTCATCTCCCCGACTAAACACCCTCTGAGCTACATTTTGCTGTGCATTAGTAACACTTACGGGCCTGGGGAACTGATAATGGAGAAGAGAAGACACAGAGGGACGGGTCCTGCAAACACTTACTGTGGTACCTCTGCCATGAATAGCCTCACTGATTCACATCCCAGGCCTACAAAGAGAACTGTGTTTGTAGCCTCCCACGCATGAGCGTACTTACTAGTAAGTATTTGCAGGATTTTTACAAGTTGTCCGTTGTGGGATTTTTTCCTTCCGAGTTTTTCTTCCTTTGACTTGAAATTCTTCTTTGCTTAATGTGGACTAAGGAGGAGGGAAAAAAAAAAAAAAAACCATAGAGCTGGGTATGAGTCAGGGTAAAGC
This sequence comes from Phoebastria nigripes, assembly GCA_035582835.1. Taxonomy (NCBI): domain Eukaryota; kingdom Metazoa; phylum Chordata; class Aves; order Procellariiformes; family Diomedeidae; genus Phoebastria; species Phoebastria nigripes. The sequence continues at coordinate 4,565,386 of JAYKAV010002933.1, read as the reverse complement.
ATCATCACATGGAGTTTCGTTTTGCTTGGGGTTTTGTTTTGCTTGGGGTTTTTTCTACACACGGCAGGCTCCGTTGTCAATTTGTATTGCAGTGGCATGGCAGGTTAGCATGGGCCCTGAGGTAAGAGATGAGACATCACCCCCAGCCAAAAGCTAGTACTTGCCCTTATCCTTGTAGGCTGGTGCCTGGTATAATTACACTGCCTGTTAACTTGATGATAATATCGCTGTTTGAACCAGATTTCAATGTTTACACCTCTGCAGTGCTGCTTAAGGGGGTATGAAATAAAATAGTTAATATAGAGACCTCTGTACACACTTGGCACAGCCAGAGCATAAAAGGCTAGCAGAAAAAGGCAAGAATGGTGGGAAGAATTTTGCATTATATTTTAAAGGTATTTCATTGCAAACACCATGATGTAAAATGTAAGTATTTGCCTGCTTTCAGTGCAGAGCTTTCACTTTAAGTCAGCCCTGTGTTCCTCAAATTGTTGATAGACTTTCATAACATCTGTATGTAGAAACAGTTTTGTTTTGAGTTCGTGCTAAAAAGCAAAAAAAAGCACACCTGCTGAAGCATTTTCTAGAAATGATTGCAATATGCAACAAGGGTGTGTGTTTGCTTGTTTTAAGGACAATCACAAAAACAGGGCTAAATCCCATTCCCAGAAAATGCGGGGATGTAAATGGATGAGAAACTCTTTACAGCAGGAGGAAAGACCTTTGGCAAAGGTGAAAGGCCAAGGCAAGCGGTGTGGCAATAGGAGAGGCAACAGCAACTTCTCTCTCCTATGACTTCCTCTGGAGCAGCAGAAGAAAAGGCCTTATGAAGCTCTTACAGCAGGGCAAAACCCGGCATGCTCCATGAGCCAGCTTCATTTTGGTCTTCAGTGCTGCTACAAGGAAGGCTAAAACACCTTAGCTATGCTAGGCCTGCTTACATGTAACCTCATGGATTCATCCTGAGTTCAGTGCTGGCCAAGTTTCCTCTTCCCTCCTGTTCTCTGGAGATTGCCCCCAGCCCATGTAGGGGGCAAACTCAAGTGATAGCTCTGGACAACAGACAAGTTATAGCCAGAGTACAGAACTTCTCCTCCAGCTCCAAATACTCTGTCCCCACATCCAGGCAGGTTGTCCCAGCCGTGCAGAGGATAAGGTAGGAGGGCAAGGTGAAATATCTCTGCAAGTGGCTATTGCAAGTGGGTGGTGTGAGTGGAAGGACTCATAAAACAAGCCTTCTGCAGAAAGCCATGTTAGATTGTCCTATGGAAGTGCTGTCATTTGTCATCAAGATACCACCTGAAAATGCAAACCAAAATCAGGGCAATCCAGAATGAGGCACGGTACATACGATATACTAGAAGAAGACAGTTTCTAGTCTGAGGTTATTGCAGTATAAGGACAGCTGAGATACCGGTGGACTTTGGAGAGAGAAAAGTCAATTTCACCATGCTGTCAACTTCCTGGGTGCAATCTGGGGAACTTCCATGTAGTAGCAGAAAGAGGAAGGCCATGCAAGCTGGGAACGTCAAGTACTTTTGCCTGCCACATAGTTTGTGAGATTTTGGACAGTACATATCATCTTGTCTAAAAGGTCTTTTTCATTTTTAATCAGATTTTGTAAAAGAATAGGTCTGTAGTTACTGCACCACCAGTATCCAGGGATAGTCTGGATTTTGAGGCATGCCAAACTATGATACCTCAAGAACAGAGTGAGGAAAACCAAGTCCTGCTGTAAATCAAAGCATTAATACTGTACTGCTAGGAACTTTGCTTCAGTTTCTTTCCCAAGCCACATGCTGAATAGCTGTTAATTGCACTTAGTGACAGATTCTCCCTGTTATTTGCTAGACACAAGGATGAATCCTTGTTACTGAGTGCAAAACCCAGCAGTCCCATGTCGCATTTTCAAGCCAGCACAACAAGCTCTGCATTTGCCATTGGAAGAAATGAGAAAGAGTCTTTGTTTCTTCAGCATCAGTATGCGTAACAGTGGTTTCACATCTGTGCACTTTTTGCCTATTTTAATTACATAATGGCAGCAATGAAATATCTACATGTACTTGTTATTTTTCGAATAATGTGTCTAATTGTACTTCAGTTATGTTATGGAAACAGTATACACTTATAGTGAAAAACTTGACACGAGTCAGATGATGTGAGATGTTTTCCATCAGTATTTTTAACGCTTCCTGTTAATAGAACAAAGTGTTATAAAACTATACTTGTTTTTCCTGAGCTGTACTTTCTTCTTTTTATAAAACATCAGCTTGATTTTGCGAAACAATAAGAAGAGAGTAAATAGCTATATTGGCCATGTCATAAAGGAAAACCTTTCCAAAGTGATTGCTTTTTCTTCCCAGAAAGAAAATGTCCTGCTGAGCAGGGGCCAGATCCAGTGCCCACAGAAGTCAGTGGAAGAACTCCCACTGATGACAGTGGATGTTGGATGAAGTCCCATCTCATTCTCATGTTTAAACGCCGAAAAATGAGTTGCCAAGTTCTAATGAGTACAGTGAAAGCCTTGTGTTATATAAGTTACTTACAATAGACTATTACAACCATTAAGAAAAGCTGATTATTTTTATTAAAAGCATATTTTTGTTGGTTCCTTTTAAGCTGTTCCCAAAGTCTACACATATCTTTCTTCACTTTGCTTTTTTGAAGCTCTGTTTTATAAACAAAACACAAACAAAAACATGATTTCCTGTTGGTTGTTGAAGAAAGACTGTGGATTTATTCTTTACATGGGAAAAGGTTTGGTTGCTAAACACATGTGACAGCACATGGCCTTGTTCAAACATCCTATCAAATTAAAAGCAGATTCCAGCTCTAATGCTCCAGATGAAGGGCATGGGGCTGGGACAGGCACTCACATGAAATTGCGTTGCATTTAAGAGGACAGTGATCAAAGCACTGCACCTCATACAATGAGTGAGTGGCGAATCTGTCTTATCTGAGCAGCAAGGAATAATTATAGAGAATTATTTGATCTTCCGCTAAGGTAAACCTCACAATTATGATGCTGATTGAACAGGTTCTTCTGTTTCAGGAAGGGCAACGTGTATGCTCAGCACTGTAATGCACTTACCAGATGGTATTAAAATAACATCCTGACGCTTCAGTAATTGACATCTTCTCAGTCTACTTTTTTGTTGATCACTCCCTGCTCAGGCTTGTGCTGTCCTGGCAACATGTGAGATACTTTCTACTGATCCATGGTGGGCTATCCTAAATTCTCTGTGTATCTGGATATGACAAAGGCAGTGCAAATGCCCAGTTAATGGTACTTTGAAACCAAGTGAATAGACCAGACCTTTGCCCTCAGTATATGCTTGTCTTTTGAAATACAGTTAAATTTTGCAAGCTATAGCTTGATTTTGCAGATATATTGTGGAACAGAAAACTTAAAAATAGAATTCACCTCTGCTGTTAACAAGTTTTGACCTTTGCCCACATTTGTTGGGGAAAGTAGCTCATAGTACCAATTAACATGAATTATTAACTCCTACATTAATAATTAATTTATTAGAGGGCTAAAGGCATCAGTCTTTGCCAGCTAACACTATTGAGAGAAAATGAAGAAAACAACACAACCCTAATTATAACAGCTTAATGAGGATGTCTGGAAGATCTGATGTGATTCAGTCACTCTAAATGCTCTTTATTTCCTCTCTGAAACCACACTGGGTGCAAAGAATCAGGCAGTTAACTACAGTTCCTGTAGTGCAGGGTTTCTTCCTACTTTCTGAAGAGAGGAAGCCCACTAAGGAGAGCTCAATTTAGATACTATTAAGGACTGATGAAGGATGCAATCGCCTAAACAATATGAATGCTGTCTCTCTCAGTAATGAACTGTTCTAGTGGTGTCTGAATCACTAATGGCTTCAATAGGCTGATAAGAAAACTTGTCTCTCAGAATTGTGCTGTACAGTGATTTCTTAATTTCACAGGATCATTCCTTTGTAATCTGCATTTGGACTTTAACTGCAAAGGTTGACTGTAATGTGGTGGTACTGGTGGTACTCTACACATTTTGGTCAGAATGCAACAGCAACAGCAATGAAATCCAGCTTAACAGGAAACATCATGCAATGCAAAACTGTTGAGTTGTTCCCCTGCACAGATGTTGATGCTTGCCAACCATCCCATCCCCAACTATCTCAGGCAATTGCGTCACATTTCATGTTAGTGGAACTGGTCACATCTTTCCTCTCTCTACTGCTCCTGCTGTGACACGTAGAAACTTTCCTGAGATTCTTTGCTGAAACGCAATCTTTGCTAGTTCACACTTTCTCATTTTGTGCCAATGTTGTTCATTAACACACATCTTCTTTCCTCCCTCCTGAAGTTTGTGGACAACAACTACAGGACTTCACAACCTTCATTTAGCAATATTATAAAGCTGACATCTCTTAAATCTGCACTTGTTTCCCAGGCTCTCAGTCACCCTGACCATCTTGATAACACTTCTTTGCATATATTCCAGTCTAAGTTCATCTTTCACCGTCACTCCTCTCATGTTCTTTGAGACCAGCTCATACTTTCAGATAATTCTTCAGATACAGGAGTGGCAGACATGAGATGGGACAATGTTGTGTACTACTGCTCCTGTCAGACATTGGCATTTTTTTCTTCAGAAATAAATGGTTGAATTAAAAAAAGTAGGGTGAACTCACAACTTTTAGCATCACCATGAGCCTCTACTTTTTTATTTTGGTTGAAGGTGCTTCCAGTTTAAAAAATGTTGGACTATGCAATAATACTTCGCTTTCTTTTGGGCCTTGGCCCACAGACACATCACAAAGGTTTGCTGAGCAGATAAGCAGTATTAGAATGCCTTAGAAAGACTAAGATGAACATTAAATTAATCAGACAATGCTCTTGGGGGAAATTGCGACTAATTTCAGATTTTTCATCTCCCAGAAATCAATTATTATTATGTTTATTGATATTGTACTTGTCACTAGTTTCAGTATTTTTGCTATGGTGACAGAGCCTAAGAGAAGAAAGAGGTGAGGAAAGATACAGTAAATCATTTAGAGCTTCTTCCTAAGGCATCAGAACTTAGTAACCAGCTATGTGTGAGTCAGTAGATGAGAATAGTAGGAAACATGGGAAGATTTTACACATGCACACATCTTTTTGATGAAAAAAGTTTACCCAGCTCTACTCACAAGTTTTGTGGAATACAGCTAGGACTTAAAGATGTTTGTGACATGTCAGAAAACATTTATAAATTCCATTGATTTTAGCACATGAAAGATTAAGAACATCATAAAACACTTCTTGTGAGCAGACATAGTTATAAGTTCTTTAAATGCCCTCCAAAAGGAGTTCACAAATACTTCCCAAATACGAATAAGATTCTTCAAGAAATAAGTGGAAGGTGCTGAAACTTTGGTTTGATAAGTATGACAATAATGTAACTCTGAAAATAGGATGATAAATATACCAGGGCAAAATATAACGTCAGTGGCAACCAAAGGAAAGGTGCTTTCTAAGAGAGCTGTGTCAGGTCCACTGCCAAGGCTTCATTCACTAATGGCACCAGTTATGGGCCACATGGTGACAAGTTCATGCTGTGCTGCACCTCCCTTCTCTCCCCATGAACACCACAATGGCAGAACGCAACAGGTGCCATGAATTGTATGATCTGTTGCATGCAGGGAGTTAGGCTAACTCATCTGAATGTTTCTCTTTTGAATCATTAAAATTTTCCACTGGAAATTGGTTGAACTTGTTGAGGCAAGCACTCTTTAAACTGTGTAAAAACATCAGAATTTGGCATTTTGAAATTAGGACTAACTTAATTTATGTTAGTAGGGTTCAGGACAAAGAAGAGTTAGTGTTATAAAATTACAGCCATGACTTCTCATTAAATCAGGCTTCCTACTTTGCAAACATTAAGTTCAGCTTTGGAATTTAAGAAGAAATTTGACTTTAATCATAAAATGTAGAAAATATTTCTATGGTTACAGACTGATAACAGCCATTACTATGGCAGTCACTGAATACTTCTATATATCTTGTTAATGAAATCCCGATATTGGAGTCCTCCAATCACAACACAAGAGTTAATGCTTAACCTTTCCCCAGGATACATGGTAACTAAAGCCTGCTGCAAGTGAAGATGCACATCTATTAGACTTAGAATTTGTCATTCAATTAAGTTAACAATTTTTGGTTTTAACAACATTAAATGGGTGCCCCGGTGGCACTGGCAGGCATATGTTCTTGTTTGTCTGTATAACGTTTAATTTAGAGCATGCCCATACTGTGTGACTGAGATGTGAGAAGTGAAGAAGGGATTATAAGCTCGTTACAATTATGAGACAGCCTTCTGCTAACAGGGCTGTATGGCTTCTGGGACCCAGGTTAGTAGCTCTTGCCTAGTACCTCTGCACTGCATGTTGTGGGCATTGGCATTATCCTGAGGGATACCAGAACCTTGTCTTCATGGGTTGAGTCAAGATACCCAAGGAGGACAAGCTCCTTATCAGCTTGGCAGATCAGACAAATGTGTCCTTACCTGGCATACTGAATAGAATATTTCAGTTGGAAGGGACCTACAACGATCATCCAGTCCAGCTGCCTGACCACTTCAGGGCTGACCAAAAGTTAAAGCATGTTATTAAGGGCATTGTCCAAATGCCTCTTAAACAGTGACAGGCTTGGGGCATTGACCACCTCTCTAGGAAGCCTGTTCCAATGTTTGAGCACCTTCTCAGTAAAGAAATGCTTCCTAATGTCCAGTCTGAACCTCCCCTGGTGCAGCTTTGAACCATTCCCACATGTCCTGTCACTGTCACCAGGGAGAAGACATCAGCACCTCCCTCCACTTCCCCTCCTCAGGAAGCTGTAGGTAGCAATGAGGTCACCCCTCAGCCTCCTTTTCTCCAAACTAGACAAACCCAGCTTCCTTAGCTGCTCCTCACAGGACATGCCTTGCAGCTCTTTCACCAGCTTTGTTGCCCTCCTCTGGACGCATTCAAGGACCTTCACATCCTTCTTAAATTGTGGGGTCCAGAACTGCACACAGTGCTCAAGGTGAGGCCGCACCAACGCTGAATATGGTGGATAATCACCACTTTTGACTGGCTGGTTATACTGTGTTTAATGCACCCCAGGATGCCGTTTGCCCTCTTGGCTGCCAGGGCACACCACTGACTCATATTGAGCTTAGCGTCAACCACCACTCTCAGATCCTTTTCTGCAGGGCTGCTCTCCAGCCACTCCTCTCCCAATTTAGACTTGTGCCTGGCGTTACTCCATCCTAGGTGCAGAATCTGGCATTTGGACTTGTTAAATTTCATCCCATTAAGCGTTGCCCACTGCACCAATCTATCTAGATCCCTCTGCAAGGCCTCTTGTCCTTCAAAAGAGTCAACAGCACCTCTCAGTTTGGTATCATCAGCAAACTTGCTAATGGTGCATTCAAATCCTGCATCCAGATTGTTGATAAATATGTTGAACAGAACTGGCCCTAGAATTGAACCCTGAGGAACACTGCTGGTGACCGGTCACCAGTCAGATGTGGCCTTATTCACTACAACTCTTTGAGCTCTGCCCTTCAGCCAGTTTATCTGAAATCAAGATAAAATTAATCACCATCAAATAAATGGATTTTTGCTTCTCATTGTCACTTTTATGCTGTTCCTTCAGGTGAAATGTATGTGCTATTTCATGTTGAGATAAGGATGATTCCTTCTAACTTGTTGCTAGTGCACTTGCAAAGATATGGGTTCATTTTCTTATTCTACCACCTCTTTTTCTTTTGTGCCCTTAAACAAGAAGACTGTCTCTTTTAGAGGTACTTCACAAAGGCATCCTAGGTAGAAACTTTATCGTCTGAAGTTTTCCTATGCTCAGTGAAAAGAGGTACCTCTACAGGGTGATGCAAACATTTGGTGGGCTGAATTATGCACTAGAGTCCTGTCTCTCTTAATTATAAAGGAAACATCATGCAAGTAAATTCCTAACTTAGGCAACCTGTTGTGGCTCCTAGAAATAATTTCTGTGAGGGAGACTCAGTTTTAAGAAAAAGAAGATGCAAAGCTGAGAGAAAATGGCTTGCTCTGGAGCAAAAGCCCCAACTGTAGAGACATCTGCCACACCCTTTAGAGACTATATCTCCATTATTACTATGTGGTTGGGAGGCATGTAACAGGATATATAGATCTTTTTCCTCCTGTTTCCAGTGTTTTACCTATTTTGGCCTTGAATCTGCCTTGAAGCAGAGCCCTGAATAAAGCAATGCATGTAGACTCTATTAAAAGTACTTTACCCATCCAAGGCAAAGTTATATCCTTGATCTTCCTTTTCTCCAGACAGCATTAATTTGTCTGTGAGTTATCCACAGGCTCTGCTACTCGTGCACTTATCAGCCATAGGTACACAGGAGAAAGGACAGTCTAGACTTATGTAAATTTTTCAAGCCTTAATCTCTGTTCACATCTCCCACAAGGTTCCTCATGACACTGATAGGAACCCTGAAGGCAGGGTTGTGGAACCACATTTTAAAATATATGCCGAAATATTATGGGTAATCTTTGAGTAACAATTGTTTGGGTAAAACTGTCCTTCCTTTTATTGTCTTCTGTGAAGGCTGATGTTGCTGTTGGAACAGACTTTGCTTCTGTGGGTAGAAGTTAACCCCTAGGCTTCTGATGTGAGAAATAACTTTCCAAAATAGTTATTTATGCATTTCTCTTGGAGGTAATTATTTTTGGGCATTGACATTTTCTTAAGATGGAAAGTCCTCCTAGCTTCATTTGTAACCTAGACCTGCACTGATTACTAGCCAGCCGTGTAGTGTTAGTTGGCATTACTTAATAGGGGTGTACTTCATGAGTCAAACAAATGACTCTTTCCATATGCCATCAATGCAGAACCTCCCTACATTTGTTTTAGAATAGCTGGATCTTGGCTAATTAACACTCTGGACTTGTGCATACAGTAGATGAGGGAAGAATTTAATTTTCTAGTAGATTATGTGAAGACCTGCCAAAGAGTTGGGAACAATTTAGGCAGTGTACTTTCAATATACTAAAGCACTGGATGCATGGATCTAACCCTGAGCACTGGGGGCTCCTCACTGAAACTACTGACCCTAAAAAAGAGGGGAGTAACTATGTACGGGAACTTCCTTCCTGTTCTGGTGCAGTTCAAAATTTCAAGAGGATCGATCAAGGACGATTAATATTGCCTTCCCTTTCAGATTTCTCTTGAAGTCTACTCTTCCTTTTCAGAATGTCTTCTCTTAGGAACAATGTCATCCTGTCTTAAACTCTTTCTAACCCTCCAGATAGAACCTCAGATTTTTGTCTTGTAAAATAAAAATGAGAAATAGTTAGTCAAGAAATTTTCTGTGTACTTTACCTACATTAAAAGGATCTGTAGAAAAGACTATGCTTTTCAAAGACTCTTATAAATTTAAAAGAATAGTATTTTTGCAATTTGTATGTAGGATAAATTACCAAGAAGAATCTCCCCTCCTGCAAATATAAGACAGACTCCCAACATCCTTATTAAGTGCCTACACTCTACTTTTTTCCCAGCAGTGACCCCAAAGCATTCAATAGAATATCCCCATGTGAAATGACTGTCCTGAAAAATTCAGTAGGAAAAAGAAACATGCTGGAGAGCAAAAGCATTGGAAGCTGGTGCAGCTGAACATGGATCAATTACTGATAAATCCTGGGGAGGAAAGTATTTCTGCCCACCTTTTCTACTTGAGAGTCATGTGGCTGAAGAACAGTGTCACTAAAAGCAGCAGCAGATGACTTTGCAAAGTAAAACTGAAAGGAATTAAATCACATGCGAAGAAGGGCTAGTGAGGCAAGAAGATAATGTTTTGCTTCTGATGTCTCCAAATTTTGACTTTTAATATTTGGCCATAATGCAAATCATTAGGAGGAAAAAAAACCCCAAAGGACGAGAGAAGAAAGAAGCAGATATTATGTGGTTGCTATGATCTACCTTTGTTATGACTTACCTTGCTGGTTATGCTAGTCTACATGAGCAGAGGAGCAGCCATTATGGTAAGAAACATCACCTAATGACCTGTCAGGGACCTGAGTAGAGTAAAAAAAGTAGTAGCATGGTCCAGCTTGGCCATTCTGATACATCTTAGTCATAATATTTACAACATGGTGTTAGGTAGAACCTTAACTATCTAAACAACGATTCATTGCAGGACTTCACATCAGTGCCAGAAGCGGATAACAACTAAAAAATAAACTAAATGGTATATCTTTGATGCTGGCAAGACAGTACTTGTAAAGAGAAATAATGTACTGGGCAGAAGAGTTGTCTTTTCATTGGACCTTTAGATCTCAGCCATGAAATAGAAACATTAGTTAAGCTTTGTGTAGGCCATTTGCCATGGAAAGTTACGGAGGGGAAAGGGAGAGATTTTCTTCCATATTGTAACAACAATATGGAATAGTTAAAATGCCAGAGCTGAAAATGATTTTGTTCAGTCATTAGAATGTCCCAGTTTGTTGGCTCATAGATGTCTCAGAGGTCAGAAAGAGCTGCTGACAGAAGAATCTGATCTATTTTTTTCCTTGAATTAAGATCTGAGCAGAGAATAAACCATTAAGAAGAACAGAGAAGGAAAAGCTGCCTGTCTGGGCAGAACAGAATGTTGTGCCAGCCACACACAAGGAAGAATGAACATTCATTTACATTTTCTTAGCACAAACTAACTCCATGTAAAGAGTTGTCATGCAGTCACCTGATGACGAGCCACATGTGAGTTTCTAAAAAATCCCCAACAAACTAAGGACATGTAAAGGGATAATGAGAGGATAGAGAAGATGTTTAAATTAAGAAAGCCCCATAAAAGCAGATGGCAGAATTGTAGAGCTAAGTTTTTCCCTGTTTTTGGTGAGAAGACAAGTTTCTGAAAGTTTGGGGAAACACTAAAGTGAAGGGCCTTTTCTGACCCTCGCCTTCTGGAGGAAGAGCCTACAAGTAGCTTACAGGCAACATTTTGGAGGGGAGCACCAAGAGAGCTCTCCCAGGCCCTAGAAAGCTGAAGCGAGATTGCGTTGCCGGCTGAGGCGGTTCCTCCCTCGGGGCCTCAGCGTGGTTTGGTGGGAGCGGAGGGCAGGCGGGTGCCTGTTTCCGGGCTCCTTCAGCACCGGCCTCCCGGTGGACAGTTCCCACCCGGGACGGCCACGTGGGGCTGCCGGGACCTCCCGCTCCCCGGCTGGGCCGGGGGCTGGTGGCCAGGGGCCAGTCCCGCTCTTCGGCACAGTCAGAGCAAAAGAGAGCATCATGGTGAAAGGTGAAAGGAGCGGGCAGGGTGTAATTTGACCACTCTGGTGTGCTTTTGCGTGTGGGTGAAGCAGGGAGAGAAATAAAGTGGAGATCGCAAGTCCAAAGTTGGACTGATGATTGTGAGGATAAATCAGAGAGAGAGAAGTATGGGAAACAGTGGACAACAACTAGGTTTCACTGGTACACACTAAGTTACAAACATCTTACTGATAGGAGAGGACAACGTTTGAGCAGAGCTGAGAGGAAGCAAAAACATTTTGAGAGGGATTTTTTTCTGTGTGGAAGAGAATTAAATTGCCCCTATGAGGACAATGAAGACACAATAGAAGGGGTCTTTTGTATGAACTATTCCCTCATATTAATTCATAAGCTTAATATTGCAAACCCTAATTTAGTATTCTTGCCACCGTGAGGCTGGGGAACATTGTTCTAATGGCTTCACTTATAAAAGCTGGGGTGAGGACAGGTCTTCATCTGTACCTTCTTCATTAAGCGTTATGAGAGTTGGCATCTCCTGTGGAAATGGGCAGGAGTTAGAGAGTTAAGGTCAAGCATTTATCTTACATCAGGAGCTCTACCTTTTCTATATATAATCTCAGCACAGCCATCATCCTGTAGTGGGTGCACAAGGGGACCTGAATGTACTTATCTAAAAAAATCCAGACCCATTTTACAACCTATGGTGGCTCAAGTACTCTTCATTCCAGACCCAGTTCAATTCTCCTTGGGGAGCAGGGTCACCTTTCTAAATGAATCCCCATAACAAACTACCAAATCCCCTCACCCACTGCACATTGCCAGGCTGTGCCTTGATTGCATCTTTCCAATACCTGCCTCAGCTTTCACCCCAATCCACATGCGACTGGGTTGCACATAGAGCAGAAGGCTGGCTGTGTGTCAATACTGCAGTCATACACACTCTCCTTCCCTTTCTGGCTCTGAAATCTTTATTGAATTTTCATTCATCATTATGAGGGATTCCTTCAGCACTGCAAAGGTGCCATTTAGATGTGAACATATTCAGTCAAAGCAGCTTAAACTCTTAATTTATTGCTTGTTAAACACATCAGCTCTGCTATCAGGGTCACTCTTGCTGAGGTAGTACTGACTAGCTCTCACAGAAGGCTAGTGTAGGAGCCAGAATTGGAAAGCATGAAAACGTAAAAGCCTATGGACCTCATCTCCTGGCCATGAAAGTGGATGTACATGGGGACTGGGTGTAAAAGAGCAGTGAGTCACACTGGTAGATTTCAAAGACTGTTTCTGGTGTAAGAACATGACTGCCCCCAGAAGCAAGGAACTGTGGAAGGAAGCCCACCTCTAACCCAAGTGTCAACATGCAGTCAGAGCAACCTCCAAGAATTAGCCCTGCCAAGTAATAATTGTCTGTTTTGCCACTGTGGGGTTACTGTTGTCACACACTTGGCATACATGGAAGTATTTCATGGGATTCCCAAGAATTCTTTGGAGACTCTCCCTTAAAAGTATGGTGAATATCCCAGCTTTCAATATATTTTTTTCTTTTTTTGAGAGAGAGAGATCCTGGAAGTGAACAAAGGTTCTTGAAGCTTTTCACTTTTGGACAAAGAACAAAATACATGTAAATTCTGCAGGTAGAAACCTTGTCTGACAGGGACTGCTGCTGTGTTTTATGTGTGTGCCTTGACAGTGGTGGCGAGGGTGGTGAGTAAAGGACACTTATTAATTCCAGCGCCCATCTATGGCTACGAAAGAGCAGGGGGAAGCAGCCCTTTGAGTATATTTAACCATTTCTTGGTTGTCATGTAACTTCAGAGCAGTTATGCTTCTTGTTGATTTGATTTGGGTTTGTGTCTGCTTTTTATTCGTTTCACCTTTTTTGATTTACAAAATGGAGAATTAGTTTTAGACTAATATCAGACTGGCACAGGGAAGAGTCACTCCCTGTGTTTTACTTTTGGTTTTGCTTCCCTTGGAAATGCAAGTGACATTAGGAAGGGTTATGAGAGTTTCTTTATTTTAATCAGAAATAACATGGAGTTGATTATAAACAGAAATAAAACTGTTAGTTCAGGCTGAAAGATACGAAAATGCAAGCTAAAGGCAAAAACACTGAAAAATAAATTGTTTTTAATGTCCGCTTTTGAAACAGAAAAGACTGCTATTAGCAACATATATGGTGTTTCTTATTCCTAGAGATGACTTTACCTTGACAGCATCCCTTTAATTTCAGAAATCATTATTGAAATTAAAAAGAACAACCTGCTTTAAGAAACGGTACTGTAATGCACTGCTTTTCATCATAAGTTTTTAGCTCTACAGTAAGTTTGTTTTGCACTGCACAAACCCCTGCTTGACACTTGAACTGTGGCAAAGGTGTTTGAGTTTACAGCGCCCTGTTCCCTAGCCAGAGGTTACTGCTGTCATGGGGTCGTTTGCCTGAGTCAGAAAAACCATTACGGCTACTTTGTGAAATTTCTTCAGATATTTCCTTCTAATGACCATGTACAGTTTTCTTTTTCAAGGCATTGTGTCTATTTCCCTCTTCCTTTCAGAGAGACCTTCGCATCATTCTGGGGCCAGTTAATGAATGTGGAACCTTTGCTTCTTTGGATGCTTGAAAATCCTGCAGGTGATTGCTTTCCCTGCTTCGGAGATCTCCTAATTCAGGCTTTATACACACACATGCGCACACGCACGCACACACACACATTGATCCTCTTCTTCAATGTCATAAATTTTAATGTAGTTTAACATACTGAGTTGTCACCAATTTGATTTTCTAGGTCAAAGAGTTCAACCTCCTTTAATCACTGTGTCCATAGCTCTCCATTACATTCAAAGAGCTCTTCTGTGCAATTTAAACTGCCTACCGTTAAGTTACAATCTTTGCCTCAGCTTTCCCTCCAGTGTTTTCTTGGCTGAACTTATTACAGGTTTCTGCTTAGGGCTTTAAGGAGCCTTCTTCAGCCAATTTATGGTAAATCTGATGCTGTCTAAATATTTGCCATGACTATGAAGGTATCCCATGCTTCTAATAGGAAAATGGATGACAGCTTGCAATACATGCTGTTAAATATTCTGCTGTGTCCGCAGTTGTTTGGGGGTTTTGTCTTTTGTTTTGTTTTGTTTTTGTTTTTTTTTTTTTTTTCCTTCTTTCCAGAGATCTCCCTTATGTGGCTCTGCTAATCCCCCGGATTTTTGGCTCAAAGACTCTCTGAAGCAAAGACCAGATGAGCGGAAATAGGCTGTGCCAAAGACACTGGATATGTCCATACTACAACATAGTAATCTTCCAAGTAGTTTGAAGTGGATTAGCTTGGGCACTAAAAGAAATCTAGCTGCATTTCACTCTGGTCTGTCTGGCATGTAGCCAAGACCTGGTAATGCAGGCAACTTGTCAAGGGGAACTTGCTGGGTAATAAGCTCAGATTTAGTTCATGCTGAGCTTAACAACCTTGGGCACAGCTCTGCATCAGCACAGCTGAGCCTGAAGCCGGTGTCTTCAGAGTCTTCAATCTCCTGTGCACTGCCTATAAACCAAGAGTAATTTGACTCCCATCCTTCGAAGCTAAACGCAAAGTCAGGAGGTCTTTTCTGTACATCAAGGTAAGCTTGTGTGTGCAGACAAGCAGGCAGTGAGAGTTCACGGTAGAAGGAGTGGTTTTCATCTCTTTGAATGGCTTTTGTAAGAGCCAGGAACACTAGAAACCATTTAGTGAGAGCCGGACAGAGACCTTTTTGATCTGATTTTGCTCCATGAGAGTTTTGCAAAGCAGCATGTGGAGGAGAAGGAAGGGATTCATACACATAATGCTATATTTGTCTTTCATAGAGGAACTAATCAGCATCACAGATATTTATAAGGTTTATTTTTTTAAATCTCCCATTTAGAATGGGTAACCTTCCATTGTAACTTTCAAAAACAGAACGCCCACGTCAGTTGTATAAATTTCATTGGGCATCCAGTAATGATCCCTAAAAATCTTAGGGTGAAGCCTGTCATGTTGTTGAAGAAAAGAGCCAAATTCCCAGTGATGTTAGGTGGTCTGGACTTCCATTTTTAATGAACAAGTCATGGAACAAAATGCACGATATAATTTTCCAGCTGTCCAGTCATATCATTCTAAAATAATGTTTTCATCATTTTTAACTAGTATGATACCCTGGAATTTAGAATACAAATAAGATTTCTGTGATATGGAGTCCAAACCCCACACATAACAGCACAGTATATCTTCATTAACAAGAAACATTTCTATTGATTTCATTTTGCAATGTTTCATATTACACATAACAAATATGTATGGTCACCTAAATGAATTATTGCAATTCAATTTGGAATGATTGCATAAGGTTATTGTATTATCTGTAGGATGCCTTAGTCTCTGGGTGTCAAAACTGTTTTTATTTAATGGAATAACATGGGAAAGTTAATCAGAGTAGGTTAACCTCTATGGGACTCAAGGTCACAAACACTCAGTCTCAGCTGTAAATGGGGAGCTTGCATTATTTATTTATTTATAGTTTTTAACTTGGAAAAGATATTTATGCAAGGGAAAAAGACAATGTGGGACTTCTTAGCAGACTCAGTCCTGGTGAAAGTCTTATTTGGCTTTCCAGCAGGAAATCTTTTTTCTGCAGAAAGATCCTGCAAGGCAATTACCATTAAACAAGGAAAAGCTGTACCACAACCAAGTCTTTCCCAGGAAATCTCATCATTTTGGCATCTGTCTGAGATTTTACATCACCTTTGTAGGAAATGAAACAATTGTTTTTAGAGGAGACCATCGGTGTTATGCTAAGATTGCAACATACAGTGCTACGCTACTAATTGCTTCACCAACACTTTGCTTTTTCTTCTTTGTCCTGTTTACTTTGTCTACCTTTCTCTCTCACGACAGGCTAATGCTTTGAATTCATTGAGACAGGAATTGCTTTTTGTCTCCGTGTGGCTGCACTGTGCTTAGTACAGCCTGCCTAGGTAGGGTCTGCTAAGGCTGCTGGAACAGAAAGCTGAGTGAGCAACTCTGGAGTAACAAGTTGAGTGTGTGTGAAGCAGGAGTAAAGCAGTTCCATGAAGAAAATAAATTGCCCATTCAGGAGGCCTTAAGAAATAAATCTGATCTGCATATTTTTTGGAGGGCATGTCACTGTGCATGTCAAACACTGTGCTGCTTGGTAACAGAGGAGGCAAGAAACCAAAAGATCATCTGAAAGACAGCCTACAAACTGAAACAGATGTCTGCAAAGTGCCTTTGCTCCTAGCTGATCTTCTCCCTAACATCATCTGCTTGGCTTTTCATACTGTGTTGGCTAAGACAGTGATGGGTGAAAGGGACCATGCAAAAAAGTTGCTCTCTGTTCTGCATAACAGTTTCTTTCAGGCAGATCATTTCCCACCTCCCTATCTCTAAACCTGACTTCACTCCCCAGGACATCATCACTGTCATAGTGAGTTAGAGCAACGGTTCATCTTAGCTTGGTATTTTGTCTTTGAGAGTGACCAGTAGCAAACACTTATGGAAGGACATCAGAGGGAGTGGGTAGACAGGGCAATGGTTCCCTGGCATATCTATCCTCCCATCATCTGGGATCATCCTGGCCATGCCTCCCCCATTCCAGACCAACCAGCTGGGATTGCTTTGTTCTGTGCAGAGTTTGTGAACAGAAACCAACAAAAAGTGCTTCTTGTTCAGGCTCAGGTGCTGTCTCTGCCAAATCTGCAGTTGCGGTACAGCCTTCCCTCTCCAAAGCCACAGAGTTTTGGGTAACCATCAATACTGAGTCCTCAGCTGATGACAATAAATAGACACAGAATCCCTGAGCTCTCTTGCAAACAAAAAGGAGCTGCCGCATGTCATTGTCACGCAACAAATGATTTCCGTTCACCCAGAAGTTTGACTGAATTTCAATCACAGGCTTAAAGAGTCAGCCTTGGTTTACTCAGGGGAATGGGGCTGTTTTCAGTGGTCAGCAAAAGGAAGGCCTAGACTGTTCATTAATATTTTAAAAAGCCAAACACCAAAATGACATAATGAATGATGTATTGTCTCCGCTGCCTCTACATTAAGACAAAGCAATCAGAAGGTTTCTAGCTGAGGGTCAGTTAAAGGAAAGCTCCCTCAGATCCCAGCAGTGCTTCTGTAATCAGATTTCTTTCCCCTACAACTAGTGGCTGGATCTTCCACTGGTTTTCTTCACTCTGGCTGCCTGGGAGCCAGTGTTTCTCTGCCTAGCCTTCAAACCTCTCGGAGGTGTATATATCAGCCCTGCCTCTAGAGAACGGAAATCATTTTCATTGGTAAAGCTGTGATGTTTTGAATTAGACCCCCTACATAGAATAGTAAATTCTCATCCAGAAACTTGCATATGGATGGCATTGATGACAGCAAGTGTGCCTGCAGACAGCACGCAGCTCGTGCCCCACACCCTGCAAGCCCAGCCCCACTGGGTCTGAGCTGGCCCGTAACTGGTGTTACTAGTGTGGAGGGTGCAATCCCAGGGTCCCTGCACTGTTGCTGCACATTAAGCAATTCCTATATTACTCAACTCCCCTTCACTCACACGGTGACTTCTATAACCCTATAAATCTAAATTCCTTCATAAATGGGACTCCACATCCTTCTGTATCCTTAGGTATCTGGTTATGTTCATGCAGAATCTAACTGGCTGGGAAGGTGAAAGCACTTAATGCTCAAATTAGAGGGTTTTGCTGCATGTGTTCACCATGAAGTCTTCTATGGTGGAAAATGTCAGTGAGAAGAATGATTTAACATCAAATATATGTGTCTGAAGCCACAAATTTAGGCATGTATTCCCAAATTTTCTTTATAAAGAGTTGTCTAGCAGGCAAGCAACTCTTCTGTCATAGTAATATAAGGATTACTTTCTTATTTATAAGTCTAGACTCTGAATATATAGCATTTTTACAGGGCAAAAATATTGGCTTTAAATTCCTGCAGTGGTGCTGACATCGTTACTTGCAGATTCAGAAACCTGACACTTTTACATTTGCTTATTTAATGAGATATAGATGGGCAGGCATTAAGATAAATGTTTCACACAATTTGAATGATATTAATTCAATACAATAGTCGATGGCTGAAAACTATGGCACTTTTGAGAACGCATGGCTGACGGCACAGAGACCTTGTGGAGAGGAGTCTCCACTACCCTGGTGTTCACCAGTGTGGAGGTGTGTATGGTGTGATTCCACCTGAGTGTTCCTGCAGGACCTCCTCCACTGACCTTGCTCCCTGGTGTGCCTTGCACCGTGTGTGGAATCTCTGCACTGTTCAGCATACAAAGATATCATTTTGGTCTCAGTTTTAAAAAGTGATTTGTTACTCAACCTGAGATCTCTTAAAGGGTTCATCTTCTACACAGGAGTTAAAAACTTTCTGATAGCCAATGCAAAAATGGAGTTTTTTGTGATAAAATATATATTCATGATCTTAATTACTCAGCTTTCAGGCAGTGTGTTATGAAAATAATTATTAGATGCTATTTAAGACTGCAAATGCATGTTTGACACTTGGTGCTTGGTGATCAGGACCACTGCTCTGAGAATATTTGGTGGGGACAGAGAGACCAGGGAAGAAAAATGTGGATATAATGCACATTTCGTTGTCACCTTAGTTGTGGAGAGGCAATGAGCACTTCATAGCACTGAAAGTTACACCTTGTCAGTAAAACCACAGGCAAATACGTGAAATAGAGTAAGATGGAAAGGAAGTTTTTTTGTGAAAAGTGATACCAGGATTTTTCTCTTAGGGGAAAACCAAAAGATTGTGAATGGGTACAAATGAGCTGAATTGAGTCGGGTTGTTTTCCTAGCGAAATAAGTTTTTAAAAAAGTGGCATAAATCAGCAAAGCAATAGAAATATCAGCACCAAGTGGAGATTCAATGTGGAGAGGGAACTAATGGAGGGAGGGTTTAGCCTTAGTCTCCCCAGAAAATCAAAATCTAAATTTGAGATTATGGGCTCATTTATTGATTCATGTTTGTAAGATGCTTATGAAGTCTGGTCCTATCTGTTGGGAAGATTTATCCTCAACCACTTTTATGTTCTTACTGGAAGTGTGCATAACTAAGAAGGAGAGTAAACTGGCATCTCATTATTACAATTAACCCCCTTTTTATAGGTATTCTCTGTGTGCACGTATAGCACACAAAAGAAAAAAAAACTTCTTAGCGAATCTGTCAGATATCTGCAGATACGTATTTATCAATGACAACAGCTTGCATTGCAGCTGATTCATAGATACCGTTTCTCATCCTCTAAAATTTTTGCATAACCCCTGTGAAGTTTGGAAGCAGGCTGGCTAAGAGTTTTACTTACTGGCGAATTGCTCTTGTCTTTGACTAGAAGAAAGTTCCACAGGGTTCAGAGGTTTGGATCAGACTTGTCTGTGGTCTGGAAATCCCTATCTACTTGGACCACATGAATTTGTATTCATGAATTTAATCTGGATCCAGCTTCTTTCCAAAAAATATAAACCAAAAAAGAAAACTAATTTTTGTTTGAAGGTACTAAATGTCGATGAATTTCAAATGAAAATGTTGTTAAAACCCATGGATCCTGTAGTTACCCTTATATAGGACTCACTGAGGCATGATACTGTGTGTTGACAAAAAAAATATTCTTCCTCACACTGAAAACCCCATCCAAAGTTGAAAATAGCTTCCTTCATAGGAATGTAATCTATGTTGAACTTCTGCTTTTTTGCAGACTGCCTCCTCTGGTTTTATTCTTTCCCCCCGTGTTTATTTTCACTGTCCACTACAGATTCTTCTCACCTCCTCCATCCGTCCCCATCTTGCCCCATCTCTGTGTCCACAACTTCCAGGACTGGTAGAGCAAACATCACTTACCGACTGATGTGCTGACTTCATAAAGCATCAGCACTTTTGCATCAGGGCCCAGGAGAAAGCACTCTGTTAAAACCTTATCTCTAGAAAAACAAACGCTGTACCTAGTATGGTCAGAGTTAGGAGGCCTGGGAGAAGTTAAGATATGGGACTTACACCCATCCCTTCCAAATGACTTGCAATGCTACATAGCTGTGCCTTGGACTATCACTTTCTAGGATCCAAAAAGCTGTTTAAGGTTTTACTTTTTCATGGACAGAGTCTTTCATCACAAATCTTCCATGACTGTTGTGAGGCAGAACGGCAGAATCTAGTTTATTGTGTATTTTCCTAGGATAGAGTTAATAAATTACGTGGGTAAAGTCTTCTATATTCCTGTATTAACTGCTAAAGATTAAACGCTGTCCCCATGAAAATAATCAGCAAAACTTCACTTGATCTGAGTGGGTCAGGTGAAGGGTCATACCCTTCCTTGAGTATTAAACCTCAGAGACAGAGACAGGTGAATGCCAACATGTTTTTCTTAGCGTGGAAGCCATGAGCCGTGCTTATTTTTTTCAATGTTTCTGTATTTCTGAGTTTCCAAAGGACAACCTAGCCAGGACTCCCTTCAGTCCCCCCCAGTGTCTTTGTGGTGTTCTGTATCACCATGTCCTTTTCACAGAGCAGTTTTGTGACAAGTTTCACTCACCATCTCTGAACATAAAATCTGACCTACCTTAAAAGGCACTTCCCAGCCACCTCAGCTCTGTTTCAAATGCTTGTGATCATTTCCTTGATTTTTGTTTTAATCGTGGAAATCTCCATTATGCTCCTATTTCTTCTTCCATGGGTTAAGAAGAGAGGACAATGCGAAATATCAGTGGATGAAAAGATGGATGTCTTTGTTCCAATGTATTTCCTGAGAAACGAATGAAAAAGCTTCATAGGGAGGATAAATTGACCAATTAGTAAACATAATGCATAGAACACTTTTTAAGATTGCAGATGCTGTAATTTGATGGGAACCTCTACATCTCAAAACAGGAACATGATGGAGTTCTAATTATTCTGCAATTGGAAGAGCTGATAAATGAAACTGTCCATCCCCAAAATATGCAGAGTATCTCACAGGCATCTGATCCTGAATTTCAAATCAATAGGGTTTAATATTTCACTAGCAATCATACATTTGAAAATCAATGCTGTCAGGGTTGGTAATGCTCTCCTATAGAAGAGATAGTTACAAGTCAAGGAGATTGAAGGCAAACATTCAGGGATGAACTAACAAAAGCTGTTTGAAAAGTCTTGTCTGTCTGTTTAAAGAAGTGAAAACTATTTTACATAGTGACTTTAAAAATTTAGGTCTTTGATTTTCTAACCAGTAGAGCAAAGTAGAGCCATTGCAAAACACAAGGGAAAACACAAGAACCGCAGTTAAACATTTTCAGTAACTTGTGGTATGTAGACTTCTCTGGAAAGGAACTGTTCAGATCCATATTGACATTTATTGGGGGAAAAACACCCTTGCTATAGATATTCAAAACTTGTTGTACTGACTGACCAACACATGCCCATACAATGTAAAACCACTGTGAAACATTGCCATGTCTTGGAAAAATGGGTGAGGTATCCAAGGGTCCCTAAATCTGTACCTCTCTTCAGGCTGGCTTTCTTACAGCACCGGGTATGTCTTTGATGAGATGACCTTCTCTCCACAACCCTCGGTCCTTTAATGTGCTCCTCCCATATCTACCACACAAAAGATGGACTTCAACAATGACAGGATGTTTTGGTTTGTTTAGAAGAAGCACTGACATGGTGTGATGGGCTGATCGCAAACACTATTCCACCAGTCCAAAGCAAAGCTTTCTGTTATGTTTTCTTGACCTCTGGCACTAGCATGTTGTGAAGAGAGGAAAGGATTTGTTTCTGAGTGCAGATCATCTCACAGCTTGAGCGAGCCTGGAATTGAAGGAGTATCTTTTTCACGTGTTTTGGCCGAAAGAGGAGATCACTGTAGGAGATCTAGCATGACACTAAAAAAAGAGTGCTGCAGAAGTACAGAGCCTAGAAAGCAAAGAACTGTATTACAGCAGGTGCTCTAGCTACTTAGATACATTTCTTAAACAGCATATTCTGGATTGTTGCAAGTCCTCAGAGAGATGATAATTCGCATCTGTGGCAGTCTTATCTTCAGATCCTGAATTCTCTGAATTCTTCCCAGAGAGCAGAGATGAGCTTGAGGACTCACCTACTTCTTGCTTTCAAAGAGATTGAACGCCAATCTCTGATGGTAACCCAGAAGCTGTGAGAAATTATTGTTTGGTTATATTTCTTCAATAACTATTCTGGGGTCACTGCAGTTCCTTGGACTTGATTTTTTTTCTGTTTTTCTTTCTCTGTAATGTTCAAAAAGCTGCTAAAAAGGAACAGCTTACAAATTACCCACCCTTCTGCTAACTGACTTCTGGAGGAAAAATAGTTAGGCTTCCTTAATCTGAATAGAGAACACAAACAGTGCCTTCTTTTTAGGAGAATATTGTGTATTTGTCCAATCCACTATAGTAGAAGTAAGGTTTTCTTAACTGCAAATTATTCCTAGTTTAAGAAATTGCATTTTATGGGTTTCTGATTATTTTTATGTTGGAGTTCATCTAAACTTGACCCTACAACCAGACATCACTATCAGAGATAGTATGCATGCACTTAGCCTCATTTGGGGCTGTCTTGCAGTCCATACTGTGCTGTTCCAAACAGCACAAGTATGAGAATTGCTTCCTCACATTCCCTGTTTCTTAGGGATCGTAATGTGAAGCAAAGCCCATGGCAAGCAGAACAATTTGAAAATCTTACTCTGTGTTAAGAGTTTTTCTAAACTCGCACCCTCATTTCCCCAAATGAACAGCACCGTCCTTTTCCTTGCTGGTCAGAAAGACAGCTAGCTTATGGTTACAGGTCTAAAAGGTGCATATCCCTCCCATGGCCTGCCAGCGGCTGTGAGCACTGTTTCTCATTGTTGTCATGGCTGTGATGTTTAGAACCATTGTGCTGATGTGGCTGTTGCAGCAATATCATCATAGGGCTAATATCAACCCAGATCTCAGTCAAAGTAATGTAAAAAGATAAAAGACAGTAAATAAGTTTGGTTGTTTCCTTGCTTTGCTTCATTTAGTGTGTTTCATTCTCTTAGTTTCCTTCTCAGCTCATAACTCTTCTGTTTAGCCTGGAAACTTCAAGGCTCATCTGCAGCTAACTGACCGTGACTGTGGTCTGCTAGAGAACGGATAGCATAAGTATATTAATGGCCATGTGGTGCTTTCCCACTGGGAAAAGCCATTTTTAATATGTGTACATTAATAATATGACCTATTTGTATCCTTGTAGAAAGATATGATGATCTTGATGATTTTTGACATTGTTACACTATGTTTCCACTTGCAGAGGTACAGGAAAATAAAATCAACCCTTGTCTACCTCTGTACACTTATTCTGTGTTAGGCAGTAAACAAAGGAGAAGTGCAATGCTATTGCTGAGTCTAGAGATGTGGACTGCAGAGCACAATTCACCGAATGATGGAGAGTTGCAGGATTAAGGCAAATAAAGGAAAGGTTATGCCAAGAACATTGTGCCTTGTGTCTCACCGGTCCTGTAATGTGTAATGACTACAGTGTTTGGGCCTCATTCACTCATGAGAGGTTAAGAGGATGCCTACACTGGTAAACTGAAGCATGCTAGGTGGTTCCTGGACACTGAAATACAATTATCAACGCCAACAAATTGTGATCCTGATTGCTGGCATCATCTCAACCCATTGCATTAGCTGTTTTCCAGGCAATTCCCAGCCACAGCTCAGGGTTAGCATGGGAAGGGCAATGCTCCTGCCTCCTAGTAGAGATGAGGCTGTGCCTCTTCTGCACTGGCTTTCTGGTATGGTCCCCAACACCCTCCCAATAGGCCTGTTCATCTCCTCGCTTCCCTCCCACTAATGCCCTCACCCAATGTCCAACAAAAGTTTGGTACCATGCTATAGAAGGACCACTCTTACTAGTTTTTGGGCCTCAGATAAACAAAAAAAAAGCAAAAATTATAGTCACTGGGCACTGGGGTGGGTCCACACAGTCCTGGTAATGGCAACTGTCTGGCCATGCCTGATGAGGGAGGGGGGAGGATCACAGGGACTGAGCTCTGCCTGGATTTGCTTTGTTTTGCACGATGAGGTTAGCCAAGAAGGTGGCTACAAGAGCATCACCTGACATGGATGTGCCATAAAGAAATCAACAATGGCCTATATATAGAGGGCAGAAGCAGAAGTCCTTCAAACCGACTCCTTGTCCCTCAATCACCTTCAATCTCACAGACTGAATTAATCTGCCTTGAAGAAAAGGGCCAGAACATGAAGGACATTGGAGATTATGACTCAGTAAAAGTCCAAAATTTTGCCACAAATGTTTTAGATCTTTCCTGGTAGTGTTTCTCCTCATACATACTTGGATCACACCTGCCTTTCCACAGGTGCATCAGCTGGGTGATTTGCAGTTAAATAGCTAATATATCAAGATCTCTCACCTTGTGTCTTTTCTAATTGATAAGCTCCTAATTCTTATCAGAATTTCTTGTTGTTGGTCCTCACTAATTTTCATTTTCATTTGGTTCACAAATCTGATCACTAAATTTCATCCTGACACAGTTACTATCAAGATAATCCAATTCTCCCTGGAGGACGTTCTAACCCTCCTATATTTACATTACTAGCACACATGCTATATTTTACACCAGTCGTTAATGAATAGCAGAGAAGATTGTCCCAAGCTGGGTCCTTGTTACAGCCCTAGTAACTTCCTAGCAATCCGAACATTGTTCTTTCAGCGGAGTTCATTATCATCTCTCTTTAACTAGTTTCTTACGGTTCTCTAATAATCTTTATCTGCTCCTATTACCTAATAACTTCCCATACAACACCAAAACAAATGTTTTACTGAAATATGAATAGATCCAGCAGACTCCATTGACTTAAAACTGAATAAATCAGTCATCACATTATGTGAAAGATATTAGATTAGTCTGGAATGATTATATTTTCAAATACCATGTTGATTTAATAGTATTTTCTATTTTCTTCCAAGATTTTAATTATTGTTTCCTTCAAAATTTGTTTTAAAGCTCTACATACTATTCAAGTCAGACTAATAAGCCCAGAGTTACCTAAGTTAAAAGGGGGAAAACTCCTTAAGCGATGCATTTGTTATTCTCTGAAGATTTGCTATGATCACTGATTTGACAGGTT
This sequence comes from Phoebastria nigripes, assembly GCA_035582835.1. NCBI lineage: Eukaryota > Metazoa > Chordata > Aves > Procellariiformes > Diomedeidae > Phoebastria > Phoebastria nigripes. The sequence goes on along the minus strand of JAYKAV010002933.1, from coordinate 4,539,975 downwards.
TATTAAAAAATCCTTCCTATGTCCAACTGTATGCAATTTCACCTGCCTCTTCCTGCTGCATTCTGAGATGGACATTGCAACGTCTCCAGTTGGAGGACGTGAAGATCTTTGTATCTTGCTTTCATCTCAAAGAGTGGCCATTTCTTTTCCTGTACATTCATTCTCATTAACTATCCTTAGTTTTCCAATTTTCTGTATTCAATGATCCTTACTAAATGTGAGGCAAACTATTCTTTTAATATTTTTTAGTTTATCTGCATTACTTCTAGTCCTTAATCCATCCTCAACATTGCAATTGGCCCTGCTTCTCCCCTCACCATCCTTCACTCTTCTTTTATTTATACAACTGAAGAAGGTTTTGCTGTTCTTTCCTTCACAGTGTTTAACTAAGCTTGGATTTTGGCAGCTTTCTCTTCATCCCTACACTTCCTGACCTCCAGGATGCAGCTGTCTGTGCTTCAGTCTCTTTTTTCCTTCCTTGCCCGGGGGCTGTTCTTGTGCAGTGAAACATGCATGCCCTGAGTTGGGCTCTTTGCTTACAATTTTATGTCCGATCCCCTTGCTCTCAGAAGGGAGGGTGGTTGGATTTCTCCACCCTGCTATTGCTCACCCTGCTTATATGATGTTAAGTCATGTCTGTCAGCTTTATAATGATGCAACAGAAAACAACTATTTTCCAAAAACAAGGCACAAACCTTACCAGCATGTTCACCTCATAAATTTCTTACTCAAGTGCTGACACTGGCTTCTTCGCTTGAAATTATGAGAATATGTTATTTCAGGTGGTGACTAAGGCAATAGTATACATACATATAATAGGGGGACAGCAAGCTGTCCAAGCCAATCTGATTTTCAGACCTTAGAGGAAGAATTAAGGAGTCAGACTCCATTTTCACTGTGTGTTAACATCTTTTTTTTTTTTTTTCCAGGGATGGTAGCTTTTCTACCAGTGTAGTCCAGGCTGAAGCCCAGCAGACCCATTTTTTTTCTTCTCGGGACAGATCAAGGACAATTCTACAGAGGTCAGCAGAGTTGGAGGGACATTAAAGGATTACCATGAGAGCAAATCCGAGCACAGCAGAATGCAACATTTTAAAGGAGCCTTTTTAAAACCTACTTTTTTTTAAAAGGACCTTTCCTAGATGTAGCATTTTAAAGCAAGTCCAAGCAGAAAGAGGTAGGTTTACTGAGGCTGGGTGTGGACTTTAGAAGAATGCAGATTGTCCTTTTGCTTTTAGTTATTGTGGTTGTGGCTGGGCAGGAAGAAACAATGTCTGTGTTAATACAATTACTGTGTCTTCTGGTTTGCCTCCATTTTAGATCAGCAGCCCTTTTGACATATTCAGAAACACTCTACTTTAGAGGCATTATTGAGTAACAAAGTACTGTCTGGAATGGGTTTTGTAGACTCAGCAGGGGGTGAAAGTTATCTCACATTAAATCTTCCTTAATTTAGAGATACACCCAACAGTACAAGCACCAGTGGGCATTCTCTCATTGATCCACAGATTTCCCTTTCCACAGTGGTTACCAGCCATGTCCTTTACTGCTAACCCCATGTCATTTGTGGCTAGAAAATGAAGACACCCAAGTGTGCTATTGTCAGTCCCAGTCCTCAGCCAGACTGTAACATGGGAGCCTGGGGAAGCCTAAGTCTGCAAGCCTCTGACGCCTGGCTCAAGGAGCAACCCCAGTGCCGCCAGGCAGCAAGACGACAAAATGAATTTCTATGATGCAAAAATTAGGTCTGATTGATAGGAACCTACTAATAAAATGTCATATCTTATAGATGTGGAAGGACCACAGTGCCAGTGATAAAGTGAGATTGGTCAGGTCTGACAAACGTCCATAGGAGATGTATTATTGACAGTGGGGGATAGTATTGATTGAGCTGCCAGGCTTATCATATTACACAATTATGATATTAGATTTGCATTTTTAATTCTTTTAGAAGAAATTGGCCCAAGGCAATTACAAGAGAGAAATGCTGTGATGGAGCCTGCTGGTCCAGAAAGGAGGAATCATAAGCTTTTAGGAAGAAGCAGCCACTGTCAAAGAAAAGTTTTGCCTAGCAGACCCGTGACAAGGAAACAATGGAAACACAAAACCAATAAAGCTTTAAAGGATTTGTTCCCAACAGTGTTGTCTCAGGGGACAATAAGGCAAAAACAGATGACCATTAAACCTGGGGTAATAAAGATGAGATCTACAGTCTATTTGCTTTGTACAGATCACAACCCCCACAGATGTGCAGCCTGTAGAGTTCTGGAGAGTTTGCACCGACAATGTCTTCTCCTTCTTACAGCACAGTATGCAAAGGAGTTTCCTAATCTTTTAATCTTAAGCCTCATCTGTTTGCAGAAGCCACCCAAGCTGGGAGCTAGACATGTAGCTCTTTTCCAAGCCAGTGACTAGCGCCCAGGAGAATGGATGAATTGGACATAATCTCTTCTCCTCACTGATATGCTCCTTGCATAAAGTGGTTGTAGGAGTTAGGAAATCTCTTGAGGACAACCCATTGGTCTAACCCTCTCTTGGCCCATTGCAGGTCCTCTGAACCGGACATGGGGCTCTTGCTGCCTTTGCTGTTGTATCAGTGGAAAAGACAACTGGTCTTCATTTTCACTATTGTTAAATGGAAGGAATGAGGTTTCGAAGTGTCTCAAGACCTGTAGATGAAATGTTCTGAGCATTAGGTTTTTGGCTATCTATCTCCTTTTTGGAGTACCTGATTTTTGAAGAAAATTTCTGTGCTGAGGAAGATAAACAGATTCAGCAATGTTGTATTAAATGATTCCTCCCTCTCCCCAGTCCCAGCTTGTCTGTACCCAGCTAGCTCTTCTTTGACTTGTTAACAGCCAGCCTTCTGATTTGGAACTACTGGATGATTTGTGTTCAGGGACTACTTTTCTTTCTTTCTGGAGACAAGAAATATGAGAACCTTATGATCTTGTAAGGACAGGAAAATTTCAAGGGTAAATTTTCCTTTCCCAGATCTACAAAAAGGCAGCGAATACTTCTTTGGAAGAACAGCCAAGTCAATGAAATCCTTAAGGCATAAAGGAAAAGGAAAAAGGAGGAAAGAAGTATGTAACCTTGTTTCTGAGCTTGATATGATTTTTGTTAGGGTTGGACTTGAGCTGCCAAGGTGAGACCCAGAAGCTTCCCACAGCTCAGGGCTAGCGTCCACAGCCGGGTTATGGTTCAAGCCCTCCTTTAACATCTCAGAAAACTGGTGGAGGGAGGACTTTGTGTATTTAGTGAGTCACCCTGCAAAGATCAGTGGTTTGAAACAGAAGCAGGAAGGCGGGTTTGGGGTGAGAAGGGGGCAGGTGCGTCGGAGGGGTCCCTGACCTCTCTCCAGCCCTCTGAAACCTCTGCACTGGGCAGAGGGCTAGGGGGAACCAGCTCCCAGCGAGTGGAAATGCTTCCGAGCTTCTCTGTGCTTACCACTGCTAATGTGTTTCTGAGTCGTCAGGCTGGCATGATACTGTATGAGTGATTATAGAGTTAGTGTGAGGATGGGTTGTTGGTACTGATGAAATGAGCCTTTTTAGAGGGTCAATGGCTTTGGTATTTAATGCTGATGTATTGCCCAAGGGCTTCTGGGTTGCACTGGAAACAGTTCTGCTCTGCCAGTTACAGGAACAAGCACCCCAGATAAATACACTAGTAGCTTTTGTTAGGATTAAAAGAACGCTGTTACTGAAATACCTTACAGTGCTGTACCACTGCTGCTACAGGTAACTCTTCAAGATAAGGGACAAAGTATATGTTACAGCAATACATAACAGAGGTCATATGAAAGAGATATCATCCATTTAAAAATCAATCCTCTACCAGTTCAATTTTTATTTACTATTATGATTTACAAAAAAGGAAGAGTTTTTGGAATACATACTTTAATACATCTATTGTTTAGACTGTGTATTGGGCAGTGCGTTTTGAATAATGTGCTTCATGGTCATCCTTTCATGATATATTAGTCTGCTTCCCCTTCGGTTTGCATGAATCTTCCAAAGAGCAGCATGGTGGAAGGTCACATGTAAAACAATTCTGATTGTTAAGTGACAAGTAAAGGTCAAAGGCATCCAGGAGAAAGGGAAATTCCTGAAACATTTTTAAATGCTTTCTTTTCTCTTACTGATTTTTTTCCCCAGTTGATGACATCCTTTTGTTATGAGAATGTTAACTTCCATCACTGTATTGAAATACTTTCCAGAGATGGCAACTTAAAAAATATCTGATGTGTGTGTATTATCCATTTTACAAAATGGAATATGGTCCTGGACCAGGGAAAATATTTAAGCTTTGAATTCAGCAAGACTTGTGTGGAACAACAGGGTTTATAGGCTTTCCTAAACCATGATCCTTTCTATCCTTTCTGAGCTATATGATTTTCTTTTGCAGGTGCTGCATAGATATTATGCAGATATGTTGCAGAACAGTTTTTCTGTTGTCGTCGAGTACATTGTACTTTGCAAACAATGGAAGCAGCAGATCATAATGGAGGAACAACTATGACTGATTACCCATCAACATATATCATCTAATGGTAAAACTTAAAAAGGTAATGACACATTCTGTGCCCAGTTTCTTCTGTCTCAATTCAGCTATCATGACATTTTGAGAAAGATATTAAAAAACCCCTAACTCAGACAGTGATCATGTCATAGGTAGCAAAAGACTTCATATGGCCTATTGGGAGACCCAAGCTCACGTGAAGTATTAATCGTAAGTACAGCAATAGGGAACAGAAGGGGGTATAAGTGGGAGGGGAGAAACCTTAAGTGCCCTCTCTTTCTTACCCACTCCTGAGAGGGGTATTGCTCTTCTGTCGTTCTTTCTTTTGCAGCTGATCCACAGCAAGACCATAATAAATGGCTACAAAAACCAGCTGCCCAAACAAACAAAAGCATAAACAATATAAATTGACTTCATACACACATGCACACATAGAGAAGAGCATCAACACCTATGAAATAAAGATGTTTCGTTCAGAATCAGCTCACATGAAGAGAATTTTTGCTGGAGCTGGCCAGAGAGTAAAAATTCAGTGTCATGAAACTTTTAAGGTTCCAGAAATGTTTTTGTTCCACACTGGAATGAAAACAAAACTTTTAGAACATTTTTCTGACTTGGAATTGTGTCAAAAATTACTGTTTTCAGATTGAAAAGCTCCAGGTTTTGGTACAGGCCTCCCTCTGCTTCTAGTCAGAAACCCTGGGCTTCAGAAATCTTTGTCAAAACCAATATGTCTCCACAGAATATTTCAGCTTTGATAAACAACATATTTTAATGAAACGACATTTTGTTGAAAATATTCCAGCCAGCTCTAGCTGCAGCCTTTGTGAGATTGGGCAACTGAGCATTATTAATATTGCTAAAGCTTTCTTTTCAAAGGCCACCATGTCTCTTGATGATCACTGTACATAAGGAATTAATTACCTGGGGGGCGGAAGATGGGGAGAGAGTGAGGGGGTTAGTAGTGTGGTTTATTGGACCCAGGCATGGGATAGTAATAAAGCTACCCACAGTCAGGTCACAAATCATACTTTTTGTTTTCCATGTATTTACTTAAAAAAAAAAGCACCCCCATCTCAGCTAACTGTGAGTTCCCATACCAGATGAAAATTGGGGGTCCCGGGATGGGCACCTAGGCAGCAGGGCTGGGCCAGCCTGCCACTGGCCACGGGTCTGATCCTGCCACCAGTCTGGTGGTGGTTATCCACACAGCAGCCAAAGATGTTACATAGCTGTGAAATCCCTGCACACCAGGAGCCCGATCTCTTTGCTTTTGCATCAGTGCTTTCTGGAGCTCCTCGGGATGGGATGGGATGGGATGGGATGGGATGGGATGGGATGGGATGGTGGGAGAAGACATCATCTTTTCTGAGTTGATGGATGTGTCGCTAACCCTCCTCTGTCCTCGCCTCCCTGCACTGCCAGAAATTTGGCAGTAGAGAGATGCTTTGCTGGATGGAGGGAGGGTGTTTGCTTGGAAACAAGTCGTACATACAGCAAGGGCCTGTCAGGCCCCTGGTCTGTGGGAAGCACCCTGAGATCCGCCCGCAGCCCTGCAGGTGCTTGCGAGGGTCATGGTGTAAGCATATGTGCAAAGCTGGACTGTCTCACAGGCTCAGGGGCCCAGCACGCTACCAAAAGTATCTGCGTTGGGATGTGGTGCTTAATCCCCTGTGTCCTTAGTGTGATGGGGGTGGGAGATAAGAAATGTGCCATGTTATACCTCGTCTCCAGTCGGCTGCCCCAGGGAGTGCTCTGGTGACCCTGCTCAATAACCAAGTGAGAAAGCCAAAGTTGCTGAATGTGAGCATAGAGGGAGGAGGAGAGGAAAAATGGAGAGGATGCTCCTGAAGCTTGACCATACCCTGAAAAGGGATGGCATATGTGGTCGTGGGAGCATGGGTGCACCAGGAGAGGCTCACTCTCTTGGAAACACTGGAGCTTTTGGCAACACTGTGCAATGGACTCGGCTCCCTCCAGATGCTGTTGGGCAAGGAAGTTAGACTGCGTATATTATCCCTCTAGTGTAAGTTTTTGGTCCACTATGTAGGGGAAATAAGAGAAAAACCAAGAGTTGTCTGTGGTCTTCCTTTCCTTTCTGGTGCAACAGTGTCAGCTTTACTGGCCCTGCAGAGCAATCAGTACTGAAAAGGCCGTACACTTTGCTCCTCTCCCAGGTTGTCACACACTGGCCCTGGTTACAACATCTCCTGTGCCAACAAATCCTTAGGAAAAGAGGTTTGGGTGTAGAATATAATTGGTGTGCACAGCTTTGATTGCCATGAGTTTACACACCGAGTTCATTGCAAGACATTCTTATTAGGTGACTAAAAAACCAGCACGCTACAAGAACAGTAGGATATTTCCCTCTTCATCTTCGCTGTAAGTTAATTTGTAGGCAATTACTGCATCCTGAAACACTTTCATTTGCACTGCAGGAAGCAGAAGGTTTTTTAAGATTTTTTTTTAATTAATTATTGATGATTCAGATCAGGAGCCACTTATCACTTTCTTATTTTACAAAAATAACTGACCGGTTTTCAGGGTAAGGGTGTGTATGCTGCTTATGAGCGCACATACACACGGGTAATGCATTTACATGGCTAAGAAATCAGTATGAGGGAAGCGATTGTGCCAATTACACCTTTGATTTTCAAGAGCAGGGGAGACAGGCTCTTGTCAAGCCTCATCTGGCTCCAAATTATGTTATTGTAGTGCTCCTCTTGTCAGATGGAGCACACTTATTTCCTGTTGATAGTATATAGTTGATGGCAGATAATTGCACTGACAGATTTAGAGAGATCAGACAGAGTTAAGAGCCAGAGTGTTATGAAGCAAAAAGGAGTAGGAGACTGTGGTTTCACTGACAAGCAGAAGCCACAGGAAGACAGCCTTTCACTGGGCCTAGGCAACTAACATCCATTTACGCCTTTGGAAAGCTCCTCCATGATTTGTATTAGTTCACACTTCAACCACAGTGCTCAGTGAAGATCACAAAATGTAGCTCCCATGACCAAGTTATTTTGGCAATCAATCAGCTTTATAATATTCTGCCTACAGACCATATGATCTTCCCATGACAAAAGATGGCCACTCAGAAAAATCATAGCTGTGACAGCCCTTTTTGCTGTTAATTTCTACACCTGAGTAAGGTGACATAAAATTGTTGCATCTATGGCACTTGTCTCATGAGACGAGACTGGCCGAACCCACAGTTGCCTCTAGCTGTACAACATTTCAGGTGAAAATGGCTTTTAGCACACATTTTATCTATTGTCTGTATAAATGTTTTGGCTAAAAATAGGTACAGGAAAACCTAGATGCAAAGATGAGGGAAAGAAGTTTTTGGCTAAGGAGGCAGGTTCTTTGTTGGAGTTACAATAGGAATTGGCCATTATGAGCTTTTCTTGACAACACAGTAGGGTTACTTGGCTTATTGCTAAACTTGGAGATTTTGATTTTCAGCTGAAACTGTAGCCGGCTTTGGTCTTGTCAGCATGCAGGGATGCATCGGTAAGAAGACGAAATGAGCTGTTCCTATATATACAACAAGAACTATGGAAAAAATCTGAGCAATTGTTGAGATAGAAAACTAGATTTATAAAGTGAAGTATTAGACATTTGCTTATCAGTTATTCCTATGTGCCAGGCATTTGCAGAAGTACGTTTGTGTAACATTGACTCTTTTTGAGGGATCCTTGAGTCCTTACACAAATCTGATTTATTATCATTGAAGTAAATTGGGTTGATGAGTTTTTGCCTGAAATGCTACAGGGTTTTTTGTTGGTGTAAACAGAAAACAGATACAATTCAAATTCTGTTTGATTAAAATCTTTCTTTCCCAGATAAGGTGACAAAAAGACAATGAACATAATGCCCTCAGTCATTCAAGTCCTCTAAGTTCCAGTCAATAAGTTTATACCCTTTCAGCTCTTCTGCTCTTAACATAACTTAAGAGCATTGGAGTGAAAAAATAGTCTAACAAGTGCTCCTGCTATAACAAGACTGTTAGTTTCATTGATTTTCTAAGACGAAAATCCCCAGCTAAAATTCAAGAAAGAGATTAATACAACTACCTTTTAATAATATTAACTTTCTTGAAATCAATATTTTTTCTCATATTACACTATACTTTGCTACATACCAGCCACTATACAAGTAATGATAATCGATATAGAGCCTGTGCATTTGCAAGGACCTTTTCAAAGGCTGGCTGGCATAATGGACAAAGATTAGCCAAATCTGGTCTGAAAAGTCAGAGTGCCAGTTTGATCTCACACTACAGCAAACTGCTGCTGGGGGTTCCAGATCCAGAGGGCTTTTGGGGTACTAATGGTTAGGCTCATCATGGTCCTGATGACGACTAGTGTGTGATGATGGAAGTGACACTCTTGGCCATGGTGGAGTCAATTGTTTCCATAACAGCACTGTGCTGCAGAGGCCAAGTTGTAGACCCTTGCTAAAATCCTGCAATTGAACTGGTAGAAAGTTTGGGGTGATTTCCAGCCTTGAGCAAAGTTCACTGGTATTCTGGATACAGAATCACAGAAAGACCAAGGTTGGAAGGGACCTCTGGAGGGCATCTGGTCCAACCCCTCTACACAAGCAGGGCCACCTATAGCTGGTTTCCCAGGACCGTGTCCATACAGCTTTTGAGTATCTCCAAGGAGGGAGACTCCACAACCTCCCTGGGCAACCCGTGCCAGTGCTCGGTCACCCTCACAGTAAAAAAGTGTATCCTGATGTTCAGACAGAGCCTCCTATGTTTCAGTTTGGCAAGGACAAGTTTCACACACTGCTTAGTTACATCTGTTAAACCCCTCAATATTTAACTTACTAGCAAGTGTATGCAGTCTGGGGACATTAATTACCACTGTAGGCTGACGGAAAACCTCAAATAGGGATCCATTTGTTAATTGCAATATATCACCACCCCACAGGGAGGCCAGTGAACCAGGATATTTCATGGCCCCTGCCATGAAGAAACTCAAGGGCCTGGCATACTGCTCTCACAGACCATGTGAGTGCGTGCATGTTGGATAAATCAAGGGGAGTCCCACACTCAGGTTTCATGCTTTAGCATGTCTCACTACTCTAAAATTTGTGGCATCGTCATAGGGCTTTCAATGTTTCTTATCTATCTATAGCCTTTAGGATGTATGAGGATTATGGAGGGTCTGTATTCACTGTGATGTTTTCTGAAAGTCATCCACTTCTGACATCTAGTTGAAAAATTAAAAGATTTGGGTGATCTGCCTAGATAAGTTTTGAGAAACCGTATTGGGATATTTATGGATTTTTTTTTTCTAGACAGACATTCTAGCATTTGTGGTCAAATGCAGATCCAGAATTAGGCAAGGGAGGATGCCTGCAGTTACCGGGCCAGGCAGCTCAGTGACCAAGGCTCTATGATGGAAAGCTCAGGGACCATGAGGCACCCATGAAGTGCTGGGGGCAGCACCGGGGCTTGGGAAACTCCTTCCCCACCGGGCCCAAATTGCCAGCAAAAAGTGCAACTCTCACTTCAGTGCTTAACCAGGGTGGAGATGAGGTGGGCCTGGTGGCAGGGCCACAGGCCATGTCTCGAAAGTAATCATCTGAATTTGGTGTCCATCTGAATTCTACCTCTAGGGTCCATCTGGTTTTGCTGGAAACTGAGCTTTGGAAAAACGGTTGGAAAACTTCAGATCCAGTAAGCTGTGTCTCCTACCTCTTCTGCCAACATAATCCCTTAATGGACAAAAACCACCTTGTAAGGCCCATTGTGGGTTACCATGGGGGCTCCATATACCCTTGTGTATGTAGTGGACACTACTTGCACCTGATTGTAAATATAGGTGTATATGATATAAAGAAAAGTTGCAGCCTGTCACTGAATCTCATATTGAGTGTTTTTATCTCCTTTCCCTCTTAGTCTGAGCTAAATTCATCTAACACTTGGCCATGGTAAAATATTCCTATGCTGAAACTTAGAGAAGTCCCAGGAATGCAGTGAGAATTGACTGTAGGAGTAATAACAAGGAAACTCCTTATCCCCCACACTGTTTTTCTTTCCAATTATTAATGTGTGCAAAATACTGATATGAAAGTTTTGCCAAAACAGATTTTCTTCAGAGAATGATGCTTTAAAGAAGTTGAGATTTTCATAATTATGAAAATGATTATGTCAATATTGTGAGAAGTTACCTTATATAGCCTTTAAAACTACTGCATTGTAAAGTTTCAGTTTTCTGAGAAAAGAATATTTCTGTCTTGTAATGCTTCTGTTTTCAATGAAAGTCTTCTTGCAAACAAAATTTCTGACTTTTGATCAATTCTACTATGAAATTTTGTTAGCTACAGCAGCTAAGACAGAGACCTAAATGTCAAGGCATAGACAATATGAAATGAAAAATATTCCTTCTCATTTGCAGGCATAAATTATATGCCTGAAGATAAGCAGTTATTTTGGATATTGTTAGGATATGCCAAATGTTCCCTCGCTGTCTACCTAACATTTGCTTTTAGTTATTCTACATGTTGGAAGAGAGGTATTAGACACATTATACGGTAAATTTCTGTGCACAGCAGAGTAACTCTCATGTGAAGAGCATTGCCTGTATCATCATGAACTGTCATCCAAACAGGTGGAGTTGAACTTTAAAAGGATGAAGTGGTGGTTTTGGGAACCTTCTTGCGTTTTGCTGTACCACTGAGTGAATCTTGAGACGGGGGAGTTAAACAGTGGAACCAGGCAGAGAGCTGAAAGTAGGGGGGTAGCTGCTATCGATCCTTCTGCGGTGCGTAACAGATAATGCTGTTTTCATGCACGAGCGAAAGGTGAAGAGAGAACAGCAGAGAGGGGATTCATGGCAGGGTTAGGAAAACTTTCTCCTGATCTTTACTCGTAGTCGCTTCCCCTTTCCTGCTTCTTTTTCCCAGTCCCTGAGCACTTCTTCCTTGCTTAGTATGGCATTGGTATTGCAAACATTTTTTGAGGGCAGGGTGTGTGTGTGAGGAAATTAGTTAAGAAGAAGAAAACCCAATTTGTTTCCCAAGTGATTCTGATATACACACCATGAAAAAGACCCCGCTGGTGTTTTCTGTAAGAACATGTTGCACTGCTTTCACACCTTGTCAAGAAAAATAATCTAGAGAAAAAAACGACAAAGTAAGTAGAGACTGTTTAAACAGCAGTCTGAGAGACAGAGTCAGTAATGATAAATCCCAAAGGCTTTTCTTTGTTGTTTGCATTAACATTTATTTTCATTTTTCCTAGTTTATCATCAGCATTCCTGTGTCTGCCCCTGCACTGTCCCTTCTGCAGCAGCAGAGACCAGATCCCAGGTTGTGAAACCACAAGGACATGCCAGTCCCTTTAGGCTTCCTTATTTATTAACCTCTTTTAAATGTATCAAAGTATTTTTCATTTACTACTCCTCGCTGTACAGAAGGCACGTGCTACAATAGCTTACCAGCCGGTAGGGACTGGCAGAGCAGGCACTGGGGAAGCCTGGTGAGCGGTGCCGTGCTGTGATGTGCCGTAGGCATCTCCCAGTGCTGGTGGGGCAGTTGCGGGTCTCACTTGGGCGGTCAGCACAGCTGCCTTTCCCACACTTGCTACGGGGAACGGTGGGAGGGTTAAAGATCTGCTGGGCCTCCTTCACAGCCTGAAATCCCAACTCTGCTACACTTAGGGTAGTTCTGCGTGCAGCAAAATGCGGCTGTGAATGGCAGGAGTTAGTGTCAGGCTGGGTTTGACGGGGCTGGTGGCTGTGGCTAAACAATTTGCAGTGCCTATGAGCACTTCCCCACCCCAGAAAGTGAAGTTCTCTCTCTGTCCAGCTTAGAAAGACACTGTTCCCCAAATGAACGATTAATGCTTGAAAAAAGTCTGAAAAATGGATATCCCTTTGACCTTTCTAAGGTTTGTCATTTAGTTGACATACCCATTACCTCAAAAATCAAATGTGTTTGTCTAAACATTATTCTGATGTTTGGTTTGGGCACCAAAGGTCAGACAGCTGACCACTAACTCGCTGACAGTGATCAATTCAGTCTGAAATCTTGTCACTTTCCCTGTTTATTCTGCTATCCATCTCTGCTTTGCCAGCCACCACCACCACTTTCTGCTGTTGAGGCGCTTTTAAACCTAACAATAATCCAATTTAGAATTGATCAATGGGAATGTGTGGTCAGTAAGCAAAATGACAAAGTCTGCATACAACCGCTGACCACAATCTGGTGGTGTTTTACATAGGGCTGATTGCAAACTTAATATATGTAAACGGCTCCCAACCACAACTGTTCCAGCAAAGAGGAGGTGGTAGGGACCGAGGTTTCGCGTGCTCAGGGCTAACACTTGCCTTGTGCAACAAATCTGTGCGGCCCTCTGGTTCCTTATGCGGCTGCCTACGCTCCGTCTGAGGCAAAAGCATTTCCCACAGGCAATGACAGTGTCCCAGGTTTTGCTGTGGTGCTTTTCCAACCAAATTCTGCTGTGAAATCCAGCCTTGCTAGTGGGAGAAGCTTGTGGCAATTAATAGGATTATCTCAGAAGAAAAAAAGCCCACCACCACACAGCTGTAAGCACAAAGTAATGAGGAAAGAGAAGGAGGGCTTCTAATTCTCAGTGTTTATATGCTTTTTATTTAAAGGGAAGGAAGATGAAGTACCTTGGGGTTGTTCCCTTCGTTTTAGTCAGGTAACACAGAGTGATAGAATAGCAAGAAGGAACAACAATTTAAATACTACTTCTTGGGCCTCCACGGAGAACAACATAATGCCCAAATAAATGCATCCCAGATAGATAAAAATGGTATTAGGTAAATATCTGGGGCAAAAAAAAAACCCTCCCCAGCTTTCTAGGCACTTTTCAAATGTTTTTTTCATCCTTTCTGCTTGCCTCCATCTTCAGATTGCAGCTCACAGGCCAGAATGGTGCATGACAAATGATCAAAAAGTAAAACACTATTGTATATTGTGTGTGACAACATTTTTCACTGGCTGCTAAACCTAGCCCTAGATATACTTTGCTTGACTGCCTGTATGACTATGTGCCGGACAGAAGACTCCAGTCTTGGAAACACTACACGGAAGCCTTGATAGGGGAGACTGATTCACAAAACGTGCTCACAGCGGCTGTTCAAAGTGTGTTTTGAGGTTCTGCTGGGAAGGAGGAAAGGACTCTACTCCAAGCATTTGTTTTTGCACATGTTCAAATTGTGAGCACACCTATTCCCAAGTGCTCAATACTGGAGATATGTTTTGTCTCATCAATGCGTGCAAAGTTTATGGCAATGCTTTACATTGGGCAGTGCATGCCCCATACACTCATTTCCTCTGCTGAGATTAACTTTCTTTCGCTGCTGAGATTACCTTTCTCTGGTATGGAATGACTTTTTCTGCCTCCTAAATGCCAATTTTCGTATTTCTGCTCTGCTCTGCTCACTGACCCTGCTAGATAGGACTTATTTTTGAAGGCATTTGTTATTCAACTATGTGTCAATCCTCCCACTTGTCTTGCAGGTTTCAAGTGTCACGTTCCTTGTGAGGATTGGTTTATGAGGTGCACGTGCACTGGCTGTGCTACTTGTGTGCAAGTCACCTGTCCAAGCATTGAACTCCAGCTGTCACACCTCTGCTATCATTGTGGACCTGTGGCAATCCGTCAAGGTGAAGAACAGGCTCTGTCCACAGGATTTTCAGCCATCAGCATGTCTCTTGGGAAATGCTGGTTGATGTTGCTGGGACAATACCATCTATTCAGCCAAGGAGTGTGGCAAAGACAGCACCAGATCAGATGGCTTATCTTTGCTTTGGTTTGCAAGTGGGACAGGCCGATGGTCTGAGTCTTGGCTGCAGTTTCCACCCTCAGGTCCCCAGGATGCAGGAGATCAGGAGCTGGGTGCCGTGATGTGCCCCCTCCTTCTAATAAGGAGGGAAAATACAATTCATAATGTAGTCATAATGTTTCTCTCCTGGCAGGTCTCCAGGGAACGAGTGAGGACATGAGCTCCTGGCAGAGCCACAGGCCCAAACAGGTCTTGGAGTCTCTGCTCCAAGAGGTACAGCACCGTCAATGGTAGGAGAAGATGGTGCCATCGGTGCCATTTTGTCTGCTGCAGTTGGCTTTTGGTGCATTACAGAGTACTGCTCCCACTTGGGCTGCACCTCTCTCCACTGTGCTCACTGGCTCTGCATGAGACCTCAGGCTACCTCACTGACTCCAGACTTGTGACATGGAGGTCATTCATGTCTTCAGCATCCTTGTGACTTGATGACACCAGCCTTTTGTTGGCAGACTCAGAGGTTTTAGACGTCTTGCATCCTACCATGGATGATTTTGATAGGACATTTTCTGAAGGATGGTGGGAACAGTTTGGACTCCTCTTGAGAAGGGCATCCAAATTCCCCAGGGTGTTGTGGACCCTTGACTCATTCCTTTCTTCTGAAACTGCCTTTTTATTGTGTCTCTGCTTAATCCTGCAAAATTTATGAGGCAGACTCTAGTCTCAGTGCTGCAGCCAAGTTGAGGGACAGAGTTTCAGGCCTGGCAGATTTTCTCTTTTTCTATTGTTTCTCCATCCTCCTTTGTCATGGTGAGGAGCAAAGGGAAAATTGCCCTTTCAACAGGCATGGCAGACTAGCTTCAAATAAATAGGTCCTTGAGGTAATCTTTTAAATCTCTTGTATTCAGTTCTTCTTTTTGCTGAACTCAGCTTTCCTTCTTACCCTCATTCCACTTGAGGGAACCTTTCCATGACATCCTGCTTTGACAGGAGGATGAACACTTTTACTTTTGATAGGATAAAATAAAATTAATTTCTTATTTGAGCTTCCTCCTAACATTTCAACTGCAGATACTCTGGCTGAGTATGCTGGAAAGCAAATCAGCTGGATGTCATTTGGCTTGAGTACGGATACGTAACGTCAATATTTGGGGATGGGAGTTGTCTTTTAGTGTAATCAGTGTACTTCTGAAGTATGTGCAGTGACATTTAAATGCTTCAAAAATAGCCCCTGAGACGTGTACATAGCAACAAAGAACTTAGCTGGGAAATGTTGCAAAATATGTTAAACAAACATTTCAATGAATTTTTAACTTACCTGTTCAGTCTGAATTTGTGTGTGTATTCATGTGTACAGACACTTAAGAAAGCAGCTTTGCTTATGTTCACAGAAGCTTTCATGCTTGTGCATCAGAACCACTGAAAACTGAGTTTACAGCCAGATCCATTGGAGCGCAATTGAGCTGTCTATTGTTAGTACCATAAATGCTATTGAAATCACTACTTAGGTAGTTCTAGCATCTTTCATACACCAGGACAACTGTCTACCTATAAAGCTGGCTAGACCACAGCACAGGTAAGTAGTCAGCCAGTAAAGGAGGTCTCCTTGGACAGTAGTGGAAGAACTACTAAATTTCCAAATTTGCAGAGGATTATTAAAAATTAGAAGGAAAAAAATCATGGGACGTGATTAACAGTTCTTATATAGAAATAATTTACTACATGTTTCTTCATGCAGATTCTTGATCGGCAAGATCCATTGCTAGAATAAATTTATGTAGGTKCATGGAACACAGGGGTGTTATGCTAACAGATAATAATGCTGTGGCTCCAAGCCCATGTATTTTAGCTGGCTACCAGGTTCTTCCCCCTGCACCCCCTTTTCTGTCTTCAAAAAGATATTTTAAAATTTAAAGTTTATTCATTAGGAAAGAACTCGTAATTAATTGACAGCATTGCTATGCCTATACTAACGTTGCCAGAGATCCAGAGATGGACTATGTGGAAACAATGGCTTTCCAGGTGTGATTTCTTTTGTTCTTCATTTCTGAGCACATTTCTCTGATTGGAAAGTTCAGACAATGCTGCAGTATAGCAGATTTAGATTCATATCAGCTGTGCTCATTTAAAACTATGCTCAGATCGTATTTTCATGCATTCCTCCTACTCAACAGGCATTGGTTTGTTGTTAAAATAATAACACATCTCAGCAATATAATCTTCCTTTGATAGCCTGTTCAATATATTTTTAGAATGTAATTAAACCGTATCAGTACAAAGACAGCAAATTGATGACCTTTTAATTATTTCAGGATAGATGAGTGCATAATCATTTCTCATATACCTTGAGAAAACAGAGGATGTTTAGTGAATGAATTATAAATTTAAATATGGCAAGCTCTTTTTGTTTTTAACTTTTAAACATATTACCTAGTTCTTGCTGTGCACCAGGGGGATGTGAATAGATGTATACTCTGCCCAGGCATTTGCTTTACTAGGAAGTTTGTGTAGCTGAATCCTTCAAATCCTGGAAACAGTGTGAACAATACACGTCAGATGATTAAGATGTGTGTGACCAATGTGGACATATTTTTTGGCCAGTTCTGGGTTTGTACTGTGGGCTGTGAACCTTTGGAGTATGTGGTCCTGTATGACTGTCCTCCCTGAGCCATCGCTGATGAGGTTGTCACCTCCAGCACAGCTGTAGCACAGCATGGCCAGGGCCAGAGCAAGCCGCTCACCCATTATGCTCTGCAAGGACATACTTCTCACGACAGGACTTTGGCCACAGTACTTGCACTTTGAATCCAAGGTGTCTGCGCAATGCAGACAGCAGCTGTGTCTCCTGGGAGGCTTTTCATTTTTTCTTTTTTTTGGGGAAGCCCAGATAGCAGTGGATGCCCAGGAGGACCAGTTCAAATAAAGGTCCAAAACCAAAGCAACAGAGGCCTGAAATTTTGGTCTTTGTCACATGCACGGATAAGGACGTGGGGAGATGATGCCCATTAATTTAGCTTTTAGACTGTGACCATTGATGCTGATCTGCACAGCTGAGTCCCAAAACTCTTGGGAAGTCAGTGGGCTCTGTACTGACGTGGGAATTACTACAGTAAGAGTAATAGACCAAGTCTTTTAAACACTTTGGGGAATAGCATTCGCTGATACAGAAGTACTTCTAAAGACTTTGCCTCATCAGCCTTTGACCCAAAAACCAAGTACAAAGTGGGGGCTTGTACAAAGCTGAAAAAAGACTGGATGTGGGAGATGATGCCTTTTATCCCTTAATGAAATTAAAGCCAGCTATTTAATCTTTAGCAGGATTTTTAAAGTCATTAATTCAAGAAAGGAGTAGGACTGCTTTATAACAAAGCACCTCAAGTAAGTGATCTTGATTTATTATTGTGTATGGGGAACATATACTGTGTCTCAAGTAGCTTTTTGCTGGATACATTTTATAACTGAATCAAGCTTATGATTCACTGTCATATAGTACACTTAGGTTTTGTTCTTGCTGAGTTTTTGGTTTTTCTTTCTCTCTTGGCCATTTCCAGCAGTTTGAGTGTTTCCACTGCACTGTTCACGTCAAAGATTTCCATTAGGGGCATGCCTTTATGATAATATAGACTTTTAGCTTTCTTTTAAGTGGTGGGAAAGGGGCAATAGGGCTTACACGAAGAATGATACCCATGCACTTTTACACATCCAAAAACCAGCCATAGAGCAGACCCAGAGAAGAACAAGATCAGGGGCTTCCCATATGACTGCAAAGAGCACTACAAGTAAAAGGTGGTCATCTTGTTCCACTTATCCTCAATGAAAAAGCATGGATTAAAACTTTCTCGACTGCAAACCCAGGCATTTTTAAGATGAACAACCTAGTTTGTGCCATTTCAGACCAGTTATCTAATTCATAAAGTTTCTGCTGTGAGTTAGACCATGTGACATGCTTTTGGCCAATGCAAAGCTGTTGGCTAAAATGGCTATACAAGGAAAAACATTCTCTCCTTTGTTCCAGCAACTTAGCATTTATTTTCCACCAAAGGCAGCAAGCTGCTCACCACAGCTCCTTGCCCAAACCAAAGGATCTCTACTTCAAACATTATCAGCTGTGCCCTACAGAGTTGCCACAATTTCTAACAGATGGTGGAATGTCTATACACTGTATTGTTCGGATTAAACTGCATGAGGACTGTATGTGAGTAATATTCCACTATGACTTGACTTGGAACCAGCCAATCTGGGAAAATTCAGTGACAGCACTGAAATCCACAGTTCATGCTACGTATTGCAGCCTATACAGTGTGGTACACAATGTGATACACTCGCCTGAACACCCCCGAAACAGGGAAAATGACATTAAAGTATCACAACATTTTTTCCAAACTTCTGAATTTCCTTGCTTTCATTAATGCTTTTTGACCTGAGCTTCTGTGGTTTAATTTCCTGTAGGTATCAAGTAACAGTGAATCAAGCAAAGACCTTAACCTTTAGTCCCTTTTGCATTTAAAGCTGCCTCATCTTGACAGTGTTTAAACTGGTGTTAATTCCCCTCCCTTTCTTCCCCCTCCTCACTTCATGCTTGCTCTTTAGTATTGTAGAATATCAGCCTACTCCCTATACTGATCTGAGCTACCTTTATTAACCGGGTAGCTTTTGAATATCACCACCATGACAGACAAAGTAAGCAGTTTTCTAGTTACAGTTAAATACGGTTTGTTTTGCCCAAGTGCTCTGGGACCGCTCCGGGCAAAAGCTTGCACCACGCAGGGCAGTGACTGCATTGTCTGAGACAGAGGAGTTGTGGCACTGCTCTTTCAAGCTGTTTCGCAGTGGTGCTACGAGAGAAACTAGGCACAACATCAGGGCCCTGCGTTTGCAGCAGGTTTACTCTCCTCTGATACAGCTATGCTCCAGCTGAGATACCTCAAGCTTACAGCAGCATCCCAGGGTGATCAAAGATATCACTTCTGTGAGTTGAGGAACCGAGAAACTACCGACTTCAGAAATCACTAAAAGATGAAGGATTTAACTTATGCTGCACGAATGAAAAGAATACATAGCATAGTTGCATCTTGCTTAATTTTCTCTTTTCCACACCCTGCCTTTCCTTACTTTTCTTTTAAAAATCTCTCTGTGGAGCTGACTGCCTGTCATCTATGCCATACCCTGCTGACTTTTTGTGTTCCTTTCTTTCTAAATAGAACCTCTAAATATCATAACCTGTATTACACCAGTAAACAATTTTTGCCTGCTTGCTTGCTTGCTTGCTTGCGTCCATCTAAGGCAATACCTCAGGAAATCACATACCTGCTAAAGGCAGGGCTCAGGCAAGAGAGCAGCCCTTTAAAGCAACTGAGCTGCCACGTGCCAACATCCGTGCTAACAAACAGCACTTACTCCCTTCCACATTCTTTGATTTAAGGTTTTCATTCGTCTCAGAAAAATTTAGCATGAGTGATTAGAGACAAGGTTCTGAGGAGAATTTGTGCCCTGTAATAGGAAAGAGTATTTAGGTGTTAGGTTTAACACGGTTTTTAACTTGTAGCTGAAAAGGTCTTGGTGAAACCTCTGTGTTCTAGGTTAAAACCAGGTTGCTTTAAATAAGGTGATAGAAACTGTGAGGGTTAATAGACACATGTAGCCTGTGTGCGGTAACTTGTAGATGTGCAGGAAGCCTAGTTATGACTCTTGTTGAGTGGGTTAGTCTGTGTTAGAATTTTGTTAGCAGAATCCCAAATGCTCCGTCGGACTTGTCCCCTGGGGCTGGGTAGCTCGGTTCTGGGATGGTTTCCCAGTGAGTGAGAGGAGTTAATGGAGGGGACCCTGTGGGTGGCTGGGCCTTCTTTGCTCACCCCTGATGCTGTGCTGCACTTTAACGCCCCAGCAGTGAAACACCTCCAGATTAGATTGGCTCAGCCTGGTCACAGACACGTCCCCCTTATAGCTCCTTTCTTCAGATCTGTGGAGCCTGCAAGGGCCCAAACCCAGCCCAAACACCTCAGGGCAGTAGCTGCCGGGATCAGTTTCCTGGGATGAGGGGGTTTTGAGGAATTTGAGTTTTTTTCAGGCTATGGAGTCTGAAATAGCTTGGCATCTTAAGGCTATTGGCTTTTGTTTGTGGAGCCTACAAACTATTTTGATGGTAGGTTTCTACCAACCATGTGTATTTTTATATTTTTTCCCCTATAAATGTGTGGAGGTTTTTTTTTGTAGTATGTTGAAAAAGGGTTTTGAGGAGTTGTTCTGGTTTTCTGAAGGGGATTTTATACCTTCCACAATATTTTGTCTCTCTCCTCCTCTTTGCTGCTGTCACACCCGTTTTCACTTTGCTGAACCAGCTCTGTTTTGATTCTGTTCTACAGGCTTACACATCTGAAAATGCTAAAACTAGAAATTCTCTGAAACTCAGGGTGCTTTGACTCAAACTTTAAGGAGTGGCTGAGGAAGGCTTCACCATCCCCACACCTGCACAAGGACCTGTGCATTTTCCTCTGCTGCGGTGGGCAGAGCGGTGCGGGGCGATGCGAGCCGAGGCAGCAGAGCCACACCAAAGCCGTTCTTCTCTGGCTGGATGCTGCCTTTCCAAAGGAGCTTAGCACACGTTCCCTGCCTGCATTTCTTCTCTTGGCCTTTTGGTGTCATTCTGTGATTAACAAGGAGAGCAAAGAACTTCGTAATTGCTTCTCCCCTCTTCCCTTTCAGAGCAAGGCAGAGTTGGTAGCAAATGATGATACCTGCTGAAAAGGCATCGAGCACGACGACTTAAGGACAGAGTTAAGCCTATATATTGGGCCCAGTTCCTACCAAGGCCACTGAGTGTGCCCATCACTTTCCGTCAGTAAGGTGACTTCATATTTAGGTCAGTGATGTTCAGCTGTAAATGAGATGGGGTAAAAGATTCAGGAGACCCTTAACTGGCCCTGCCTTGGCTCAGCCCATGCCCTGGAAAGCATCTCTGAGGATCGTGTTGGCCAGACACGGTGGCACAGAGGGCCGCTTGGTGCAGCCTGGGTGAGGGGAGGAGGGCACAAATGCTGCCTGGAAGTGCAGGGCTGGGCTGCAGCAGTATCGTCGAAACCTTGACAGGAAAAAAAAAGTACAAGAGTGCCCGTTCAACTGGCACTGCTGTTAAAAAGGAGAACTCTAAAAGTGAAGTCTAAGAGATGAGACGGGCATGGGACGGTACTGTGTGATCAGCTGCTGTGGGGCTGTATCGTGATACAAACCTGCAAGCAGGAAAACATCATTCTCTGTGTCCCAGGGACCCTGGAAAGGCTGTGCCCTGGTACACACTCCTGCATCTTGTGGAGAGAAGATGCACACAACAGGGCTGAGCACACAGGGGAACAAAAAATGTGGTAGAGCTGTACCAACGACAGATCTTTTTTAGTTTGCTGATTAGTCTGGGGGAAAAAGAAATGAGTTGATAGGAAGTTTTCCTAGCAGTTAAAAAAAAAAAAAGGTCAAATAGACCATTTCCTTTGATCTAAAAGAAAATATTCCAGCACTCAGAGGGTTGTGTGTGTGTGTGTGTTTGGGGGGGTAGTTCAGGTTTAAAGGAGAGCTGCATCTGGTCTATCACAGGCAAAGTCTATATTCATTTAGTAAATACTTCAGGATGTTTGCTGGTATGGATGGCAGCATGTTCCCATAGCTTCTGCCTCTTCCAACTGCCAATCCAGTAGAGATTGCAAGTCCTGGATACTCTCCGTAAAATGCTTCCCGTCTGATCAGAAAACTGAGCCCCGTCTCCTTTCACGCAGGGTGGCTACTCATGCTGTTTTACAGGAAGAAATTCACAGTCCCTCTGCTTGCCCAGGGAGGCAACAGAGAGTTGCTGGCAGTCACAAGTGGTTAAAGAAATGTGTCTGCCGCGGTGCATTCCCCTGTGTCTGGGGGTAATTGTGGCTTGGCCATACAAGGCTTCCTCAGTTTCTTTACGGCATTGCTGATGTAGGCTGTGATGCCATTCCTGCTTCAAACTAAAGATTTGCAGGATTCTGCCTCCTTGATGAAAGGATTTTTTTTAGATTCCTTTAAGTGGTGTAAATGAATAAAGTGCATATAGTGAGTGTGCTGGAGCAGGTGTGTCATGGTCACGTGGATAGACCCAACTGGCCAGTCTCCGCAAACTCGGACCAAAGTCCACTCCGTGCCTGCAGAGAAATTACACAACACTTTGAGTCTGTTAGGCTGAAACATCTAATAGCTGTTTCAGGATCTACAAAATTGGGAGGCACTTGAGAAATGATAATGCAATCCTGCCAGCCACTTTGAAAGGAATAATTTCTTTTCTATGGAGCTATCCTGCAGAAGACAATTTAGTTTGCCATCTTCCTGAAACCTGCTCTACCAGCTAAAGGCATGGAAGAAAGCATTGCATTTGTGGTAGAGCATAAAAAAGTGGTTTTTTTTTTTTCTAATGAGCTCTCTTCAAAAAGTAGTTTTGCTTTCTTTGAGTATAAACAGATATTTATAGCCATTGGTAAGGGCTCTGCTTGAATATGTGTATTAAGTAACATCAGAAAAAGCTTCATTTTCCTTCAGACTTTCATTAAATGTTTCTAGAAAATTTGGAAATATTATAAAAATTGTTCCTTTCTTCCTTCTTTTTCCCTCCTCCCTTTGTGAATAAGTCTGTCTTTAGGAATAAGAAGTAAACTGATACAGTTGGATACCAGGCACTACATTCTGCAACATATCAGAATAAAAATACTGAAAAAGTAAAATGAAAAAAAATCTTTAAGGAACTTGGACAAATTTCCATTTTTGCTGCCTTTATTTCACAACCCTGCTGGATTATATTCTCCTTGTCTTGAAACTCTCAACATGGTGGAAAATACTTAGTTATGAGATTCTTTTTAGAAAAAAAGATTTAGCCTTTATTGAATCATCTAGGGAGAATTTTCCAGTGCACTGGAAAGATTTGATACTGGCACTTCCTCTGCAATAACCAACATGCTGAAGAACAAGAGTGTTGATTCTGATTGCAAAGCATTTTGTGATCCAAAGGCAGAGCATGAGCAGAGGGACCACCAATACAAGAAGGTCTCAATCTGCTCCAGAACATACTTGAAGCTATTTCCAGACATGACAGTCAGCCAGTCTTTCCTTGCTTCATAATAAGAGCAGTGAGGTTTGAAAACCACTGGGTTTTAACACACGCATAAAACTGAGCAAACCTGATCTCCCCAGCCCATTTAAGGCAACGACAAGGCTCTGAGTGACTTCCACAGGCTTTCAGTCGACTTCAATCGTCTTGGCTGGTACCTTCGCCCTGCACCAGGGTTGTCAGAGGCTGGGCCTGTAGACTTTTCTCCATGCCCATGCCAGTCCTGCAGAGATTGCTTGTCTTTGCTGAGACCCTATGAGATGCTGCAGTGGGTGTCCCTGCCGCTGTTGCCTGGACAAGCTGGTGGATGTAGTAGTAGCTTTGTGAAGGACAGCTTGTGTGGCATGACCTTGTTCTGCCCAAGTCCTTTTGCCTCTCTAGCTCTAGAAAATGCAGGTGATTCAGGACAGAGAGCTTGACAGCTCTTCTTAGGTAAAACTTTTTGGATGCACTTATCTTTAGATTTTGAGACCTTTCCTCCAGCCCTTCAGACCCCTCCATGTTGTTAACATGCTAACAACCGGTGTCTTCTGGAAGAGTGGTTTTTTTGTTTCTTTCTTAGTCAGCTTTTGAGTGATGTTCTGTCAGACTGCAGGAAGAAAAAACTTGTTTTTTTTTCAATCCTGTACCAAGGTGCTGGCCTCCTTCCATAAACCTTATTCTCTACAGAGATAAAAGACAGAAGTACTTTTCTGAACCAATTCTAATCTTAAAGTATAGAGTTTGGTTTGAGGTTTCATGCTGAGGTTTGGAGTGACTCATACTTTGCAAACAGGTCTACTCAGTCTCTCAGAGTTACACCACCTATTTAAGGTAGAAATATGCAAGCTAGTACATAATGCATACTGCCTGAATGCTCCAAACCACAAGTTGCTCAAAAAAGCCAGAGTGGTGAATCCTGCTGGGAAAGTTCAAAATAATGAAAGAACAGCCACTTCTTGCTCTATTGCTGTCTATGACAGCTATATTTGTGATGCCAAGTCACACGGGGAATATAAAACTAAAATACAGTTAATAAGAGCCTTCAATCAGTGCTGGTTACTCAAATGTTCTGTCAGTACCTTCTACTGTGGTTTCTGTGCTGTTGATCTTATAGAAAATATGTAGCCTGTTTAGAAAGAGAGTAGGTATTTTGTATTCTTTTGCTGAGAGTATTGCTTTATGTCTTACAATTCAGGACATTGTTATTCTGCCAGAAACTTGCTTTGTTCAAATGTGAATGAATACATTGCTATCTTTTAGAACAGGTAACATGGAAAAGGTTATTTTACCCTTAAAGGGATTTTTGCTGCATAGCTCTAGATTTTGCAGAAAGACAACAATAAAACATCAGAAGAACCAAAAGACAAAAGCCTAGTGCTAATGGAAACAGACGTATTTTTCCACGCTCCTTAAGAAAAACAAAAGCAGCTGCCACTTTTTGTTGAATGGTATCTCTGATTGGACTGAATCTGTTCTGTGCTATTCTTTTGCTCTAATGGGGGCAAATAAAATATTCTTCTGTATAACCCAAGGGAGCAGTTAGCCATCTCCTCTTAATTTGAGTGATCTTTAGATTTCTTATATGAGGTTCTGAATCAGACAAAGTGCTCAGAGTCAGCTCTTATCTCTACATAGTAAATAAGGTTGAAATTTAAAAAAGGCCATTAGCAATCAATACGGCTGGGAGATTTAATTTCCAGCACATGCTTGTTTTGTTTTATTGTTATATACCCTAAGAGTTCCAAGGGATTATTTCCTTATTATTACATTTGCAACATTTTTCTACGTAACCTGCACTTCTCCGCTCTCACTGTTTGACTGATCTGCTCTTGCGGTGTTGCTACCCTGTTGAAGGGCTAGAGGACAGTCGTCTTACTGGAGCAGCGACAGGCTGTGCCGTCTTGTGACTAGGATGCCAAGGGAACGATAAAAAAGAAGAACGGCCAGACCCCTCCCTTGAGATAGATAGGAAGCACTCCTCTTCTGCCAGGTTGGGAGTTAGAGCCAATTCACTGCTCTGAGCTTTCCACCCATGGCAGGAAAGCAGAAGCTGTTCCAAATGCAGCTCCCTCAAAACTGTTCTTCAGGATAAAATGCAGCTGTTCAATATAATGGTTTAATAATATACTGCATTTTCTGTAACTTAATAGACCAAACACTGTTGGGGCAGACATTGGAATTGCTCATCCCTGCCATTCTCTTTAGGGATAAGAGCATCTTGGCTCAAAAGCAGAGGAAATAAGTCAGAATAAAAAAAAAAAAAAAAAAAAAGGAGGATACAAGAGCAAAACTGGTGGTGAATTTTTGCTCTAAAGTTAAGAGGTGCAGCTTGCCTGATAGCTGTGACTAGTCTGTATATGTTGCAATGGGAAAGTGGGTTTGCCATCCCAGGACTAAAAAGCAGAGAGATTAGCTAAATGAACCAAGGAGCGAAAGCTGGTTTTTTCCCCAGAAGTACTCAAAATTGCTTGTGATATATCTTGTAGCATCCCCTGTTAAGCAAGATATCTATTTCACCCAGAAAAAATCTGAAAGTGATCCCTCATACAGTCACTTTGGCTTTATGCTGGTGGCCTCAGTGAGATTCATAAACAGGATTTGGCTTTAATGTCAACTAGCCAATGCTAAAACATTGATTTGAGGACTAAGTATAAAAGTAGAGAGTCACAAAAATGTAGTGCTTTACTTATTCTGTATTCTGCAAGGGAATATTATGAAAGCCAAACAAAATTACCCAAAGTAAGATTCAGTTCATACGAAGTCTCTCTGTAAATACGTACGTGGGATGTTTCATATACTCAAAAATAAATATTCTTGCTGTACATGGTATATTACTGTACATAGTAGAATTTTGAAGTAATATATCAAACACTTCTAGAAGTAGTCTTCTTTTAATCAACACAATTCTGAAAGCAAATCATGTCATACAGTCCATAGAAACAGGTTTAGCTCTGTGTGTTCCTAACACAAGAGTACAAACATTTTTTGTTTAGATTCTACAACACCTTTGAAGCATAAAATTGATGCAACCTGATGTATGAAGCTTCTGTTCTGGTCTGTTTCATTAGACCTGTTACATCTATATAGGAATAGTTTAAATTTGCTTTTTGAAAAAAAAAAAAAAAAAAGAATACATCAACTAGTTCATTATCACCTTCACTTCTGACACTTTGTCAAGACCTGATAATTTAAAAAGCCAACCAAGACTGTAGCTGTGCTCTGGTGTAAGCTGGATCTAGGTACTTGCTATCAGTTATTAATTAACACGGTGATAAATATTCTGCCATATATTTAGCTGGTAGGTAGGCAGCATGTCCTCTCAGGAATGATCCTTTAGTGCATAAACACAAAAAATTCAAGTGTAAAACACCTGCTCTGAAAACTGTCTTTTTTTATTCATGTCACCTATTCCGACCTCCAAAAGGCGTTTTTTCTATTTGTAAGCAGCACAGACCGTAAGACGAGTCCCAGAGCTTTGAATGAAAGATCTGAGCCTATCATAGGACTGAAGGGGCAGGTTTTCTGGATGCTGCTTCTTGAAGTGATGATAGCACTGTACATATCAAACATTTAAAGGACAGTGAATGTTTTAGTTGTGGGTTAAAGTGAGTATTAATAGCTTACCAATATGGTCAGGCCTTTTTTCTAAAAGCCTCCTCAGCTAGGAATACCATGGATTGCACTTGTTCATTGTGAAGGAGAATTTCTTTTTAAGCTTCCCCCGCCCCCTTTTTGTATTTAGGCACTTGATTAAATTAAAATTTATGTATGCATGCATTATTTTATGTATAATGCCCTAATAGTGTTTGAAAATCCATCTCAAAAACCCTGTGGATTATCAAAAAACAGTTTTATCTTTTTTTGGTCTTTAAATCTGAGCCAGGTAAGATGTAACAGTGAAAAAAAAACCCTGAATAAAAGGGTTCTTAACCAAATTAAAGTTAATGGACCCTAAATAGGCATGAGTATGTAGTCATCCCTAACAGGGATTAAATTTACAGCTGATAAGCTGGGGGAGGCTGCAAGCACGCTTAGAAGTCAGGATTAAAATTGAACATGATCTTGATAAATAATATAAATAATCTGAAGGAAAAAATAGGATTTTGTTTGCTAAGGACAAAGGCAAATACAATAAAATAAGAGCAATTGTTTGCACAAGCGCCAGAGGGGACTGACTGGCTGGGCAGCAGTGCGGCCAAGCAGCACCTGGGCGGTTGGTGGCAATCACGAAATGAATACAGGGCTGACTCAGCTCCAGCCTTGCCTTGCGCCCAGCAGGAGGGCGCTGAGGTCGGGTCCCACAGGTCCGTCACGGGAGCTGTCAGGGTCCCACAAAACCACCCCAGATTTTGTCCGCTTGCCCAAGGACGCGCAGGAAACCTGCGGCAGCGCGTGGGCTGCAAGCTGCTTCTCAGGTCTGAGACGCCTCCGCAGCAGAGAGCCGTCTTCAGAGAGCAGACAAATCACCGCTTTGGCATTTTGGGATATGGACGCTGATATTTTAATGGTTATGAAATACAGCTGTTTCATTCTTTTAAATGAAACATGCTGCTGAGCTGGAAGGCAGCATTAGCTTCAGTTGGACCCTTTTCTGAGAACAAATGGGATACAATTCCTGGGTTAAAACACTTGCTTATATTCTCATTAATTCTCAGCCTCTTCCATGATAAAGTGAATCCTCCTGTCCAATCTGTACCTCCTCAGACTTAGGGGTACAATGAAGGCCAGCTGGCAGCAACATCTCAACTAGTGAGTCTCTTTTTGCAAGAAACAGAGAAGGCAAAAGGATCTACCAATGTAATTAAATTCACAATTCTGTATTCTCTCCAGTCTCTGCAATTTTACAACACAGAATTGTTAATGCTGCTATTATTCTACTCTAATTTCTTGCAAAACCAAGTATTATCTTTCAAAATTGCTAAATGTTTGTCTTGAAAGTTTGACAGTTGTCAAGAATTTTGATTAATATTTCACAGCTTCCTCAATTTCACTTTATTACAAAGGTATTTTTAGCATAGACAGCAGAGCTGATACCTGACTTCAGCAAAGTGTTGTAATGTTTTTGAAAGGAATAAGGTGATAACAACAATGGTAATGTGATAAATTTCTATTGTAAAACAAAATATATTTTTAGGCAGAACTTTCATTGACAGAAGAACCTGCAGGGTGGGACTCCAGTGTAGAATAAATGGTAAGAATAATGCTTTCAAAAGTGGTTATAGTAATCATACCTTTCAGTCTAATGCTATTTTTCAGCCTTTTGGAGGGTGTTGAAAGAGGTGTACAACTTTTTAGAAGGACAAAGATGCAGCTTCATCCTGGAAACTTAGAGATATTCCCCCAAAGCCTTTGTTTGCCCTAATATTCCATAATGTTAGGCTTTTAGAGTCAATAACCCATTAGTAATCAAGAGATGTATCATTTATTAATTATGCACCATATTAATATTTAATCTTTTGGGTTGCCGAGCATATTTCTAAATCTACTTTTTAATTACATTAAAAAAAAATAAATCTTCAAGGCAACCATTAGAAAAGTCATTTTTCTGCGCATTATGACTTCAATTACTTTGAAACAGCTGTCTGTGAACTCTTTGTGATGGTACAGTACTTGGTAAAATGGCCATCTCAGCTCATCCAGGCTCTTCACTCGTTTGAAAGCTAATTGAATATTAGAGCAAAGGGAATGTTACAAAGAATTTCCTATGAGCACTAAAGTACTCTGGAATTAGACCTGGAAACCTGGTGCCAACCGCCTGCCACCGCCCGCTTGGCAGGAGGATGCCAGCCGGTGGTAAACAACCATCTGCTTCTAGCCCGAGCCCAGATTTCTGGCTCGGCACGCACGGTGAAGCAGGGGTATTAAAGAGCCTCTCTGCCCCTGGGGCTGGGAAGCCCATTGCCCAGATCAGGGTTCCTTGGCTTGGAGGAGCCGGCGGGAGTCAGGCAGTTGGGTCAGCTCCTCGGGGGTGCCCGGGTGCAGGACCTGCCTCAGCCCCACCGCAGGCAGGGTGGGATTGCTCGGGGGGAGCCCGCTCGGGGGGGCTGGCCGCCCCTTATAGCTCTCCCAGGTGGACGCAGAGGGTGGGGTAAAATCCGGGGTCCTGAGTCCTGTGCAACCTGCCTGGGAAGGCAGAGCTTTCCTACACAGCTTTGCACGGATGTGTTATTAATAATGATAGCGACATTATGGTAGACCGGTGCCCCATCAAGCTAAGCATGTGCAGAGACAAAACATAAAGTACTTTATTTCCCAAAAGACGAAGTGTGATAAACTGTTGCGCTTAAGTGCCATTTTTCCTCGGCACTCCTTGACCTGTCAGTGGGAAGTGTCAGCTGCAAGCCACTCACCAGAAGCGGTTTCCTTTGTCAAAATCTGAGTTTTAAAATGTAATAGAGGAAATATTTCCCCTTCCTCTCTTTTGCCTCACCTCCTCTAGTTGCAAAGCGTTTGCCTATATATGATAACCAGACTCTGATTATTTGGGTATCAATAAAGGAGAGAGTTTGTCTGAAAGATGTGGATTTTGGAAGGAAATTTTCTATACTCATGCAATAATTTCAGAAGCAGCCTCTAGAAATAAATCCCTTCAGTTATAGAAGAATAAGTTATCTACGAAGAAAATGGTGTAATTATTCTGAACACTGTGTTTATTGGAGTATCCAGCTGAATAAGGAAGGACAACCAGGGAAGTTAAGATGAATTACCTGCAGGGTTGAAGTCAGTCTACATAAAGAATATACATTAAATCCCAAAGGGCATATTCTTACTAGGAGCATAATGGCCTTAGTTCAGTGAAACTTTTTCTGCTTTATAGTCCAAACCAAGAAAGAGAAGTTCTGAATGTGTTTAAATTAGGCGAACACTCTCCTGAAATAAAAAGGTGTCTGGAGTCTGACTCTGGCTGAAGCCCTGGATATTGCATATGACCCTGGCAGCATTTAATAATGAACTCAAAACCAAACAGAAATTACAACAAAGAAGTCTAGTGACTAATTCTCTGAAAATTTTTACATCCAAATCCAGAGCTGATAATGATTTCCTCTACTTTAAATCTAGTTTCTATCTTTTCTTCAAATGAGGCATTGTTAGTACAAAAAAGTCTTTATAAAGATATTTGAAGTGGATGTCACCTATGTCACCAAAAGAAAAATATTCTCCTTTCACAAACATATTCTTGTGTCAATCTACATAAGCAAAATTCAGAAATGAGGAGGAACTGTTCTATTCCTATCACTTGCATATTATTAAAACACCTGTTTTTAAAACTATATGTGTACATATATATTTGGCCTAGAGTAGGTTGAACCTCTCAGAAGGTATAACTTGTCAAAGCTGGATCTCGCTGCAGCCCCTGAAAAGGGATGCTATTTGCAGACGCCAGGCCTCCTGGGTTCAATTCTCTTCTCCCAACCGTTGACGCTCTTTATTGCTCTCAACAACTTCTCTTTCCCTCCATTTTCCCATGTGGGCCTATTAATTTATGAAGTGATGGTGAGTCACTTAATGATGCTGATGACGGGAAGAGTGCCATGGAAGTAGCCAAGCATGATTTCCCTGGGGAGGAGGTCAGAATGGGGCGCTGGGGATGCTTCTGCCGGTGGACTGGGGGGACCTTGTCCTAGCGAGTGAACCTGGCAAGGCGGTGCTCAGGGAGAGCATCTCCCCAGAGGGAAAGCGGTTCCTTAGGATTGTTAACTTGTCTCCTGACTAGACCTCTTCTGTCTCCATGTTAATGCTGTGCATACCTGAGAGAGGAAAAAAATATTGATACTTATCCTCCATTACATACCTGCTAAAAATGAAAGCTGATTTTTCCATTAAGCTATGCAATAGCCAGTTCCTTGAGTTTTCACAAGACATTAAAGGAATGAAGCATTATCCAAAAGACATTCTGTTACAAAAGAACACTAATCAATGCTGAGAACATTGGTTATAAATTATTCAGATTTCATTATAAACTACTCAGATCTTAAAAAGACCCAAACCCCAAGCCCTTGTGGTGTGCAGCACTGGCAGCTGGATACGACAGCGTGACTGCCTCACCTGGGAAGTTCCAGCATGATACGCTGCATCTTGCAGCATCTGAATAGATGCAGCACGGAAATGCCTGTTTCAGTGGATTATAAGGAATAAATCACTGAGTGGCCTTGCCCCCGATAGAACCTGATCGCTGTAACTTGTTGTGCATTCTTCCTTCACCACACATTAATTTTTAATGAAACCATTTCAAAATAAAGTCATAATGTGAGTCATAAATCACAAAACGGTGGTAATAAACCACTTTGGTTTATATTAGCTCTGTGCAGACGATACTTAAGTATTTCCACCATTAGCAGGGAATATGTGAGCATTCTCCACACAACATTTCCTCTATTACTTCCATCTTAAATTGTGGAAATGTGGGAAGGAAAGCCAGTTCCAATCAACCTCTGGGTCACTATTTATTCCCTTAATTGAATGATCGTATGCTAACGAGTGAAGATTTTTAGCACTTTTCTGACAGCTGCAAAGTATTTTTCTGTGACTCAGAGTTATAAAAACAATGCTACCAGGTACAGCTGAGATGGAAAAAGGAAAGAGAAGGGGGGTGGGAGTGGAGGGAAAGGCATGGTTAACTGACATGAGGGCTAGGCGAGGGTGAATATTACTGTTTTGTTATCATGTAGTGCATAGGCAGATCAACTGACCCTAAAGGGCCACCTCTTATTAAGAGAAGGAGCCATCTCATAGATCTGTAATACAGAATATGAATTTTGTATTTTTTAATTGGTTTTTTTGTATGCCTATAATTACTTTTGCAGGATATGCTGAGCTCTTCTTCTTGCTGGTCTCTTCCCTGTACTGTGGACCTTAACAGGACCTATAATACACAGTGATCAGGAGTAATTTGAAAGAAGACCCAGACTTTGCAAGCCAACGCCTCACACAATACAAGTATTTGGGGTCCCAGGTGTCTGGAGACCTGCACAGAACAGCCTTTCATTGCTGGACTGGCTTTCTGGACACAGATCTGTTTGCAGGACATGTAACAGTCTGGACGTGTCCAGTGATGTTAGGCTGTCCTGACCAGAGCAGGGAATTATAAAAGACTAATATAGACTACTTCCACTCACCGGAAACCTCCTCTCTCTTAAACTTGGTAAGGTACCAAAGCTAAGAGAATATACCTTATGCTTTTGTCCAGTAGAAATGAAAGGTCAGCATTGGAATAAATAAGATAACTTGTAGCCATCACCTAGCACTTTATTAATTCTCAGGTTTTAAGAATTTACATAACAATTCCCTTGGCAACTTTCACAAGTGTTTTCTTCTCTACTTCCAAGCATGCAAGAATCCTGGGGCCCATAACCCGTGATGATCTCTTAATTGGGCAAAATGTAATTTCCAATTAGAGTTATCCTTGTGTGCTTCATGAGCCTGAGTAATACGAAGTTTGTATTCACACCTGCATTCACAAGCTTCTGGGGGACTTTGGGAATGCTGGAGTATAAATTAACATTAACAATAAGCAAATATATAATTTCTGATTTTGTAGAGGGAGTCATAGATCAGTATCTAGAGGAAAGAAAAAAATAATATAAGTTTGAATACAGTGTGAGGCACTATGAGTGAAGATTTTCCATAGAAGTTTTGGCTACATGTATTACTTGTGAAAATAGCTGTATCTTGATAAAACAATGTTTTGATACCTTAAGAATGTGTCTAACATCAGTCAGATCTAGAGAACACCTTGTAAGTTGGGTTAAATGCAGTAGCAACTGAGGAGTCACAGGGGTTTAAGACATTTAAATAGCCTGTCTGCTCTAGTCCAGTGGAGCAGAGCTTGTTTCTGCAGACGGAGAGCTCAGCCCAGGGGAGCTGGCTGTGCCAGCCTGCCGACTGCCCCTCTGCCTCCACGGGGTCACCTTTTCTGCCGCCAGGTCCGGCCGGCAGCCTCTCTCAGGCATACCTCTCCAGCCAGCTACAGGGTGTGGGCTCATTAACTAATCCCTTAGGCAAAAAATATGAAATGGTTATAGTGATTTTATGACAAGCACTAAATGCAAAGATTGACAGAAAACAGGCTGCAGTGGAGGAGTTTGGCCATAAGGCCAAACCTTCCCTTTCATGAAATGAAGATAGGGGGACAGGAAGATGTGGTTGGGAGGGCCCTTAGGAAGCCACCTAACCCACCCTCTGGGCTGGAGGAGGAGCAGCTGTGCCATTTCCTGAGGGACAGTCTCAACCTGACAAGGTTTCCCAACTTCTCCTGGCAGCCCAATCTCCTGCTTCTGTCTAATAGTGTCT
Source organism: Phoebastria nigripes (assembly GCA_035582835.1). NCBI lineage: Eukaryota > Metazoa > Chordata > Aves > Procellariiformes > Diomedeidae > Phoebastria > Phoebastria nigripes. The sequence continues at coordinate 4,506,297 of JAYKAV010002933.1, read as the reverse complement.
AACAGGCATCTTTCCTTCTGTGCTTATTTTTCTGTGTGCTGTGATAAAAAGCTTAAGAGAGTATTGGTTTTTTTGCAACAGCCTTGTTACGGACGTAAAGACAATTATTGTGTCTTTCAACAGTTGCCTCCTCTAGGGTAAGCAGTTCACTCCCTTATTTTTACCCCATGATCTTGAGATGAGAATTCTCAACATGAGATGTCTTCTCAACTTTACTCTTCTCTGAATTCTGCTCTGGATATTTCTGTGTGCCATCCCCCAGCCTGGCTCTTCCATTTCAGCTGAGACTGAGCAGAAAAACTACTTCATTGTCTTGCAGACTCCACTGTATGTCCCAATATACGTTTACCATTTTTGCAGCAGAACAATGCTAATGCAGAACGTCTGCCACGTGCTCTATTCCTTCATTCACATACGAACTAAACACACTCTGCCTACCTGTGGGCACTAGACGATATAGGGTGCTTTCATGGTATCGCGCTTGGGTGATACACTTACTTAAAATGAAGAGTTAGTTTCAAGTGTCTCAGGTGCTTGGACTCAAATCAGTCTCTGTGCAAATCTTGGATCTTCAGCTGTAAAAGAGCCACCCTAGCTTGTGCTAGGCAGATGTCCTTACCCTTCCTCGTATAAAGGCTTCTTTAAGCCCGCATATAGGGTAGGGATTGAAGGAGTGACATTCCAAAGCACAGCGAGTAGGTCTGTTTGCAATTTTGAGAGCACCCAGTTGGCAGGTGCAGCTCCGAATAGCCCACTTCAGCCCAGCCAGGCCTCTCCTCAATGGCACAGGATCAGGTTGCTTTGCAAAGAGGCAGCTCCAGCTCCAGGCTGGCCCCATGGAGCAGCTCTTCCAGCCAGGCACAGCCCCAGCGACGTGGATTTTCTCCGCACTGTGCAACAGGGGCAAATCTAACTTGCAGGGTTCCTGTAGTAATAGAGGAATGAAACAGACTCAACAGTGAAAAGAAGGATAGAGCAGGAGCTCAAAACGGATTATTTTTACCTTAGGACAGCAAAGTAGAAGGATGAGACTGTTGAAGTTCTTGAATAAAAATAGAGCACTTGCCAGCAATGGGCTAGAAAAGGAAAAGCTGTACTTGAATTTGCTATTTTTCCTTGTTCACCATCCTTGAGAAAAGGGGCTGATGACAAATCCATACCGGGTACTGGCAGTAACCAAATGCGGAATTCCTCTTTGCCCTCTTGACTTGGATCTCTTGTTACAACAGAAACTTAGTCCAAAGACCACTATGAAGTGAACCTGTAAGCTCTGTTTGGCTTTGAATCAGGCATGCATAGTCGTATTTTAAGTGTGTGTTATCCAGATATCAAACAAATAAAAATCACTTATTTTTTAGATGGTGGTCTGGAACCATTAACAAAGTTGTAAACATTAAATTACTAATTTAAATTCTAAAGAGTGCATACATATTTTACAAAACTCCCAAACTTCGTATAATCTAGATGAACACAGATTTCTTTCAATGTGTTTTACCTGCCTTTTCTGTTAAAATTGTTTTAAGCAATACCTAATATGTAGCAGAAAACAATTTCAGTGAATATGTCCCAGCATTGCTGCAATTTTGAAGGAGGTTCTTTAAAAATATATATTTTCTCATGGTAACAATTTTGAAATGATTGCAGGAAGGAAATATATTAGCAATTAAATTAGCGTGTTTTAGCACAACAAGCAATAAACTGCTTAACACTGAGCTCCTGTGAATTAAAAGCCGGAACAGCATTGGACAAAAGTCAAGGTTATGCTGACACATTTATTTCTCAGTAAATGAAGACTGTTTAGTTTTAATGCATTTGTGGTTAGCAATAGTTTCAAAAGATCAATGTAAATTCATTTTGAACTAGTAAATAATGTCTTAATGAGACTTCTGACAGCATGCTTTCACACCTTATGGTTCCTTACCTTTAAAAATGCCCAAAGGTGAACCTATTTTTCCTGGCATTTTACAATAAACAAATAACATCATGCAGTATTTTATGACTTCTGTCTGAAGTGTATTCGGGGGAACTGCAGTTTGGTTTTAACAACTACAGAACTGCAGTCGTTCAGGCCACAGTGTGTTACTGTTCTTCTCCTACAAGGGCTTAACTCTGACTCGGGGTAAAAAAGAAGTTAAATGATCCCTTTTTTTCTTCTGTCACATGAAGTAGCTTATATGAAATGAAGTGCAGGATTTTACCATAAACCTCTGATGGTATCATGATGTAAACCATCTGCCATGCAGAAACTTGCTGGTGTTTATAAAAGCACTCCCCTATTTTCTAACTAGAAACCCAACTTGGTTGCCATGTAGGTCTGTCTGAATCCTTCTACTGGTTTTTAATAGGTGTTGAATCAGACACACAGTGAATCCATCATGGTAGGCATAAGAATTTTACAACATGAGCCTGAGATGGCATCATTGCTCACAGGGGTAAGGCCAAAAGGATGTGGTGCAGGTTGTCCCGAAAGAGTCATCAGACCGGTCTTTCTAACATAGCGTTGCTGGATATGCAGAATCTGAGTCTTGCAAGAGGGCACGTGTTTTTCAAAAGTGTGGCTTCACGACAATCTGTTTGTGAAGCCAGATGATTTAGGTTGTAACCCAGCAGCCCTCCCAGTGGTACCAGTGACTTCCACAGGGCGGTTCACGTGACTGACAGTACGCATCTGCTTTCTGACTCAGGGCACTAGTTTGAGCCAACACTACAGGTCTGAAAGAAAAACAGGAAACATAAATCTTGCATAAATTTTAAGAAAGTTCTAAAAATAACTACTAAACTTGCATATAATAGATTTTCAAAGTCTGACACCTTGCAACTTGCCAGGTCTATAAGGGAGTACTCTGGCAGTCAGATATATAGAAATATTCCCCTTACTAATGAGATACAGCTCCCCTATTCTAGTTCTAATAAAGTGGCAAGAATAATAAACTGGATCTTAAAACTGTCATGTCCTTGCAACTGCTATCCATCCCTGACCTCGAAGTAACATAATTCAGAGGAAGGGATTGCTAAATCTGGCAGGAAATACGTATTTCTTTGGCTCTCGTCTTCTGGTGAAGCAAGCTGCTCTTTCATGAACCATTCCTCAGGAAAAGCACACATGTCCTCAAACCTGCTTCACTGTTGGTTCCTCTGCTGGTTCCTCCTCCTGGGGAGGTAGGATGGAGGGGTGAAATTGAGCTCTTCCCAAAGCACCTGCCCCCATTGGGTTACAGATGTACACTGAGAGCTTTATAAAAAGTTTATGCTTTCCTGAACGAGGATGTCAGGGTGTTATTACAGATGTTTTGATAAGATTCTTCATTGCCTTTAAAGGATTTGTGACTGGACCCTTGTCTCTTCAGGTAATCCATCCCACTGAAGACTGATGCTTATTTGCAGAGTGACCCAGAGGTAAGGTAGTGAAGGATCCAAACTCTGCACCTTAAATTGGGAATCTCCTGTGATTGCTCATGTCTGATATTTCATTTACTTCCTTGTTTTCTAAATGTAGTCATTTAGAATGACTTCCAATGTAGTAATTCAAATCAGCTGTATTTTACAGGGCATCTTGAAAAACCTTGGTAAAGGCTGCAAAAGTGTCTGAAGACCTTCAGTGTAAAATAGATGGGTCTCAGTGGAACACCCCTAACCCCACAGGTCTTCTAGCTGTACTTGCTTTTGGGACTACAGCTTGAGGCATGAGCTACCCCTTGTAGAAAAGAATGAACTGGGAAGAAGTTAATAATGCACATGTAATTTTAGTTGAGTGGAAAAGCAAGTGGAAAGATTGTATAGGTGCACAGTTTTGAGAATCAAAGCCTGAGACCAATCCTCCAAGCACACCACCATCCAAAAAAAAAAAAAAAAAAAGGGGGCAAAAGAAAAAAGCAACCTTCCAAAACTGGAAAGAAATGAATCAACCTAATCAACCTAGCAGGGAGAATTAAAACAGAGTCCATAAAACTTTACAAGGAACTTCTCCAAAAGTGTAAAGAGAAGAAAGTCTTGAAAAGTGATCAAATATAACCTGTGCCAGTAATTATACTTAAAGAAAACAATTATCCTTCTCAAAGTGAAAAAGTCAAACTACCACCAGGGTGTTACAATAATAATAATGCACAGCAATTCCAGAAGTCTTTCAGGAGATGAAAAGTTAAACAGTGGAAGTGATGTGGAAATGCTGGGTTATTTACTTTGTTTGAGGGATTTTCTCCATTTGACCCTTAGCAACCTTTGCATGAAGAGAAGAATTAAGCTGTGTTTAAATTCCTTCTCACAAATCCTTTTTTTTTTCCAGCGAAAAATTCACAACTTCTTCAGAAAACCATTCTTGAGAAAGTGTGCAAATATGCCTCTTGTGGTCTCAGCAAATTTTTTGTTCATTAATTTTGCATCTTAGATGAGATTGTCCAAACATGTAACCAAAACTATACAGCGACCTAAGTGGCATACCAACAGCATAAAACACTAAAAGAGATATCAAGCTATCAGGTGGTTTAAATAAGTACATAAAGCAGTCCAAGAAATGGCCATGCAGTAATGTGCCAAAAAGATCTGGCAGTATGCAATAGCAAGCTGTTTGGTTCAAAAGGAGGATGAGCTGCTAAAAGGTCCAAACCAGCTTCATTATTTCCTTTCTGTTGTTTTTAGTGTGACTGACTGCATTCAGTTTGACGTCATGATGATGAGATCTGTCTCTTTCCCCCACCTGACCTATCATTGAAGCCCTTGCGTAGATCATTTTCTATTGGCAGGGATGTAGGCAGGTGCTTGGATGCTCAGCTCAACAGGCAGGGGTGCAGGCAGGCACTTTGAGAGGAAAATGTTTGTGTGGCAGCAAATGAGCAGAGGTCTTTTTGGGTGCTCTTTGGGGGTTCTGCTGTGTTGTCTGCCTTGCCTGCATGCAAAACAAAGCACCTGAATTAGACAGTGATCCAAAGGTTACTGAGACAAGTCATACTTTCTGTGGACTTTGGTAGGCTTTGGACCAGGGCCTTCGTCCCCCTTAGTTCTCCAGACCAGCTTTTGGTTTTAGTTGGTTCAGTATGTTTTACCTGCATCTCTGGAGGCATGCACTTGATCCAAGAGGTCATGTGTTTTTAACAGCTTTATGACACTCCACCTCTAACCTTGACTTGTAGGGATGTAGGATTGTGAACCTGCCCCTGACTGTATAACTGGACTGTAGAGTTAACAAGACACCAGTGAATTTGCTAATGAACTTGCCCAGAAGGTACAGGAAAGGGTCAGTTCTGCACTTTCCCCGAGACAAATTGAACCATAAATTTTACAAGTTTTTGTTGACATTAATTGGGTTACACTTGTGTAAGAAATTCTTCTTTCTTGCTCATTTGTCTTGCGAGTTGTTTGAAGTGCCAAATATTTCTGCCATGCCAGTCACTCAGCCATGTGATTTCCAGGCTTAACAATTTCTCTGAGACACCACAGACTCAAACCTCACTGTATTTTATTGCTCAATAAAAAACAAAAACTTCAGATATTTCACCAGACTGCCGTTCTCGGAGGGTCAAAGCAAAACTCCCATTTAAAGAAAATGTTCTCCCAGCCTCCTCCTTTTTTATTAGTCCTTTATTCACATCTCAAAACCACTGGGCCTTGAACAAAAGGCTCTTTTCAGAACAGTCACTTCTGTTCAAGATTAAGTGAAGTGATTTATTACATTTATGTAGTGTTAGGCAGTGATCATTCAGATGTTAAATTAGTGGACGTTTCCTCACCAGTTCCTTGCCAGTTCCTGTGGTACTGTTAATGTACCACTTGATCCAGAATGCATGAAATAATCCCCTCACTAGCTCTGGAGAAAGAGTTGTCCTTTGTCACTGTTGTTAATCCCAAGTAAGGTGAGTTGCCATGCCCAGACGTAGAGAGACCTGAGGGAGTTTTGCATTCAAAGTCTGTCAAAGGCAGAGGTGCTTGTGCTGTGTTGTGCTCTGGGGAAATTTTGACACTCCTAGGAGCCACTCTAGTGCAGAGGTACACAAATTGGTGAGAAACCCTAGGAAACTGGGGATAGAAAGGCTGAAGGTACAGACTTTGGGCTTGAGTACCCCACTGCTGCACATCGGTGCATCACTGTTCCAGCTAATGCCCCTTGGGATCTGCAGACTTATTCTTCAAGGCGTTGGAAAGATGCTTGCCGCAGGAAAGGAGATGCTGGAGGAGAGGATGGCTACCTCACTGCCTGGAGAGGCTGAGATGTTTTCAGGAATGAATGTCTGCTGGGAAGAATACAGAAAGAACAGTAAATGTAATTTTAGCTGCAGTTCTTGTGAGTGAGATCCGGCATTAAGTAGAGCCACAAACAGGAGGTTTCCTCAGCTTATGTAAGGACAGCACAATGTGACTTCTCCAGTGTACCAAAAGCATGGGAACCCTTGAAGGAGTGTAGAGCAAGTAACTGATTACTACCTACAGGAGAAAAGTAGCACACAGAAGGGTTACTTTTTGTTTTGTTGTTTTATTTGTCTTGGTATAAGCTTCTTTGTTAAAGCCAAATTCTCCAGTCCAATGTGCCAGACTCGTAAATGTGTTTGCTCTTAACTGGAAAAGCATTGATATTCTGCCATCCTTAAAAAATGTGGGTTTCCAAATCTCTGTGATCTCTGTGCTTGTCAGGGCAGAGATCCAAGCAGAACGGTTTGGTCTGAGAAAAGATGACTGAGCGGTTTACCGTCATGTAGGATCTCTCTGTATAAGATTTCAGCTCAAAAGGGTATGTTTAACAGTAAGTTGCCATGACACAATGACGTGCCTTGGAGAGACATCCAGGGTAGTCCTAAACGAGCTGGCTGTGGTCCTGGAGGGTGTATATTTGGGCTGATGTAGCCTTGGGGAGGCTTATGGTGCACCAACCCTGGCAGAGTGCAGCACTAATGCAGTTTCTGCTACCTGAGCCAGCGGCTGTGGCACCTCTGTGTGGCACCGGGCTGTGTGATCAGGGCTCTGATCCTGCTGACCAGCTTATGACCTTGCAGGTTTTTTGGCCCTTTCATTCATCAAAGCCATTAAATAGAAATTGACTTTTAGGCATTACCTCAGTCTCTTCTTATTGAGCAAATTCACTTTTGTTGCATGGAGCACGTGTGTTTGCAAGGCAGCTGAAGCACAGGAGCTGTTATCCAGCGATAAGTCACGTGGACAGAAATACATGCTTAAATACTCTGAATTAGGTTGGTTTCCTGACTAGCGAGGCAATGCAGTTGGGTGTGTGCTCAGATTTAAATATGTGGTTAAGTCCTATTCATGCCAATGAAACCTAAGCATGTGCATAAAATTGAGCAATTTATTGAATTGTGGCAAAACTGAGCGGCCTTTGTAGAATTAATTAATCTATCTGAACTACTTTTTATGTATGTGACCCAAAGAGAACTGTATGGCTTCTGTGTGATTTTTAAACATATCTTTCAGTTAAATCAAGGATCCAGACGCAAATGGTAGTACACATTATATGGATTTATGACATTCCCTGGAGGATTCTGGGTCAATAAAGCAGTGAATGGATTACAAAGAGGCCTCTAAAGTGTTTGCTGGAATTTGCAAGGAATGAATGAATTACTGTTTGTTTTATGACTGGAAAACATCTTTCCATGGATGCTGCAGATCAGGCTGACTGACAGACATAACGTGCTTTTGCTGTGTTTTGAACAACCGTATTTATTGTATTCAGGCCAGAAGTCGAAAAATAAAAAGGGAAGCAGAATGTCATAGTAGTATACTGTTAAAATAGACTGGAAAATAATATAGGTTCAATGCAAATGATTATTTATTGCTCAGCATGGTTACTCTTCCTGCAGTAACTCTCAGGCTTCCACCAGGACCAGTGCTCCATTGTTACGCAGACACCTTGTACATGATGCAAGAAGCTTGTACCACATGTAAACCTTATCAAAATGCCTGGTTTGCATAGATTTAATTTGAAAGGAAACTTGAGTTTTCTAAAGAACTAGAAGAACTATTGCTGAGCCCTATGCAAAGCAGGATGTTTCACCTCCAGCTGGCATAGAAATGTTGTGTGTAGATACAACCAAAGGCAAGACATAACAAGCAAAAGTTAAAAATGTGAAAAGCAAAGTTGTTGTGAAGGATGAGAGGCCAAAGGAAGAAACCACAGGTCTGCCCAACACTTTCAACAATGATGAAGGCCAGCTTCCTTGCTGCACACATGGGCTCCAGAGCACCTGACAGTCAGCTGCCCTCTCTGTCCCTGCCATGCTGGTCAGGTGGGCAGAAGGGATCTGGCATTGCTTGCCTAAAAGGCCAATAAGTTTTTTGGGCTATTTTGATTTCAGGATGGAGGAGCTCAAGTGGCAGGAGGGCCAAGCTGTCCCCTCGCTCCTTGCCAGGCCGGTGGTGAGGAGACTGCTGTCGCCCCCATGTCCTCTTGTCCCCTTTCTTGCCAGAGGCGACGGGGATGCTCTTTGCTGCTGCCTCGCTTGGCCATCCGGAGTCACCCGAGTGTGAAGAGTGGTCAGCGAGGGAGACGTTAGTCTTCTGGGGAGATTTTTGCTTTTCTGAGGCATGGCTCATGCCACCAACAAAGAAAGAGCATCTAGACTCTGATTCCTGCCTTGGTCCTGGCAGCAAACAGAGACTCCTTGCTGTGATTTGACTGCTTGGCTTTTACTCTACTTTAAATTCTAAATTCCATAGCAAATTTATGTAGGAAAGATTTCAGTGGTGTATGGTACTTGCTAAACATAGACAGCAGCGTAGTTACCTTGCAGCTGTCAAAAAGCAGCAGTCTGTTGAGCAGTGATCACATTCAGCAACCACAAGATGCATTCAGGGAATTGGTACTGTCAGCGTTTGATATTAGCACTCAATGGCATGACTATAATAATTAATACATAATGATAATGCAAGGGCTAATGAAATTAGTAATGCAATTACTATTAATACTTTGCAAGCTTACCTAATCACTTGCACAGCACCCACTGTGTTGTGTTGGGGGGTTTTAAAGCACGTCTCTCCCCATTCTACAGGGAGACAAAACTTTTGTTGACTTTGAAGAATTGAGGATAGGATTGTCAGAGGAGGGAAAAAGGTAGCTGAGAATAACAACAACAAATACAAGGAAGGAATTGGAGGACCTGTGTTTCTGATTTTATCAACTTATTATTATCAGCAATGCCAGCAAATACATGTTCTAGGTCACTTAACTGAATGGAAAACATCCAACAAGACAGCCGACTTAAATGAAAATAGAGGCTCTCTACCTTGAGTTCAAATAAAGCACAGACTGTAGGCAGCAATGGAAAGTCCATTAAATTTTAATTTGCTAGTCATTAAAGTATGCCATTCATTTGTAATATTACATGGCAAAGAAGCCCAAGTACAGAAGTGTATGGCTTACTGTTCTTAATGGTCTTCTTATAAATTTCTGTCTGTGATTATGATCAGTTCTTTCTTATCGTCCATGAAATTTATGAACCAATTTATTACATCAGCTGAGTGGAAATATCAGATAATGCAATGCAATAAAAAGTAGATACTGATTTTAAGAAATCAGTGTGTCCTCCATGGTCTCCTGCGAAAAGAGCTAGAAGAGAGCACCTAATTACTTCAGCAGCATTAAAAACAACTGCAACATAATGGCGTATGGAACCATTTAATCAAAATGGACACACAACACTCTTGTAATTATATGAAAAGGTCATGGAAATCATCAATTTAGACGAATATGATGTGAAGAATATGACTTAAAACTTCCAGTAAAGCTATCTCCTGGAGATTATTTGAACCACAGAAAAGTGTTTTGTATTTCCAGTTTAATAGCTGAGGGCACAATGCCATACTGTGTGTTTTGGCTTGTGAGATCTCAAAGCAGAACTTTCTTAATTGGAACTGCTCAGATACACAGCATGGAGGTTCATTTCAAGTAACATACCTGCTGCTGGAAAATATAACTGCCTACAATTTAATTATATAGAAGCTGTACTCTGGCTTTTTGATTGGTGCTGTGAATTTCTCCACAGAGCTGAAACGCCAATTCATATGTTTTAGCAGAAGCAAAGGAAAAGTGAACTGCTTTCAATTTCCTTTTTAGTAAGCAGTAATGGATAATTTCCAGCTCTGGAGAAAAAAAACGCCCCAGCCTATACCTGGGGGTAACCTAGTTCTACCAGGTAATATAATCTGTTTTCCTTGCTGCAGCTGAACAATGATTGACCTCGACATCTCGATTTTGGGCAGGACAATGGAGCAGGAAGAAAATCTGCTCCTGGAAAGTGGTAGATGCTTTGAAGTGAAAGGGAAATACACATTTATGTGACTATCAGGGTAGGGCCAATTAAAGCATAGACACAGGGGATACTTTTACATGGCACAAAAAGTACTGTGCTCATACCAAAGCCTGACATTGCCTGGGCACTGGAGAAAGAAAATAACAGTATTATAATTTCCCCATGCTATTACTGTGTTTCTCCGCTGAGCTGAGGATCCCGTGAGGATGGCCTCATTAATGCAGCTGTTTTGCTTCTGGTAGCTGTTTGGAACTAGCACTGGTCTTTGCACAGGCTTTTCTTGTGCTCTGCTTGGGCATGTGTCCACTTATTGACACGTCCCTAGGAGCCGAGAAAGATGTGGTTACTTTATAGCCTGATCTTTTTAAGCAGAGTCTCCAGCCCACCGGGACTGCCAAGGAGCATTTACAAACCTGGTGGAGAATGACGAGCCCCTGCTCTGCTTCTCACATGTGCGCATCAGTCCATCAGCTCCTGCTCATGTCATAGGAGCTGCTGAGCAGGTACCCAGGGATGTCCCTGCTTCTAACCCTACACTTAGTGTGGAGAAAAGGGGCTGTGGTGCCATTTCTGGAGAGCCGTGGCATTGCCCCTCAGTACATGGGTGGGAAAAGAAACCCCATGGCCACTCACATGCTTAGCCTGGAGGCAGGTCCCTAGGCTCAGGCTTGGTGCCTCGCTGTGGTGTGCTGTGTCAGAGAGCTTGGCTCGAGGTGTGCAGTCCCTGCAGCTGGGAATCTGGGGTTAATTCACAACCAAAATGAGGTGAAATGGCACAAGAGTGAGAGAACAGCTCTTTTACCTGTGTAGAGAGGATACTTCATCTGTGTCTAGCTATGAAAGAGTTGCTTTAAAGCCTGGTTATTGCCGTGACCCATGTCACTGAGTCCAAAACAGCTGAAGGAGCTCCGTGCACCAGAAGGGGAGAGTGTGGTACACAGATCGGCTCTTCTTTGGGGAGAGAGAGACAGGATTTGGAACATACTGAGCAGACCAGTTTTGCTGGAAGAAATCACTTTAATAATCTATAATTTTAATTACAAAGTGAAAGGGGGGAAGTTAAATTCAAATATGAAAAGGAGCTGAAAAGTCCTACAGATGCAGTTTCATTTTATGGATTAATAACAAAAATATTTTTTGCCCTTTATTATATTGACTTGAATTTGTTATATGGGGTACACAGTCAAATCTGGCTCCGTCTCTGCTAAGATCTTTGATAAGTGTGAGAACTCTGAGTCAGTTATACCTTTTGAAAGAACAAATTTTTAAAATATGAAATAAATAGGAAGAGAAGATATTTGCCAGTATATCAGATTTCAGCTATTTTTTATTATTAGGTATTTCTTTTTTCAAAGGACATGGTGTAAGCAAGTGAACCTATTTGGCCAAGCATGTAAGAGATAAGAGAATCAAGCTTATATTTCTCATTTTAAGAGGCAATTGTCAGTGGATTTATGAAAACTCTGAATTAGATAGATAAAACAAATTCACAGCACTACAAAGAAAACTTGACCGGGTCATGTAAAACAACGATCTAAAGTGACAATTTGTTATAGAGTAGGTGATTAGGTCATTTCAGAAAATGAGAAAATATAATAATTGTCCAGCCGTCAAATGGCTAAACCTAACATGAAATAACATTCACCCTCATTCTTACTAACAGACCAAACCGAATGCTCCCAAATCCATAATAAGGCAACTAAATGAACTGCCCTAGCCACCCAGCAGCTTCTCCCCTACTACATTTTAGAGAGGATAAATCATTGTGGCAGGCTCTTTGGTGCCTATGAAGGGCTCAGAACGTTTTCTGTCTGGCAGCCACCTGTGCTCACACTCACGCTTAGGGCTGTGCCTATGCCACTATATCCAACAGCAACAGGGAACAATCCATGTCCCCGAGGGCTACGGGCAGAGTTTGGCTAATGTGCAGCCTGCCACTTTTTGGGATCCTGTGTTGCTACCAGACACCTCTGAGCCTTACAGCTTGCTGGGGCACCAGCTCAGGAGCCTCAGATCTGCACCAGGCATGATCGTGGTGGAAGACTGCAAAACCATCAGCTGCAATTTTTGCAGCACAAGTACGTGTGTGTTGCCATACTTGAATCGTGTGGCTTTTGCCCAGCATTCAGTCCGCCAGCTGAATTCATGCTGTGCCTCATCTCTGCATGGGTCAGAGCCTGCAGGAAGGAAGGGCATGGCCAGCTGTTATGAAATGGGAGCAGGAGCCGTGGTCAGAGCAGGGAGGGAGTGCCTGTCCTGGCCCAGGGGGGCACTGGAACTCCAGGTGGGCTGATGTGCCCAGGCATACTTGCTGCCACCGCTACTGGGTGCCATGGCTGTGGCTGGTGCCCCTGAACGGAGGGACGGGAGGGACAGCAGTGCTACCAGGGCTGTGTGTCTTGTGCTACCACCATCCTTGCCTTCATGGTGTGAGGTTGCTGAGCCATTGCAGCGGGATCTGGGCTCCCTGACCATTGAGCCATGTAAGTCCCCAGCCTCAGCCTGGGGACCTGGGGCCAGCAAGCACAGACGATGGTGAGGATTCGCCTATGCCTCTCTGGCAGAAGATAACAGCATTGCAGCCATTATGTACCACATTGCAGCATCAGCTCCACCAAGGTCTCTAGTCTTGTTGCAATAGTTGTAAAAAAAATTCAGGGTTACTTCTTTCTGCACGTACGTAGCTTTTGCTTTTCCTCTTTCCCTCAGCCCTTCCTCTCTCCTTCCTGTAAGCAGGAAATTTCTGCTTATATTCACATGTCCAGTCATGCAAAATACATTTAATGTCTCCCTCTCACCATTTGTGTGAGTCTAGTCACTCATTGTAACAACTCAGCCCCATTGCTATCTGGTTTACAAGCTCTCCTCTCCTTCTGCCAACCTCCCAGCTGGGGCTCTCGGGGCTCTTAGGGCTGCCTGCCCTCCAAGACCAACATCTGCTGCCATGTTTTGAGGGGCCCCGATCCCGGGAGCACCCTTTGGAGAAGACATCCAGGCAGTTCTGTAACACTGCAAAAATAAACACTGTAATGTTGGCTGGGCTTGCCCACCCCTGGTGTGCCTGGGAAAGGCAGGGCGCTCTCGCCTGGCTGGGGTGGGCAGGGGCATTTCTGCATGTGGTGCAGCATCCTCAGCCCCATCCCGGAGGTCTGCCAGGAGTAGGGTGCGTGCCAGCCTGCCTGTGCACCTGACAGGTCATGAGCTCTGTGTGCTGTGGCGTGTCTGCTGCCATCACACGCTGCACCGCAGCAGGCAGGGACGGGAGCGGAGGTGTTGATATAGTCGATAAGGAAATAATCTCTTGCTGCTGTGGCTTTATCTGCTGTGTTTATCATATGGGGCTGCCAGACTGAGAGGCTCCCGCTGCCTGTTTCCTGCAGCTGTGTGAGTTGTTGAGCACCACAGGTCAGCTCTCCCCCAGATTTGGTCCTTGTTCCCTCAGCACCGTTAAGGAGATGTGATGGAGCAGTGCACCTGTGCTATTGCTGTGTACCTGTGCTGTTGCCCCTGCCCCTGCACCTGGATACATGTGTGGAGAAGGCAGACGCCCAGAGGACAGCCCCTCTCCCCATCCCCTCCCTACATGTCCCAGCCACTTGTGCTCCCCTGGGAGCGCGGGGTCTTGGGGTCCTTCTAGCTGCCGGGTAGCTTGCAGCCCTGGTGTTTTAGGTTGTGTGTTGCCAAAGCACAGCTTCTTCACCAGAGCCAAACATCTGGTGCAGCTTGTTACAGTACCCTCTGGTGTGCCAAGCCATGCTAGCATGCCTCTTGGCATCCCGTGCCTCTCTATAATCAGATTTCAGTTTCTGAAATTTGCCTTGGCACCGCTGCTCGCCGTAGGTACGCTCTCAGCGGCAGGCCTCTAGGCCATCTCGGGACAAGCTGCCACCAGTGACCTCTCCTGTCTTCTGCTTCTTGCCCCTCAGCGTTCTCCCCCGAATGGCCACGGGGGATCTGTCTGTGTCCCCTTGCAGCCCTCTGGTGTGCTTCAGCCATGTCTCTGTGTGTTTTTCTGTCTTCTACAGCCGGGAGGATGAATTTGGCCCACACAGATGAAAGGGTTGTTTGCAGCCCCTGGGAGGGGTGTTTGGGTAACAAGACTGTGAGGGTGTGCACTGCTCCCCAGTGCGTGGGGTAAGGATGTGGGGTGCAGGGGATACAGAGCCTGCTGGGACGGTGCCAGAGTCGTGCATGGGGCAGAGCAAGTCAGTCCTGTCAATCTGGTCCCTACTACCTGTATAAAATAGCTTCTGGAAATAGCTGTAACCATGCTCAGGTGTTATTTCTAGGAGCTAGCGGGGTGGCTCCAGCACAGAGCCCAGGAGCATAGTAATACCTGTGCAGTGTGGAAAGTCAGAAGGCTACTGCTTTAGCTGGGGATGTGGTCCTAACCTTATTTAGCAGCATAAACATATACTCCAGCTGTATATATACTAGCAAACAAGACAGACCCAGGGCACAGGTTCAAATGCTAGCCTGTGATTTGTTTCTATTTATTAACTACTATCAAACTCCCTGCTCAGGTTTGGGCTTGTGCCAACTAGCACTTTCCCAGAGCAAGGTTTGGAGATGGTACATGCTAGAGTCTCTTCCCAGTCCAGACGTAACCACCCTCGTTGGGTGGAGAGAGCATGGGCGAGGAAGAGATTTAACCATGTGGATGTAGCGTATGGTTCCACCTAGCCTCTGGGCCAGAGAGCAGCCGTTGTCTCTGTTTTATTTATTAGTACGAACCTAGCCAGAGGGGATCAGCCCCTTCCTTTAAATGTACTCAGCAAAGACTTAGTTGGTAATCTGCTTGCACGACTGAAAGCAATCGTCCTCCTCAAACAAACAAACAAAAAACTCTTCAGTTAAAAGAACATTATTAAGGTTGCAAAGCCAAGCCCTCAGAAATTAGCCGTTGCCTGAGATGAGGATGCTTGTGCAACCTTCATCTGTAGCCTTTACGTGCTTGCCTTATGGCAGACTTCAGTCACTGTCTGCATGCTATTTTTTCCACCGAGCTTCTGTTTCCTTCAGTGCGCAGGATGGGCTACATACAAATAATGACAAGTCCTCTGCCTAATGTGTGATTCCAGGCTTTACTTGTTGCACAATGTTCAAAGCCTGCTCTGAAGATATGGCTATCAGTTTCCTCATTGCCGTTCCTGTGGTAGACACCAGTAGCCTGCGCATGGACTTCACAAACAAGAGTGATTTTTAACTCCTAGTGCCCTGCTGAGGGGAGCGGGTATAATACCCTTGTTTTACAGTTGCAGAACATCTAGTAGTTCAGATGTTTCATTTCTAAGAGCCCGAGAATTTTATTTTTCAGTCTATTTAACACTAACACCAACATCCAAGAACAGATGCCATTTGACTTTGAAGTGATGAGTTTCAACATTTTGGCAAGTCAGACCATAAGGCCATAGGTTTGGCATGCAGAAAATGAGGAATGCATGACTTCTTGTGATCAGTCCTCAGACCTGACATCATGCAGGCACACTGTGGCAGAGGCAAGAGCAGAATTCAGCTTGCCCAAGGCGGCAGTCAGGCTTTTCTGTTCCTCCAGTCCCCTGACTCATTGGCTTCATACTTTCCAACCTCTGCAGCACATAAAGCAGATGTGTTTCAGACTTTATGCTATTTTACCACGCTGTCTTGATTCATGCCCAGAGCAGGTCTCCTCCGTTCATTCAGCAAAGCACAGTTGCTGTGGAAAAGATCACAGAATGAACATGCCAGGTCTGTCTGGACCCTAACCTAAACCCAAACCCAAACCTAGGTCTTCCTTTTTAGACCTGTAGGTAAGGAGCTGGGTAGGGAGCCATCCTCCCCACCTATTGGTATTGAGCAACCTGGACTTCTAATCCAATTTCAAACCCAGACTCCCTTGCTCAGACCTAGACATCTCTTACATAATGAAAGACAGAGAGTCTTAATTACAGCAGCCCCTAGTTTCAGAATGTTTGGATTTGCAATATTAATGTTATTCCTGGAAGGGGAGAGAATAAAAATGGGTAATTCCTAGTCTTTGGGGGTGGAGCAGGGGAGAAGGAAGATGTCTGTGGACTGGGACCTTACTGTCACCTCCGTAGTTTGAGAGCAGAACTGAAGTGTGTGGAGCTGATGCAGAGAGCTCCTCCGCTGGGGCTAATGCAGTGGCTGTTAGCAGCACCAGGTAACAGCCCCTGGCAGGACCAGCAGCCGGGAAGGATGAGAAGAAACATGCTTCACTGAGGCACTCAAAGAACAGTTTATGAACAGCAGGGAAGTGGCTGAGGCTCTTTCAGGCCTTTGAGGGAAGTGGGGTCTAGTGAGCCCTGAACATGCTCCCCCCAACCACCTCTCCTGCCCTGTCCCCTCCACCCTGGGATTTTCAAAGCTGCTGCTTATCTGCCCCAGGTGATGTCAAAGCTAGTACAGCTACTCATGGGAACACAACTGGGCAAACTGGGGCCTTTTGAAAATACTGTCCTCTGAATACAAAGAACAAGCATGGGGAGGTCCAGGGAGTCACTTTTCCCTCCAGTCCTTGGTAAACATTTTTCACTAGTTTTAAAAATAGAAATGTTTTAGACAGCTACCTAAGCAATCCAGACTCAACAAATATCTTTATTATATGAAAATAAAGAAAACTTCCTGCATGTGGTTTGCTTTCAGCTGCCGTTATCTGTTTAATAGATACTGAGCTAAGCAAGAAAAGCATAATGAAAAAAAGCGGATCTATGTTAGACTTCTTGCATAACACAGGACAGGCGTTTTCTTTTCTCCAGTGACCTTAGAAGTCCCTATGCTCTGTTAATTGCTGGTTTGTTGTATGCATTCACTGAGGGGCAAGCACATGGTTGAAAATAAGTTTTCTGTGTTATATATTTGCCACATAAAAAAGGAAAATAGTGCTTCAGATTTAAACCATGTAGTTAGTACAGGCTGACTGATGACACTGGCTATCCCACAATTAGGTATTAGAAGATGTGCCCGATATCTCATTTGCAGGTCAAATCAGACTTCACAAGGTCAGCTGCTGCTCCTGAACGCTGCCTGCCCCACTCCAACTCTGCCTGGTGGCAACCGCTTACCACTGGAATTTGTTTCTGAGCATTACAGAGCTCTTGGACCGCCTGCCCTAAAGCAACTGTGGCCAGACAAAGGCAATCTCTTTTCACATAGAGCAGAATCCCAAGCCCTGTGAACTTAGCTCCCTCTGTTTGGCGTTACTGATCCATTAGTCTAAATATGGTACATGGCAGTTTGATGGAAATCATTTCCAGTAAGAGAGGATGTTTCCTCAGCAGTTTTCGAGCTGGCTCTGACTCAGGCATTCTCATGGGAGCCCATTTAACTGGTCATTAGGGAGACAGCAAAAAGGCATTGAGGAATTTCGTAACAAAGATGTGCATCCTGTATGAAAGACCTCCTGAGAATCCTCCTGGCCATTGGCTCTGTGCATGCTTGAGAGATTTTATTAATGCTGCTGAAAAAGTATTGCTGAAACTAATCTATTATTTGTGCATAATTTTAAAGATGCTGTATTGTACTTGTTCCAGCAATGTGATGAACCACTGTGCTTGTAAACTGCTGTGCTCAAACAAACCATAATTAAATGTTTAAAGTCGATTAACACCCTATATTGCAACACACTAATCGATGGTGGAAGGGTTGCAGTTACTAAATGAATAACGGGAAGAAACATCCAGAATTTGCTAAGCAAAGTCTTCTCACGAGCTAGGACCAGAGTAAATATATCAAGCAAAGTCTATGTAAGAAAGTAAAGGTTGTGATTTGCCCTTACAAAAGCCATAAGAGACAAAATAAGTACTCCTTAACATAACACACACTCTCTGATTTATGCCTTTTTGTGCATACGTGTTTCAAGGCAAACTTTTCCAGATTAGCAGTGATGGAGAGTTACTAAGGCTTTAATCTGGTAAAGTCCCTGACTATGCAGATTTCTTTAGGTGTCATGGCTGGACCCACTGGCTTTACTAGGATTACTAAATGTTTAAAACTGTGTCCCATCCTAAGAATTTCATTGGACCAAATCTAGTAGCTGACAGAAGGGTGGGTGTTACAGGGGGGCAGAGTTTTGGTTTCCATTTCAAGTCATCCAGATTGTGGCTGCTTCTGACCCCAAAATGCCCCAGTGTGGAGGCGGCAGGCCAAGCGACAGACCCCCCTGCCGAGGCACTTCTGTGGGGTTGGGATGCCCCAAAGCCAGTTGTCCTCTCTGCAAGTCTCAGGCAATCCAGAGAGATGAGGGCCTGTTGGGTGAGCAACCCATGAGGGGGTCTTCTCATCCAGACCCTGACACTCATACAAAGAAAATGTAAAAGGCCTCCCTTACTGACCCCTCTTTGTAAGGCTCAGGCTTTAGGCAGGAGTTTTCTTCCCTTTCATTTGGAGACACGCTGATTCTTATCATTAATAGTAAGACTGTTTGTTGAATGTTTACTGCCAAGCCAGACTGAATCACAACCATTTTCTGCTTGCCTGAATAAACAAGAGCTATCATGAGTGAAATCATGTTGCCTAAGTGTTGGATCAAATGTCTACGGGATTGCAAGTTTGGTTCCTGGGCATGTTGGTCTGGTGTTACATGCAGGGGTAGTGACACTGGGGAAAAAAGGCCTAGAAAAGGAGCAGAAAGGCACTCGGAGAAAACACACATGGGACAGAGGGAGAAGGAAGTTCGGGCAGATGTGCAATAAATTTTGTAAAAAAAGTTGTAGTGTTCAGGTGCTCTGCACTGAAAAGTGGGACATACCATAACTAATCAGCTCCTTAGGCTTGCTAGTTGAGGGTCTCTGAGAGAGTGAGGTGAAATTCCAGAAAACTTTACATCAGGCAAATATGACAGGGTTTTCTCCACCCCCAAAATTTCCTTTCCTTGGACAGCTGGATGTTCCCTACGGGTCTCTACTCCAATACCTTATCTCTCTGGTGATGCTCTCTGTAGTTAGTGCTATTATAACTCTGCATGGTCTTGTTATTCATCTGAACCTGTCTGATGTCTTTCTCCTTCGTGCTAAGCTCTTGACCTCAATAACTTCTAATGGCCAGGAGACCCTTACCTTAACAACATGCATGAAAAAAGATTTTTTTAAGCTGATCTAACTGGCTAAGCCTCTATTTTAAGCTATTAAGCCTACTCCAGCCTTACCGATGCGTAGCTTTTTAGGCAATCTTATCCGGCGTACCTTAGCCAAGGTATCCCTGTAGCTGAGTTTAATATGTAAAGATTTAGCAAAACAAACTTGCTGGTACTTGTTTTGAAAAAAAATCCTGCAATGAGAGGCATGAATTACACATAATTATTGACCCTGCAGTGTAAATACTGATGATAGGAAGCTTTTAAAATGTTCATTATTAAACCAGTAGAGTGTTTATAGCTATAGAGACATAAGTGGTTTAGCAATTAAACACATATTTATGAACTTTCCTAAATAGATATTATTAATCCAAAAATTTCAGTTTTAAGATAATTTAAAAAAACACTTTTCAGATCCAGGACACTAAATTGTCTACGAGCTGTTATAATCTTTAATTTAAAACTATATAAATATCCTCCACATAACAGCTTCTTTCAGGGCCTGTTCCAAGGACCTTAAGTGAATGTAAAGTCTTTCCACTGACTTCAATTAGCTTTGAAAAGACACTTAATCTCCTGCCGGCATTACCTGCTCACCATTAACTGTTCTGGCATGTCTGTGCTACTCTTCTGGCCCTTGCAGAGGAAGGAAGGGGATGAGGAGTGTGATGCCAAGAAGGATTGTGTACTTTATTTATCAGTGTTATCCTGATGGCACTCAGCTACTTTCTCATCCCATTTTTGCCGTTGGTCACTGATGATGTGTTGTGTGAGTGATGGAGAAAAGCCAGTTGTTTTCAAGTATTCGGTTGAAGCTGGCTCTTGGCAGAAATGGGACCTGGTCCCTGCAGTACATGCTCTAGGTTCCAGGGTGGGAGAGGTCGTGGCCCCATGTTGCAGCAGGAGCAAGTCTAGGGAAGGCCTGCAGAGCACAAGGCTTGATGAGATATAGGTCCAAAGGGTGGGCTGGACCATAGGGAAGTAAAGACTCAGGGGAGATAGACTGGGTTATGTTGGCAGGTAGGAAGAGTATATGGGACCAAGGTGAAGAGAAAGGCATTCATCCCCTTCTGGTATTGTGCAATGCTAATATCTCACTCAAATCTCTGTCTTAAACCTGATGATCCATCAAGAGTATGAAACCAAACACACTGATAGTGTCCCCAGTGGGCATTTCATCTGCAGCCATAGAGAGTAACATGAATTCCCAAATCATCCTTGCAGAAGGGGCTATATTCTGCTATACTAACTGGTCATAAAGGGCAGAATTATGAGATTGGTTTGAATTTCAGAGATGGATTTAGACTGAGACAGAAAGTGACAGGCTGGAATTCAGGTTAATGAAAAAAAAAATCACCACTTAGAAGTCCCTTCCTTACCCCTCAGCTCTCATGCTTGTACTGCTACAGTTATTTAGACATGTCGGGCAGGTCAGGAGGAGGTGGAGGTGAACACACTTGCAGAGAAATCAGGGGATGCCGATCACCTGAATTGTGAAAGTAACTGGTTTGAACTAAAATAAGAGCTGCTGTTCTGTTTGGGTTCAGGATTCGAGTAACCTTTTGTGAAACCATAGTGTTTAAGCAACCTCTCTCTGTTCCCTTTCCCCCTCACCTTCTGCCTCTGAGTTTCCACGTGGTGGTGCAGCCTAATGAAGATTATCAGGTCTGATTTTCAGCCAGGTAAGTTCAGCTGAAAGTCGGAAGGGTACTGCTTACCCCAGCCGCCAGGCCTTCGTGGAACTTGCCTGGCCAGCTGCAATTCATTGGCTGTTCTTCTGCTGATATGCAAGAGGACAGCCTGGACAAAAAGCCCAACTATTTATTTACCTCCGAACAGATGGTGGGACCTGACTTCTGACGAACTCCTGTCACCTACGGTAGTGCCTGAGCAGCTCCGGGTGCTGAGCCTCAGCTCAGCTGCCTCCGGTGCAGGAGGAGGATGTTTAGTGCCCAAGATGGAGGGAAGGAGGAGAGAAAAGCCTTGAAATAGTTGTGATCTTTAGCTCCAAGCCAAGGAAGTTTAGCTATCTCTGGAAGAGGGAAGTTTGAATAAATTATCCAAGTTACTGTAGAGATTATTACTCCCTCTGGATCTTCTCTGGGAAAGGTGATGATGGGAGAGCACGGGAAAGGAAGCTGCTTAACTGATAGAGCGGAGGCTTGCGGTCAACCTTGGGCCAACCTGACAAAACCATCCCATGAGAAGTGTGTGTGGTGGAGGCACCTGGGGGTGTTTGTTTTTGTTGACTCCACATCTGTGGTCCTTAAATATGGCAGGAGATAGTGCCACGGTATGGAAGAAGGGAGCTGAAGTTTCCTGGGGCTTTCTGCCAGCTTTTTACCCTGTTGCCAATGAGGGTCTTTCTGGTGACAAGGTCAGAGCAGCTCTGAAAAGTCAGAGAAAGGGGCAGAGCTCAAGGTCTAGCTCCAACCCTGGCACCTCTCGCAAGTTGCTCTCAACCATACTGGATTGGAAAAGGTCTACATCCCTATATACTGTTGCACAAAACTTCTGCACAGAACCTGAAAAATCAGTTCCCTGACATGTGAGCTGCCCCCGTCATCTTACTGAGGATCTAACTCAAATATTCGGTGGGGCTGGTATTTTAAACGCCCCAAATGCCAACTCTCCTGTTGCTTGTGTGGGAAAAAGAGAGGCGCAGCTGCCGAGTGGTCTTTCTGAATTTCCCCTCAGTTCCGGGAGGGGGAGGCATGCGAGAGGGGATGCCAGGTGCCTGCTCCCCATCCCCTGGAGAGGGGACCGGCTGGGGAAGCCGTGGAGCTGGGGAACAGGCTGCCCTCGGCTAGACGTATGCACAGACCACTGTGTGCAGCTTCTCATCTGGGTGACTCATAGGAGTGGGGCTTGCTGTGTGGGCATAGCTTCGGCAGTGTATCATTGCTTCCCCCTGCTCCGTCCCTGGGTGGGTTCTGCATGGAGAGCCCAGACGGAGGAATTTCTTTCTTTACACAGTGGGTGTTAATCAACATTTTGGGAAATGCAATTACAGGTTCACAAGCTGTGGAAACCTCTGGGTTTCCCACACTTGGTCAGTATGGTCATCGTCCATGGCTCAGCTCTTTCATTAGCTGCCAGGGACACTTAACCTCTCACAGTGCCTGCATGAGACTGGGAATGTTTTCTGAATGACTAAGGTGCCAGCCCTGGAGACATATGTGTACGTTTTGCAACGGCTAGCACTAGGATTTTCCTAGGAGAATTAGGAACACTGTTTTTCTGGGAGCCAAACCCTATTAGTTTTTTTTAAAAACCCTGCCTTTTTGTTACTAGCTTTCCAGCTGAGCATGTTAGACTCCTGGCACTGCTGCTGTACTCTGCTGCATTACTCAGCTTTTGTGCTGCCAGACTGAAATGTCAATGCAAGTAACTGTCAGCCTCCCAGGAGGCGAAATGTAGAGCACCATTCCCCCCTCCCTAGGTAAGTGGTTTCAGGATACAGCACGGTCAGTTACGAGAAAGGTTATAGGATATGTTGCCTGAGGTAGCGAGGGGCTGAACTTGCCAATACACAATGTCCTTCCCAGTCCTCAGTTCCTGAGAACACCCTGAATGATGTGGAAAAATAAGGTTTTGCCATTATGTGCACTTTCCTGAGTCATTCTGCTAAATTATATTCCCGTTGCCATTTTTGTGCATTCCTACATGGCTATGCCCTGACTGCTATGTCCAGTGAAAACCTTCGTTATCAGAAGCCATAATTCATCTACCAGCTCTCAGAGGTCACCACTTATTGGACATTTATATCCTGACCTTAAGGCCTCGCCTATACAGAAAGGCTGTACTGCTCTAGCCTTATTGGTATAATTAGAGTAAAACAATCTCTACCTTTCCCCCACTCCTCCTTGGTGCAGATGCAATCATACAGCTATAAAGATGTTTATACAAATCTGGGTTATTCTTACAGAGAAAGCAGAGTGCGTTTTACCACAACAAGGCATTTTTATTTCAGTATAACTGCATCCCCACCAAGCCTTATGCTGATCTAATTAGGGCTAATTTTGTGCAGAAGTGGATGCCAGAAGGAGCACACTGAAACGCTGATATGTGGGGGCAGATGCATACACAGGGCTACTGTCTATGCCTTACACGTGTTCTGATGTAGCACTCCCACCTGTGGCGGCACAGACCTAGCCCTGTGCCAGAAGGAGATTGTATCGCCAAGTGAAGTAATTGTATGCGTACAGAAACGGTGTATAGAGACAAGGCATATAGAGAAACACAACTTATTTTCTATCATTTCCTACCCTTCGGAGGCTGGACTGCCCTGCTGTAAGGCAATCCTGACAAAAGCCAGAAGCATAAGGTCCATGAGATGACATGTAAGGTTTGGTCTAAAAGATGAAATACCAAAATTAAATAGACAGTTTGCCATTGAAAATGAAACACCGTTTAAATAGACAGTTCAAGAGAACAAGCTCCTATGAATTAATGCTTCATGGTCTGAAGTGCTTTTAGTGTCTCAATTCATTTTGAAGGATTTGGGAGAAAATGGCCCCTGTGTCTGGAAAGAAATCTCACACTGACCTCACCCAAGAAATCTGTATGCCTTCTTCCTCTTTTAAAGGAGCAAATAAGGATGAATCTAAATGAAGTGGCCAGCAAAATTTCAAGCCAAGTCAGTTACAACATATCTGCAACCACAAGCCAATTAGGCCTGCCCTGGGGGTTTAATACAGTGTGCTAGACAATGCCAGTATCTGAAAGTCTGTAGTGCTTTCTAGTCCATGCAAAAAAACAATTAACTGAAAACAAGGTAAATAATAAACATGTTATGTAATATATTTTTGAACATGTAATATTCATGCCATTTCTCCAGGGCACCTCAATTCCAGGATGAGACGAGACTTTATTCAAACCCCGCTGACAGTAAAGCACTTTTTAAAGGAACGAGGATGTTTGGCAGAGCTTCGGTAGTGAGAAACTCCTTGGCCGTGCGGAGCCATACCCTGCCTTACTGACTCAGATGCTGATCCTGAGGTCTGAACTAGCTGCCCCTACAAGTTTGAGCAGCCATAGGCCTGCTCTGCCAGCTTATTTATCAGCTGGGAAAGTCCCATATGCACCATTACATATAGACTGGCAAGGCCTAGCATTGTCAGGGTGCGGTTTGCTTTGTCTTCACTTTCTCGGTCGTGATGGGCTCCTGCATGGGGAAGATGGGCTGAGTAAATTTGGCTTTAGCCGAGCATTACAGCTGGCTGCTAATGACTGGTCTAAGGAGCTTCAGTTCTACTCTGGTGGTACAAAGGGGTTTCAGTGGAGACCGACGATCTCTCCAATAGTAGCAATTTTTAGAAAATTTTTAGGTTTTCCAATAGCAGTATCAAAACCCAGGCTGTGGTAATAGTCATAATTTCTTTCCCATTGTCCTAAATGTGTTGTGAATGTGCAGCCAGGAAGCATAGCCTGTCTTGTGTCATGCGTCCTCAGTTCCTCATCCTCTGCAGTGAAGTTGGTCAATGCCATTTTTAGACAAGATAAACTGAAGTTACCATCCATTTTCCTTCCACAATCTACAGTCAGGGATAAGAATTTGCTTTCTCTTCCCACACACCTTCCCAACCTGTGGGCAACACCCTACTTTCAGTAAAGTCAATGGACTTCTGCCATTGCCTTCAGTGGAACGCGGAATTCACCAACATATTTGGAAGTTCTCATATTTTACAGGCAGTACATCAGCCCTGAGATAAAACAAGCAGCTGACGTGAAATACTATAGTTTCAGGCACATCATCCCCACATCGGTCAACCTTCACTACCGTAAAAATACTCTGCAAAAAGAACTCCCCAGATAGCCTGTACTCTCATAGACCCTGCACAGGACCAGAAGTGGACACCAATGGCAGCAGGCAGCAATGCGGAGCATTAGGGGAAAGGGAGCAGGTCTGGGGAGGTTAGGGTTAGAGTGACTCTGGGGTGAGAGGGAGGGCTGTGCCACACACATTCATTTGTGTTACCTGCATAAGCGTACAACCTGCTCTGTTTCTACATTGAGGGATTTTGCTTTTCACAGCTAACCTCTGGTTATACAAGTGATTTCCTACACGGTGCACTGAGCAACACCTAATCATTTTCCCTCACACGGGGAAGTTAATGATTGTTTAATGTGTCTGGAGCAATGATGTCCTGTGTTTGGCTTACAGGTCTCTAAAGCTATCCAGGAAGTTTAACTGTGCAGTATTCAACAGCTGAGCTTTCCATTTAATTAATTTTGGCGTTCTTTTTGTATTCCCATCCCTTTTCATTTTCAAGAGTTCTTTGGAAAATAAACAGCATCTGATTTTGGAGATTAAAGCAAAAACCCACGTTCAGTATTTCACATCAAACATTTTCTCATGGATGAATGAGGAGGGGAAACGTCCTTGGGCCTCTGATAAAGAGAAGAGAGGTCCCATGGCTTCCACTCCATGGAGAAGGATCTTGCCCTATGGAATTGCGGGTTTCTGCAACAAAAAACACTCAGAGCAGCAGCTCCCTCCTTCCTGGGTGGTAGAAAAGGCCCAGCAGCTCTCTGTTGTACTCTGCCAGGAGAAAAAAGGGAGAGAAACTGATGCTGAAGTAGTGGCGGTGGTGGCCCTGTGGTTTCCCATACAGACCTCCTCAGCTGGAGCACAGAGCTGTTGGTAGTGTCAGTCTCTCCTTGGTGATCCCTCTCAGTCACAAGATATACCGAGCTGATTTAGGGCACTTCTACTGGCTTACTTCAACTGCAATTCGGACATCATATTCTCTTTTGCTGTTATTTGTATTTCATCCTAAACAAGTGAAAACAGGTAACTGATCTCTGATGAACCAGAAGGTCTGAGGCACCTGAAATCTCAGGTAGTCATGTTGAGGGATGAAAAAGTCTTAACCAAGCTTCTGTTTTCTATGCGGGTTTTTTTCTGAAGCTTGGAGCCTTGGAGCTACCGTGTTGTTCCAGCTGGACTTGTTTCCAGCCAGGGGCAGCTGTGGGCCCAGGCAAGGTAGGACTGCTTTGGGATGCTTTGACTCTTCTGCAAGCAAGTCCATTAGTCAAACGTGTTATTGGCGGCATTGGTTATTCTCGTTTTGAAGTTTCACATTGAGTTTCAAAGATAACACAATGCAGAAAAATGCTTTTAATGATCAATCTACAAGGGAGGGGGAACCGCTGTTCAGGAGATCAGAGTGGATAATGCAAATGCTCTCAGTGCCTGGGGATGTAGACAAATTAGGGAGAGGCCAGAGGAGAGCTACAAGAACAATAAGAAATTTAAAAAGCACGGTCTGTTAAGAAAGATTAAAGGAAGTAGGGGGCTTAGTCAAGGGCAAAGGTTGGTGAAGGATATATAAAGTCTTTGAATATTTAAAGGTTGTTATAGGATGGCAATAAGTTTTCTTCAAGTCCACCTAGGGAAGTACAAAAAGAAATCTACTCAATCTGTGGCAAATATAATATACTTTGTTTATTAGCAAAATCTCTTGCTGCTGTTGTTGTTGTTGTTTGTTCCTCTTTTTAAAAAAGCATGTTAGTGAAATGGTAGAGCAGCTTATCTAGGAAAATTGTGGAATTCCTTCCCAAAATGTTTTCAAGACTCAGCTAGACAATCTTCTGCCAGAGATGCCTGGTTACACTAAATCTTGCCTCAGTACAGGGGTTTGTACTAGATAAACTGAAGCTGCATAAATATTGATGAGAAACAAGTGATCATCTCTCCATCATGTTTTAATAACCTGCTCTGAGCAGTGTGACCCAGGAACCCAACATAGCTGATAATAAACCCTTGCCTATGGACAATTGGACTAAAAAACTGATCTAGTGGAGGTTTTAGGGAATTAGCAGTCTGCATTAATGCCTTTCTGTGACTCAGGCAGCCACAGAGACCCTTGCTGACTGAGTTACTGAGCAGGGCACAGTCTGCAGACAGGTCCGAGGACACCTCAGGTGCTCTGCCCTCAGGTTTTTCCCTGTTCTGGGGAAACCAGGTGATTTTTTCCTCCTCACTGATAGCCAGGTGAGCCTCCTTCTCTCCAGACTTGCTGTCCTTTGTCAGGCTGTCTGGTTTGGATCCTTGTGCATCATCAAAGCAACACTCACATCCTCCTTGTTGACTCAGGGGAGCTGGAGAGAGTCTAGGGAAAGGATGACATGCATAAGTAGTGATTTAGCAAACATGAGACAAGATGGAAAGACCTGGGCTGTTCAGTGGGGTGGAGAAATAACAAGTTCCCAGTATAAAAGCCGTCCCTAGGAAGCATGTCACGGTAAGCCATTCTCTATGTCCGCTAGGAGGAGGGCCAGGTGAGGAGCAATGTGTCCTGGCAGCTTCTCTGTGGATGCTGCCCCTTCCCTCCTCCCACCTGGTTCTCCAGGCCTCACTGCAGAGGAAAGTCACTCTTGCTCTGAGCCTGCAAGAACCCATGTTGTCGTGTGCGTCTCCAGTGCTGGCTGTGCTTGGCCCAGCACGGGGGCTGAGGAAGCCCTCCCCCATGACCACCAGAGCATGCTAACAAGGGCCTGCGGGAGCTGCCAGAAGACATGATACGAGGGAAGCTCACTCCACTTTGTTGGCAATGAAACATCTTTTCTCTGAATAAAAATGTCCTTGAGAAAGAGAGTCTAATTTATAGTTAATAGCTGGAAGGTTTTGTGAGAACTTAGCAAGGGCAGAAAGCTCTGGAGTCTTATGGTCTGGGATATAATAGAGGAGGATGGTTTCCATGAATACTCGGGGGTATTATTTTGTGCTGCACATGGGTTTTTTTCTGAGCCTGGTCTCTTCCTACAATACACAGCATGTGCTGTACAGAAGCAAGACAAGACAAAGCTAACCACGTAGGTCATGACTCTGAGCATGTGGGAAGCCGCTCTCCAAATATAAAAGTTAAGGTAAATATCTGGTGTTGATAAACACATTGTGCATACTTAAGACCACCACTGTTCCTTGGGTGCCCTTTGTTAGTGTAAATAAGCTTCATCTTGGTTTGTGGCAAACCTCAAATATTTGACTTCAGTCTCAGCACGGTTGAGCAGACAGTATACAGAGTTATTCATCTGTTCCTGTGCATGGTTTTTAACACTGTAACTTATCATATTAAATCATTCTTGACAATGAAACCCCAAGCTTTTCCAAAGAAAACAATAATAGAGGGTTAGAGGATACTCCTCTTGCCCAGTCTAAAGTTGCTCTGCTAAACATCCAGGTGCTGACCATTCTCCCACTCCAAGGAAAATGTTAACACTTTCTCTCCATTGCATCAGTTTTATTAGTTTCAATGATAATGGGGGGGGCGGGGGCTACAACCCTATTGACACCATGTGTGTACCTTTGCCCAGGCTAAGGCAGGGAGAAGGGGCTGTGGGTGAAGGTGCCTGGGGCACCCTGCTGCAGGGGGGATGCAGCTTGAGTCCACATCTCTGCAAAACCCTGCACAGCCTCCTGAAGCGAGTGTGTGTGTTTTGACCACCATCATCTGACTTTTGGGAGTACACGGAACAGTCGGAGTATGTGGGGAACTACACCTTTGGAAAGCTCTGACCAGAGCCAGATGGATCCCAGATTCCTTGGCACTGAACACCCTGGATTGTGCAAAGCGGGTGGCTACGTTGCTGGAAAAGTACTAAATAGTTCAGCACAGGGGGTTCTTTGTCTCCTTCACTCGTAGCTATTAGCACGAAGAAAGCAGAAGTTGCAGCACAGTTTCACCCTGGTCACTCCAGCTTTGGAGTGCTGTTTGGGCAACTCTGGCTCAATGTGCCTGCTTCACAGCAGTGTGACTGCCTAAGAGGACAGTGGTACAGAGTTGACTATGAATGGAAAAGTAGTCTAGAAAAATGTTTAGTGCGTGTGGCAGCCATATCTGTGCTCCAAGGGACATGAACGGCTTCATTCCCAAAGAGACTTTGGGGTTTAGCTGACATTGGACCTGCGTAAGCCCCAAATTTAGATCATCCAGCTCTTTCTTGTCTGCCATCTGAATTGGAAGCAAATGAGGTTTGCCAGCACATTCCTGAGGTGCCGAAGGTCTTGCACACAGCTGAAGGATGTGCCTGCAGCCACCCTAGTTGCGATGGCTCCAGCAGGCTTTAGCTTGGAGCCATCACAACGAGGGAGGCTGCAGGCACATCCTTGTAAACAAAGCATGTGGTTCTCTGCTGCACTTCTCCTTCCCGTCAGTACTCACACAAAAACCAGGCACGTGGTAATTACTTCCTACTCAACAGCCCGGTGAGCAGTGCCTTGCACGGAGACTTCGGTCCTTCTTCTGCCTGACTGGGGCCAGGCTTTGTCTCTTGGGCGATGTGCCAGCCTCAGCTGTAGGGTACTTCGGGGTGAAAGCTTCCGCTCTGGAAGCTCTTCCATTTGGCAGAAAATGCTTAAACATGTACTGTGTTTCAGAAAAAGTGAGAGTGACCGTGTACCCTGGTGATTTCCAGCAGAATGCCTCAAACTAAATCTTCATTCCAGTGAGCGCGGTGACTCAGAGGACACTGTTTTAAAAGGGGCAGCAGTTGTCCCAGTAACACAAAACTACACCCTTCGCGTGGACAGGGAGTTGCCAGTTTTGCTGATCCCCTATCGCGTATTTAAGTTAATGTTTTTGGCTACATGTTCATAACAAAGCTGAACCGTCTTATTCTCTGTGCAAAAATTCTGTTTGCTCCTTGTTTGAAGCCATGTAGACATACCTTTCTGCCAGTCTAGTCTATTTTTCATTTTTAATTCCCTATTTTTCTCTTCCCCGGCCGCTTTCAGCTGTTTCTCCCCACTACTAGTGACCCAGGCGGAATTTGCAAATCCCGGAGGTTTGACCCATCTGTGGGCTGTGGGGCGGCGGGGGCGGTGGTGGGGCGCGGGCGGCGGGGGCTGTTCCTGTCAGCGCTTGGCCAGGGTGGGTTGTTTCCGAGCTCCAGTTTCTTCCCACCCACGCGGACGGGACATGCAGCGCCGGCTGGATTTCCCAGAACGAGCCTGGCCAGGAAAATGCAGAAGCCTTGGCTCTGGCTCTGGGTTTTGGCAAAAAATCCTCTCCCAGGAGTGGGGCCGGTAATGGCAGCATGGTGTGGCAGGGAGGCTGGCTGCAAACCCTAGTGAGCAGCTGGTACCAGGAAAGCATCTGTATTTTTTTAAAGAGAGAAAAAGACAAACAAGCTCCTCTTTCAGCTGGCCAAGGTTAAAATGCCAGGTCTGGCTCTTTCTCAGCTCTTCGAGCCCTTTATTGAGAATTATGTTCTCAGCCATGCCCTGGACACCTCCAGCTCCCTGCTTCCCCATGGGAGGGACAAACAGCTGCAGCTCCTTGGGAAACGCTCTCCTCCCTTCCTTCCAGGCAGGTAGATGCAGTTCTTGAGCTTTCTGAGGAATCAGTTGCATCAACGATGACAGCCAAATAGTTATCAAGGATGATAAATTTTGGCCATACTGAATGGTTTATTGAGGAAACCACGAAGGTCGCAAACTGCTCAGTATATGACCCGCTCACTGGTTATTCATGAAGGTGACCCCAGGCTTTGCTTCATTGAATGGAGCAGATGAGCCCCGTCTTGCTGTCACCATTAAACTTGATGGACCTGTGCTGACCTACAGCAGCTTGCAGACTGAGCCAGAGCACAAAGCAGCCCTTAATTTTAAGAAAAAAAGTTTAGAGCACTGCAGGAGGAATAGAAACTGCAGGGATTCCTGGACATGCCGTAACTGTGCTGGCCCTGCCCATCCTGAGGGGTGAAGTTTACTCCTCTGGGATATGCTGAACTACCTAACTAACTAATAACAGCACAGATCCTCAGCACAGTCATGACTTATCAGACAAGGAAAAATCCTAGAACTGGCAAGACAGAATGAAATCTGCAGGTGTGCCTGGAACAGGTGTTTTGCCAGGCTGGCGTCATCCATGGAGTTATAGGCACACCCACATCTATGTCCTCATGGAGGTCAGAAACCTAGACCTGTAGGAAAAAATACGATTGAAAAGCAGGGGAAAGCAACCAAACTGTTTATAAATTTCAGAAAATTGTAGTTAATTTGAAGAAAATGTAAAAATTCTGTTAATAAAATTTGAGACACTATGAGTAAGACCAAAAGTCCGTGTTGCCCAGCCCTTGGCAGTGACTAACAGCAGACACTAAAGAAAACAACAAGCATTCAGTGTTACCGCCACCAAATGTATATCCTTCCAGCTTTCAGCAACGTGTGACTTCTGAAATTTCTGAGGTAGAAGGTGTATCTGCATCTTGGTGTGAAATACTATTTGATGAAGTTTTTCTCCTCCTAATTTTTCTGATTCATATTTCTAGTATCTACGACACTCTATGGCAGTAAGTTCTACATCTGCAGTGGGGGGAAGGTCTAGGTTGCTTCTTTTTCAAATTAACGTGATGCATGCAGAGGTGAACACGACCATAAATTGCGAAGATCACGAGTGAGTCATTCAAATTAGTAATCCATTCCAAACGGTGCCGTTCAATTTCTCTTGCTGCCCTCCTTTGAGACCTGGTATTAGCACATGGAGAACTTGGAGGATTGAAAGAGGCTTAATAAACCAGCCCTGTATTCTTTCCTATTTTTTTCCATAAACAATTGTTGATTTAGTCAGCATTAACTTTTGAACTTTTAAAGAGATGCTGCTTTGAAATTCAGTTTGAAGAGTATTATTGCAATGCTGTAATTAACTTGGCCTTAAGCTGGGAGTGGAGCAAACAAGCAAGCTTTCACAACATTTTAGCTCAGAAAAATTGACATCATGAAGACATGTTTTCCTTAGTGCATCTTCCTGTATCTTGTCTATCCTATCAGATACAAGTATTATGATCGGCCTCTTCTTTATTTGATTGCCTCAACCTAGATAAAGGCAATATAACATTATTTATGTTGCAAATAGTGTTATCTGTCTAATTACCTGTGTAGGCATATATCATTATGTTTTACACAGTGAATGGAGAAAATCAGAAGGCCCACAGAACGCTGGACCTTTTTTATAGACTATATGGTGCTAAAAGACAATTTATCAAGCAGAAAGAAGTTGGATACTAGGTGTGCCATTCTGCAGGCTGTTATCCGATAAACGCTTTGGCAGTGTGCAAGTACAGTGGTACAGTGCTCAGGTTAAAACACCTTTGGAGGTGTCATTGCCTTATAGAAAAAGGCTACACCAGCACTGACGTATGGCCATATGGAATTTGGAGGAGGCAGGCGTTCTGTTTCCAGCAGTAGCTGGTAGCACATGCTGAGGGAAGAGATGTGAGGAATAGGATGTGTGCAGTACCACTGCCCACGAGTACCCTCTCAGTGCAGCAGCCAAGTTATAATTTTCAGAGATGGAAAACATCCTGCACATTTTATTTCAATAGTCACTGATGTATCTAGATGCTACTTCTCATCAAACTCATATTTAAAGTGTGAAGAACTGCATATTTTAATTGCTCTGAGGACATCTGCATTTCCCTTTGTTTATAAACCTCTCTGGGTCACCTCTCCTATTTGGCCAGGAGTTGCCATGGGTCTAACATATTGACCTGACATGCACTCCAGTTTCGTGCACCTCAAATCAGGGCTGTGTGGGGGATTTTGTGAGCCTCTGTAGCAGCTGTTCATCACTGGTTTGATGGCAGCGGTGGGACCGGCACACTGTACTCCCCTTGAGGAACTGGGCAAAGAGAGTTTAAAAACGCAACCACTAAGATGTATCGAATCTCTGTGGTTAGACCTCAGGTACCCTCCACTTCACCCACTACAGTGAGGCACCTCTGTGCCTGTCATCCTGCACATGTAACCACTTCACAGGGCGACCCCAGTGAGGGAAACCACAGGCTGAATGAAGACAAACTGTCATTTCAGGATTCACACGGGAATATAACTTATCCTCTGTGTTATACAAACTCAGTAATTATGTCTGTCAGTGGGTTGATACTCTACATAGATAGATGTGCACGTTACCGGCTGACTCAAGCAACTCTGGAAAGCACCTCTTCAGTGTGAAATATGTTTATAAACTAAGCTTTCTCTAAGTTTGAATAATGATTACTGTGACACCAACAGGATATTTTTCTGATAAAGATGCCCATAATTAGGAGATCAGTTAAGCTGGTGCTTTAAATCCTCCTGTGGCAGTCCTAGGGGTGGCATCACACTGCTGCTGCTGGGTTGGTTATACAGAAGTGCTTTTGGCACAGGGTGGTGCAAGCAAACATTTCAGTATTGGGTTCAACCTTTGGGGAGCAAGGTTTCCTGAACAACAAATTGAGGAATGAGAATTCCTTGATTCAGATATGTGGTTCAGGTCCTCCGGACTCCAGGACTTAGATGGGATTTGACTTGCACATGTCTCCCATTCAGTGTTTGGCAGGACAGGGAAGGGGGCAGAGGAGTAGGAGTAGGACCTACTTGTTCCCTGCTCTGGGAGTGAATTGGGGTAAGACTGAGAGCCGCTGGGTCCAGACTGCTGTACTTCTTCACCACAGACTGAGCGTATATTTTTATTGCTTCCCAGGTAGAAAAGAGGCTGTGAGAAACAATGTGGGTACCCCTCCAAACTGTTCAAGACCCCTGTGTTGCTTTCACAGCAGGGATATACAATAGCGGGGACATTTTGTAAAGGTTAGCAACATGCAGCAAGGAGATGATGGATCACTAAACGTGCCAGCCTGTGATCAAGATACTCCTTTCACAGAAGTGGTAATTCTTTTTATTAAGTGAATATGAAACAAACTGTGCTGCTTCTGCTACAGCAGAAGAAAAAGGGCAGAGCCTGGACATAATGCAAAGCTAAGAGCTGGTGAGCCAGCTTACTCCCGAGGAAGCTGCCACTTTATGCACCCAAGGCAGAAACCAGTCAGATTCCCAGGGCCTTTGGGAGAGGAAATGCAGGCAGTGGGGCTGCTCTGCAGCCCACAGTGGTATGCATGCTTCAGCAATGGCATGGCTTGCCCCAATATGGTTTTAGCAATACCTCTAGATATCCTAGGTGGAGTGCATCTCATCTGACCTCAGATGTTGGGCAACCTACATCTGAGTTTGTTGTCTGGACTGTCTATAGTGAGTGGGGAGAAAGAGGCCCCGTAGCAAACAGTCCACCTCATTCAAAGATCTATTGAGAGCAGGAGACGAGTTGTGTCCTAGAAGAGCCTGTTTCTCTCAGGGGTCTAACAGAGGTCTGTGCAAACAGCACTAACACGGACACCAGCACTGTAGACATTTCCACTGAACCACCCTTTGAGTTAATGACCTCTAGTGAACATACCTAAGCAAAAAATTCTGGTTTGTGAAGGGATGTGTTAACCTTTCTCTGTCTAATGGGTCCTCCATTGAGGCTATCTCTGTGGAGAGTCATTGGCACTGGCATTTTTTCTGCTTTACCTAACATAATTGTAAATGTTCTTAGACATGCATGTTAGTTCCCAGTTGCATTTAACTGAATTGTTTGTGTCAGATGGCACTGGAATTTATGAGCTCTTAACTTCTTGTCAACAGTATGGCGTAATTTGGTGGACACCGCATCACTATGATGGCTTTCAAGTCTTGCCAACTTATTGAAATGTTTTAAACCTTGTTCCAAAATTGTATTTCCTTTAAAAAGTAAAGGGAATGAAGTTAAAGAAATCCCTGCCGTTAGGATTGCGATGCTATTTTAAATTACAAAATCAAAAGCACCAAGTTCAGTAACCTCCAATATTACATATCTTCAACAACATGAAGTTGCTGCACCAGGTGCAGTATGAACTACCCTTGTTTTTCTTGCTAACAGATGGATTGTGTCATCTAAGAACTGCCCTGAGTTAATGACACATTGAGTTACATCATCTCTGGGAAGTATTGCACTACTGGGCTTCCCAACCCTTTCCAGAAATCTAGAGGAAGCTCGGCAGCTATTCCACATCCTTGTGGAAAACACACTGTCTCTTTTCCTGGCTTTTGCAGAAAGCAAGTGGACTTTGAGCAGCCCAGATGCTAGAGGAATTTACTTGCAAAGCCAGACTGAAAAACAATGATGTCATTCTTTTTATTATGTTAAAGCTACTGTTCTACCCACCCACCCCTTCTCAGCCCACATCGTGTCATTACAGACTCCCCTATGCTGACAATGAAGAGACATCTTTCCTGAGGGTCACCTTTCTCTTAGGAACCAGAAGTCTCTACCAGTCCTGCAGTGCCTTACCCATGAATAGCAGGTAGGAGAAGCCTGTGACTCAGAAGGAGCCACCTTCTGGTTTATGCGCTCACACCTCTGAAAAGGAATGCCTTCCTGAATATGCATCCTCTGTAGAAGTCTGTCTGGATCCAGAACATAAGAAAATAGATAGTCCACTTCTATTGCTGTATTCAAGATCAATAATAAGTGGAAGAAATTGAAGAATGCGATTTCTGAAAGGTTCATTCTGATGAGACTACGTTGGCACTGACTTTATCCCTCCTCCCAAAGCTGTCCCGCAAACATGCCTCTGCCTCATCTGCCACGAGTTATAACAAACCACATCAGCATCCTCCCTGTCTCACAGACACTCCATGACAAGAACATGATTAATCTATTTAAAGAGAAATCTCAGGCTCAGAATCCCAGTTCTTACTGGTTTTGTTCGGCAAACTAGCACAGATAGATAGTTTTCCACATATGACAGAAATTTCATCTTCTTTGAGTGCATTGATGTCCAAAATTCAAGCTGTTCTAGGCCTAGTGGTAGCTGCCTTGAAGGAAATTAGCTTTCACCAAAAGAAAAAAAAAAAGCCCAAGCTGGAGTCTATTGCATCAAAACACCCTACCTGAAATCAGGCAATTAATCCACTTTTTACTCAGTCAGAACTAGCTGGAATATGTCCAGGTGGGCTGGATGCCTGAGCTTAACACAAGCTGCCTCTGTTAAGTACGGTACCCAGGATTTCCCACTGACAGAATTACTTCATGTTAGAGCTGTAGTTGACAGGCGCACACACCTTTCTGCAGCAGAACCAGAGGGTGGCTAGTCGCATACCGGTTCTGGATTTCCCCAGCTGCACCATCAACACATCGTTCTTTTCTGAAAAATCGTCAAAGTAGTAGCTTTGTACTAGATCTGGGTTTTTTTTGCAGAACACTTCCCATTCTTTGAAATATGTCCCTTGGATCTGGTGGCAGTTTTGTGAGGAGAATGGAGGAGAAATTTCTCTCTAAAAAGTGCAACTCCCAACCCAATGGTGATGATCAACCTTTTATGTCTCAATGTACCATACGCAAACTAATTGCACCAAGTGCTTATGTGCTGCTTTATCCCTTCATCTTGCAGCCGTTCTTGCAGCAAGTTGCAAAATGAGGCCCCGAGGGTGTGAGGCTTTAGCACATGAAGAGAAAATGTTCATCTGCCCAGTCTTCCACAGGCTGCTTTCATTCTCACAGCACATGTGGTTTCTGTGGGACCTGGTATCTTTGGTCTTTGTTGTGATATTACATAAGAACATGATCTATTCTCATGTTTTTCACTTGTCTACTGACCGTATACAAGTGGCAGTGATGGGAAAGGGGAAATACATGGGGACAGAAATCACAGATACAGTCACAACCTGGAATGAATTTGACACCGAAAGGAAACATCCATGCGGCCTCCTAGAGGGACACTGCTATTCTAGTAAGGGCAGTCCTCACAGGGAAAGTGCTTCACATGTATTTTCTCTTCAGCCTTTCCCTCTACAGATTTTCTTCAAATAGTGACTTGCTTTTTTCTGAATGGGATCTTGTAACCAGAGCCCTCTCAGTCAAGGAAAAGAGCTGTCAGTTATCCTCCTGCCTTTAATAAAGCTAGGCTAATAAACTATTAATATTCCCTACTCTAATTAATTGCCTGGAATTTATGGGACACACAGTATTTACAGCATATCACTTATTTTGTTGCCGTGCTAACGGTATACTACAAAAACTAAAATAAAAAGGGGACAGAAGTATTGTACAGGTGGCAGCACAAAAATGAAACCAAGCTCTTGCCACATAGTGGAATGTCAGCATTTGCTGAAGACCATCCAAGATCAGTTTCAGGCCACATTTTTCTATTGTTGTTAAAAAAGTGTGGTGTGGATTGCAATAGCACAGTTGCAACTAGTTACATGCAGAGGAAACTATTAACTCCAGCCTATGACTAACATGATGAAATTTAGGATTAATGTGGTTTAGAAAATAAGTTTTTTTAAAACATTCTGATTCAATATAGTTTCTTTCTCTCTTCCAGTCTTGACACAGTTCGGTAATATGCTTGTTGTGAGATATTCAAGAAAGAATAGGCAAATTACAAAGAAGGGAAAGAAGGCAATCAATGAAGGTGATCTATATCTCATTCATGTTGTTGAATAAATAATAGCAGAGGAGGTCTAAAATTAGATTTGAGAAGAAATCTGAACTAGTCTGAACATGGGCTGATGCACATCTCCAGTCTAACTAGCACACTGGAGAGTCAGATTCTCAGCTGGGGCAGATTGACTGAAATCAATGGTGCCCTCCCACTGCTTGCCTGGCTCCTCCTGGCTGGGCCAGAGATGCTTACGCTGGGTGGGGGGAGGCCGTGTCGATCTTGCAAATCACTCATTTCTGGAGAGACTGACCAGTTTTACATGATGTCTATTTGCAAGAGCTGCTCCGCATGTTGCAGGAGCGAGCCTTGCCAGCCCATTACCGAACCACGAGGAGGGAAGCCAGCTCCTCAGGTTTGCCATGCAAACCCTGCCCTCCACACACTGCATCCTGATACAGAACGAGATGGGGTTGATAGCTGACCACAGATATTCCCCATTCCCAGTCCCAGGAGGAGGAGGAGGATAAGGAAGACACCAGTTAAGCTTGGATCTTGCAAATTCAAAACAAAGATCTGTGGTCTTCTGCAGGAAGAAATGAGAACCAGCCTGGCATGTCTCTCCGCAATTAAGAAGTAATGAATGCTAGTGTGAGCTATGTAACCAGTGCTAGTTTGAGGTCTACCCCACTGAATTTGAAGATTAAATAGCATTAAGGCATGCCACCAAAAATGCAGCCTTGCTGACTGATCACATCTGCTTCAGCACCTGCTTAGGAAATGCTAGACATAGCTCCCTCTTTAGATGCAAACTGCTCATTTGTTATAAAAGCCCAAACCACACAATGTGAACACTGTGCATCACCCCTCCAAAATCATTTAACAGCTACCCCCTAAACAGCCATTTTACCTGGCTGTTTGGTGAGGGTTTTGTGTTCCTCATCTCTCTGAGGGGGAGCGGATCTCTGGGTTACAGCCCTAACCTTATCTTGTTTATCAGTTTGGCTCAAACCATGGGGCTTAACTGTGCAGGGCACCTGAAAGAGACTACCTTCCAAGCGGCTCTGACCGGTGATTGATGTGACTCAGAACAGCTTTCCAAAACCAGTGCATTGTTCATCCACCCAAAGACACGCTTATGCAGACGAAACGGTTTAAACCAACAGAAGTTCATGCATCTCTGATCTTACCTAAACTTTGTATGTTCCTTGCAAATTCAGAAACCAGATGTATCCCCCACTTCTGGGTTGGGACATACGAGTTGCCCTCCTAATCCCCTTGCTTGTTGCTCGGTCTCCTCAGAAGCAGCTGATTCTCCTCTCCTTCCCTTGACCATCAGAGGTTGGAGGTTTTGGCACTTGGGTCTGCTTATGGTCTTTAGGTCTAGAAAAATGAGTCTGTTAACCTGCCTGGGGTCTCACAGACAGGGGCTGACCGATCCTTTCCTATTGTTCACTTGAGGACTCAGTACTTTCCCTGGATATATCTTATCACTAGCTATCATTTCTTTTCCTGCTTTTGCAATTCTTAAAAGCAACTTTGATGGATTTCATACAGGTAATGGGACATTTCCAGAATTAAGACTATGCAAATAATTGCTTCATTTTTTTATTTGGTTCCTGAGATAGTGAAAACCAAGAAAATGACAGTTTGGGTCCAAATGTTGATATAACCCCTAAAAATTAGTGCCTGCCTTAAACAGAAGAAGGCTTTTGGTTATGATACTGAAGTGAGGCGCAGTAAGCTGGAGCTGATATCCCTTCTCCTGATTCATAGCAGGGCATGAGATTTGGTTACCCTCACCATGTATCCGTGAAGGGGTGACTGATGTCTAAAATGCTTGTGAATGTTATCTTCGAAGTCTCCAAAATACCAAAGTTTGCATTTGCAACAATTTTCCTTCATTTTCATTTGTGTGACATGATTTGCTGAGTTTGACCCCAACTTGCAAACAAATTCAGATCAAGTGAGAATGCGTTTTTTTCTGAAAATGCCATCAGATCTACATATAATATTGAAGCATGAAGATATACATGTCCCACAAAGAGAGCTTTTCAAAGGCACAGATGGTGGCTGGGCACCTAACTTGCATTTGTGCTTTTACAAATCCTCTTATTGATGGGCTAATCAATAATGACAAAACTTTCTGAGAAAGAGCAGTAAATAAACCCATTAATCCCTCTTCAGTATAATTGCACAGAAGGTCAGATCACTTTATCTATGTCTGAGTGAAGAGGAAGAAAGAAATAGCTCAGATGGGGAAGGGAGCTCTGGAAAGGATGGACGCAGGGATGGACATCCCTTGCTCTACCTCTTCCCCAGCGCCCGAGAGCTTCCCACCTTCCAGCAGCTTTAAAGGTCGCTGCTCCGTTTGCCAAACCAGTCATATTTACAGGAATTGTTCATTTCTGAGTTTCCCATAATTTGGAAATGCCAATCTGCTTCAATCTCCTTTTCTTTTTGAGTGGGAAAACTCTCTCACTGCTGGCCGTGGAGTCAGCAGCTGGACAGAGCTCGCCGGAGGGACGGCTCCCCGGGCTCCGAGGAAATATTATTGGAGACAACATATTTTGGGCCAGCAGCCTGGGAGGAGGATTGGGAGAGGTCAAGGAAAAAGGCTGTGGTTGAGACGGGCTGAAAAAAAAGGAAACAAAAAACAAAGGAGACCTCAACATTTTTATCAGTTTGTGTAGAAAAGCTAAAGTTTAGGAGCCAGACTTAATTTCTTGATTGAAAAAGATGAAAATGATTCATAAGACTGAAAAAATAAAACCCTTTAAAAAGAAGAAGCACCTCAAAACAATGCATGTCTGATTAGATTCGGTGTCTGAATAGAAATAGGAATTATACAAAGAATCAGCAGAGCAGTGTCACAGAGCCAGAGAGAGTCGATTTCTAACCAGGTATCTGCTTCCTCCAGCCGAAGGACTTTGGATTGATTATAATGGATTACTAAAATGTGTGGCAAGTTCATTACTGTCAAAGGGAGTGGATAACTCTCGAACAGTGCAGATATTTTATTTATGAGTGAATAAAAGAATTTTATAGCTGCCTATCACTAATCTCCAGTGCTGGAACGGTGTAAAATCAATTCAAAGTTAAAGCAAAGAGAAAGATTTGAGGGAGAGGGAAGGCTTTTCATAACCTTGTTTTGCTTTGTTTGTTATTATTTTTGTCCTTTGGTTTGTTTCTGCTGACTTAGATTTCTCCGGTTTTATTTGCGATTTAAAGGCAAACTGAAGCGTAACAGACAGGCTTTAATAAAGAGATGTGCAGTGTCTCTGATGTATTTGAGGGAACCTTTGCTGCTTGTGGTTTTGTAT
This sequence comes from Phoebastria nigripes, assembly GCA_035582835.1. Classification (NCBI taxonomy): domain Eukaryota; kingdom Metazoa; phylum Chordata; class Aves; order Procellariiformes; family Diomedeidae; genus Phoebastria; species Phoebastria nigripes. The sequence continues at coordinate 4,465,426 of JAYKAV010002933.1, read as the reverse complement.
ATGGTTATGGTAAATAACTATCATGCTGATTTTTGTGGTCTGGCCTTTGCTGTGAGTATTTGACCACTGGAGACTCATTTGACCTAAATAACCCAAACCCGTGCCCAGCCTCAAACTAACACCACCACAAAAGCCAGAAAACCCCAACCAGCCCCCAGCCACGGCAAAACAGAGCACCCCAGGAGCGACCCCCGGCGAGGAGGTGCCCGGTGTCCGGGCCGGAGCGCTTGCTTTCAGCCCACGTCGGGGAGGGCGGCCCTGACAAGGCCCGGCCGCGGAGAGCCTCGTTATGCCTCGGGTTTGTCACTGCGAGATCCCCCTTTCCCCATGGCTGGTTCCTGCCGGCTTTCTTAATAAATGAGCCCAAATGGGAGACAGGATGACAGGGCTGAGGCCCCGAGCACAGCTCGCTGTACCTCACAGGGGGATAGCCTTGACAGGGGGCACTCGACCCGAACTGACGCGGCGGGCGAGACTGAGTGTCCCTGTCTCGGTACGCGCCTCAAAAGCACCAGCCTCTGGACCTGGGGGGCCTTCACTGAGCGTGATTTCACTCTTCTTGGAGAAATTAGCATCGAGCTTGCTACCCTGGCAAAACCAAATTAAGAGGACACAAACCAGACGGTGACTTCCACTCAGAATATTCCATTTAAGGTACAAAATGTTTGTGCATTCTGCTGATTGCTACCAGAAAAAGACCCTACCTGATACTCTTCCCCTGTTGGCCTGTAAAAATGCTCCGTGATACATATATACATATATAGAGATATATATAGACATATATATGCACACATACCTCTCTCTTTCTATGTATGTGTGTACATACACACATACATGCACAAACGCACTTATATTTCAGTCCAGAACAATAACTGGGGCAATGCGTTTTCTTTTTGCAATAGGGGAAAAACCCAGCTGGAAGTGTAATAAAACAGAAATGACATGCACAGGGTGGGGGGAAATTTCTCTGAAATTTCACTGAACTTTCTAGGGGGATGTCAGTCAGGGACATATGCAAGCAGTGAACCACAAAGTCAGAAGCACGACATTAGCAGGAAAAGGAACTCTCTGGGCAGAGTTCCTTCAGAGCGTGACATTTATGATTCATCTGACTATAAATTTGTGTCCATCTGAAGACAAGATTTTTTTTTCCTTTCCTGTGGAAATTTCTCACATAACATAGACATTGTTGGCTTTCAGCAAACAAAGAGTAAGTTTTTGACTTACACTTTTTGGGAGACTGGTTTCCCGATAAACACAGATGTTTTCCAGGAGGGCAGCTGACTTCTAAAATAAATTCAATGCAGTTAAGTTGTTTGCTGAAAAACAGTGACAAACAATTTTCTGAACTACATTTAATGCAAAGGAGTGCTGTTAGGGCTCTAGAAACAACAGGTAATGAAAAATGCCATCTTCTGACACTGCTTTCCTCTTTTGTTTTCATTCTTCCTCTTACCTAAATGTCATCAGGCAACCTAGAGCATCTTTCTAAGGGGTTTGATTGATAACCAGAGAAGATGTGCAGAGAACAATGGTTAACACTGTACTGACTGTAGAATGATAAATCAAAGCATGAGGTCATGCCAAGTCTGATTTCCTCCACTTGTCCTGCAGCCTTATGTGGAGCTCAAGCTTGATTCAAGTATCTATTTTTTCTTCTGTGGTGGTGTTTTTCCTCTCTTCCTCTTTCCTATTGTCTTTTCCTTTCCTCAGGTCAGGTGGAAAGAGATGGAGATAGGGCTCCCCAAGACAGGGGGTGGAAGGTAAGAGAAATAGTCAGTGGAAAGTGCTGTGAGCCAATTGCTCAAAGTAAAAGAGACTGGCTGTTGAGAGAAGCAAGGAGCAAACTTCTAGTGAGACCTCAACAAGGACCAAAAGAAGATTTCCTAGGGACCAGAAACCGCTGTACAATGGTTGCTGCAATCCAAAAAGTCATCAAGTTGATGGCAGGACTCTCAAACCAAAAACCCATCTGCAGAGACAGAGTGGGAAGATGGAGATATGGCTATAAACACTTTTCATTTCCTGCTTGGTCACTTTTTTTTCTCTATTTACAAATACATATATCCTTGCTTATAACCTCCCTTTTTAGTAGTTTTGTAGTTTCATCCTTCTTTGAGGAGCTCTATATAAGGAGAAGATAATCATCCCAGAGCTCTGGCCAACTCAGATCCTGTCACACCACTTTTCTTCTCAGCTTCCAGAGAGAAAAAACAGAACACTGTTTATCCTAACTCTTCTGGTCTCCTCTACAGAGTGCAGGTCTGCTCCTGAGCCGTTCCTCTCCTGTGTTCACCTGTTTTCCTCATCCCACTCTTTGTGCACAGCCCCTTTCATTCTTTCTCTTCCAGCTGTTAATAAGTGAGACTGGGAATGCATATGAGCAATTGGCCTGCAGAGAAACCTGTTGAACTGAGGCTAAAATTTCCCTTCAGGGAGCCAGGGGAGGGTTGGTTTTTTTTTCATTTACAAGAAAAGAGAGACAGAAGCCAGCAAAGGAAGCCAGTAGCTGGCAAAGGAGGAATTAGTCTGCTGGAAAATATACTTTCTTCCCCACCTCAGTTTTATAAAACTGACCAAAAGGCCAAGCCAGAATATGAAAACTGAGAAACTCGGACTGTACTAAATATTCTCAGTTCTTCTCCAGAGTTGAGCCAAGTTGCAGAGCCGGTGGCAGCCGTGCTGAAACAGAGGTGCAGACAATCAACAACACGGCGCAAGCAAACCACATTCTTCCTCTGTCATTGCTGAGGGGCACGCAGAGAGATAATAGCCACAGAGTGATGATTATTTTTTCCTGTTGGGAAAGAAATCATGAACAGAGAGCTTGGTATTTGTTTTATGATATTTGTTTACCTTGCATTACATACATCTGTGCCTTTGAGCAGAAGTAGCTGCAAATAGCCCCAGACACCAATGCGTGGTTCTCAGGAAACAGCGGCATGAGGAACTGACTTCTGTGAAACAGCGAGAGAGAGGAAACTCCCTTGCTGTCTGCCATAGCTTTGCTCCTGTTGTTACGAATTGAACAGCAGCAGAATCACTCCCCTCGGTGTTGGACACTTATTGCAGCTGCGAGCGAGACACCGCAGCAGTGCCGTGGGGTGATTCGCATTCGTAGTCAGAGCTAGGACTAGGCGGAAGGGCCAGCTGGATGGTCAAAGGCTTTTGGAGAATCGAGCAAGTTTTTTTTCCAAATATCCAACTCATCACCTGAAATATCAAGAAGGAGCCCTGACCCTTGTATCCCATGACAGCATTAGATGGTTCATCCAGTCCAATGTCCAGCAACTTGCTTCCTGACAGCTGTTGTGCACAAACTTCTCCAAATTCAGTGGGCCGTGGGCCTCACAGAGCCATGCGGGAGAGCATTAGGAGCAAGCTGAGAGTGTTACTGCTGGAGTTCATCAAAAGTGTGATGACAGTGCTTATTGTAGGAAAGTTTGGTAAACATGGCTTATTTTGAATAGATTTCTCTCTTGGTGTGGCTGGAATCTCTATTTTCATACAAAACAAGAATCTTAGACGTATCAGATAAGAATCTAGGAAGCACTTTTTCAAATCAAAGTGTTCTACCTTTTGAGTAATAATGCTTTAAAATATTTTCTTGCTCCAGTTTTGTTATCTTGTAATTGTGTCACAGTTTTGCTATTCAGCACTCCAGATCTCTAAAGCCTGGCAAAATACGAAGGAACAAACTAACCATGCATTGATTGTGCATTTAAATATAGGTATTGTGTAGAGTACTAAAGTGTGACATGTTTCTGTGACTATCTCGGGTCCTTCCAAGAAACGATACGGGGTTTTTCTAGATGAGCAAATTCAGATTCAGGTTCTGTAGAAAAGTTTTCCACTGCTGGTTCATAGTTTCCACTAATCTGATCTTCACATGGAAGATGTCCTTCTCTGCATTTGCAAGATTAGGAGGAAATTAGTGGCAAGTTTATTTCATCTTACCTCTATGATGGGTAGCAATGTCACACCATTCCTTTTGCCTGGTACTTACAGCCTCAAGTTAATGCAATAGTCAATAGCACCACACTTTATATGACAACTTGCTTAAATTCATACACGTGCTAAAGTGCTCTCCTGGTCTGAGGTGAGCCCCCTCTGGACCTCCTAAACAGGGAAGAATTTGTCTGACTCATACAGCTACGCTTTCATCTCATCTCATGAGTCACCTCATTTCTCCCATTTCACTTTCATTGCTATGTCGTCCCTTAGACCCCCGATGTAAAAAACTCCCAGGCAGGGGTAGTGGGAGAGGTCCCTGTTGTTTAGAAAACAGATTGCATTTTCCATGCAAAAGTCCAGCCAAGCTGTACCCACAACCACGATCTTCTGAACTGGGAAAATCTCTGAGGCAAAGCTCTGTGGAGCTGACATGGATGACTGGTAGGCTGAGTTACTACCTTTCAGCAGCTTGCTCGATGCCCTCCCTCCCTCGTCTGGAGAACATGCTTTAAGTCCCCCATAAAAGATCAGTTGCAAAATCTTCTGACACGCTAGTAAATAATGGAATAGCTGGAATGAATCAGAGCCCTAGCTTACACTTTATTCACAGGGACTCTGCAAAATCAAAGGGGCAAATTGATCTGACAACATCAAACTGCTCAGTGTACAACGTATTAAAATGAATTTCTTGTTAGCTGTTAGGAGCAGCATCTTGATTAGTATCTCTGGACTGAATGTTTTCCTGGGCCTGTGCCAATGGTGCCTCGTTGTCTGATTTCGAAGGACTGTAATTGAGTGATAATTGCAAGTTCCTATTTTGAACCAACACTATCTGCAAGCCCTGATAAACTTCATAACCATTTAGCTAGAAATCTGAGAACTCTAAACAATTTATTTACAAAGAAAGACACCGACGTCTTTTAACATACTACACCAATTGCCTGCCCTCCACTGCAAGGACAATATGTACATCGGCATTTGGATGGCGCCAATTAACAGCATGCTGCAGTTTGGGTTATTTTTTTTATTTTATTTTTAAATCATTTTTCTCTCTTTGACGTGGTCTAGATTAGCCATTTGTACAAGCTTCTTCCTGCCTGCACAGCCAGAGTAGTTTTGCGGTGGTTTTAGACTCATGAAGGCTAGTCAAGGTAATACCTGATTTTAGCCACTTGGGATTTCTTGTGCTAAGTTCATTGAAGAGAAAATGAATTCTGAAGTGATAGATGAAGATGAGGGAGGATAAGGCACAATGTAGAAATGAAGAAAAGTGTTATTTAACTTACGGATGGGATGATGCAGCCTGTTTTTCTGCTGATTTTCTCATTTGGCTGTTAATGTCTCATCTCTCTCTGGAAGTGACATACTCAGAATTACATACTGGCTTTCTCCTTCACCTCAAAGCTTTGTAGAGAGTAGTTTTCAGTGGTGGAGAGACAGATAGTAAAAAGAGACCTGAACACCTACTGCTGTACAGACCCGCAATAGCAGCATACACACTGTGCACATTGGACATTGCATTCCTGCTGTACTTACTGGAGATGTAACTCATGAAGCTTACCCCCAGGGTCAAGTTTTCAAAAACAGTGTTTCAGCAAAGTCCTAGAATGGTAGAAAAATAGGGCTGGAGAGGACTAGGAGCATCACCTGCCTTGAAGACCTGTGTTATTCTTGACAGATACTTCTCCAGCCTGTTCTTCAAAGTCTCCAGAGGTGATGAGTCCACCCTGCTCAGATAAGCCCTCTTAGTGGTGCATTGCCCTTAGTATTTGGGAAAGCTTGTCTATGCTCAACCCAACCCTCCTGTTCTGCAACTGCTGCCCACTCCCCTTCAATTTCTGCTATCCAAGACTGAAGAGAACGGTTTTATTCCTTTGCAGCAGCCTTTTTCATGCTAGATGGCAGTAATCCCTCCCTCTAGTCTTCTCTAGCCGAAACAACCCCAGACTTTTTGCACTTTCCTCACAGTCAAAAGGGGCTGACTCACTGGCTCACACCACCCACTCTGGGTAGTTACTCTGCTGTAACTAGCCAAATACAGGGTGGGGATCTTTGCGGGGGCCGGGAAGGACACCTGGGGGCAATAACCCCCTCCAGCTGCCCCAGCAAAACCTGCTGGAGCCTGTTTGTCAGAGCTCAGCGGTGATGGCCGTGCTGGGCTCTGCCGTGAACTCAGCTCCCTTTGCTTTCATCATGACTGGTGTGTCAGGAGAGCACAGGAAACCCTCGTGTTTCTTACTCCCGCTTTACCACAATCTCCAGGTTTCAGTCAGAGATAATTTAAGGGGGTTATCAGTGTTTAGCCATAAAGGAAGCAGCAGGCTGACCTGCCTTTACCAATGCCCAGCCTGTCTGGGGTCAATAGTGCAAAAGACTCATTTTCACTTGTCTCTAACAATACAGAAATTGATTTGCAGGTCCAATGGGTTACATTTATCTATTTGTCCAGCAGCAGTATACTGTGCGTGCATGTAGGGAAAAGCACCTCTGAAGCTTTTAAATGGATTTCTGTTCTGGATAATGCTCCTTCCATGAACTATAGCTATTAAAATACGATGCCTATTGGCCATGATTTTTTGTGTACTTAGTTTAAACAACACGATTCATATGAATGTCAGAGTACACTTACCATACAGGCTGTTTTGCAGAATGCCAAACCTGAAAAAGTCTCTCCTTTAGAATAAAATATAGCTCTTCAAAAGGCCACATTCTCAAATAATTAGAGCAGCATAGCTATATGCTCATCTAGTTTGCGGCCAAATCTGAATCAGAAAGCGTATCTGTTTTATTTGATAGCATGAGGGGCCTTTCTGTGTTTCAGCTTTAGAAGATTTTACAATGACAGTTCAAAATTAGATAGTTTTTCTTCTGTTTCTTTATAACTTGCTCTCTTACTGAGAAGAAATAACTTGCTATTCTCAGCCTGTGTTTCATAGAAGAGGAGACATGCCCAACCTTGCTGCAGATTCACCCTGATAGCGCACCTCAGGGAGAGCTGTAGTGTATCTTTTAGGTTCGATCGTGAATCTCTTGACTTTTATACCTGGCCATACATAGATTGAGAAAAGCAGACAAAGTAATCTATTCAGACGCCTTTCTTTGGAAATTGAAGATGCTTTTGCCACTGACATTTGTGATTTGCTTCAAGAAATCAGCGCCCATTTCAAAATAGAAAACACACTTTTCCTTACGAAATGTGTGAGGCATGGGTGAATCAAGTCCATTCTCCAATACTACCTAATATAGAAATTAGCTTTTAGAAGAATCATCTTTGCAGCACTCCCCATCCTTTTTTCTCTCTATGTCTGAAATGACCACAATCTCCAAATTAATACTGAACTCACTCAAACCACACATTTAACTGTTCCCATCTTGCCTTCGGTTCTCCTTCCTCATATCCATCATGCTGCTGCTGCTTCTTCACATGCGTTTGGAAACTGTAGAACTCTCAATTGTCTCTGGAGCAATGCTTCAGAAATAAAATTGTCTGACACACATTTTATCATGATGTTTTCTGTTAGATTTTCCTTCCTGAAAGATGGGCGAGGTCTTGTTGGACCTGAGCCAGGCATGCAGGTAAAGTAATATCTTTTTTGACACCCAGCCCCTCTTTTACCACCAGATAGATGTTTTTAATCTTACGTAGAGACATTTGTCCTTGATTTAGCCCATCAAGATTTTTTATAATCTTTGGAAGTAGGACAGCGGGTGAAACGGGAATTCAGGTGTTAGTATGAAAATATGGAAGGTCTGGACATGGTCTGCTCCAGCCTACTCCTCCTCTGCAGAAAGCAGGACCATACCACTTCAGATACCTTTATCAGAAATTAATGCATACTGGTCTGTTTTGGCCACTGGTTTTGGTCAAAAGCTCAGGTCTAGGATGACAGCTTTTCATTAAATTAATAGTAAACTTTTCTTTCAGTAATGATAGGTTTTCAGGAAATACTTTGTTTTCAGAAAAAGTTTTAATTAAAGATAAAATAGGAAAAATTTTGCCTACCTCTTCTTATGTATGAAATTGGACTGGTTATTTATTCCATTTATAAATAAATAGTTATGAATTCTTCTCTGTTAACATGCTTAAATCAGCCCCTCCATCATAGCTGTGTCCGGCACAAAGATGACCTCCAATTGTCTGTGTTTTCAGGAAGTATAACAAATGGTAGCATGATGTTTTAAGAAAACCTCCCTAAAGATTTCTTAACCTTATTTTTCCTCTGAAGCTGGTCTATATGGGAGCCAACAACAATTAGAAATACTCTAAAAATGACTATGGACATTGACATAGGATTTGTTGCAGTACATGCAACGCAGTTGCCTCCTTTGGCCTCATCTATGACAGAGGCCACCAGGCGTGGTGAGATACCTCAGCTCCCATGCCATCCTGTCAGGTCCTACCCCTGGGTTTCGGTGCGGGAGAAGGACCCTCTTTGCTGCCTGCTGTGCAGCCCAGGCTGCAGTGTCCCTGCAGGCTGACAGGCTTCTCCCTGACTTTCGACAGTGGATATAGATCAAGTATTATGGTACTTTCCCTGCAAAATTGCCAAAAAAATTCACAAGGAGTCAAGTAGCCACTGTCAATTGGGAGTCATATATCTTGATGGAACAAGGCAGGAAGAATTAAATAAATACAAAATGGGTTAAAAATGTAATTGAACATTTGAACATTTTAAAAAATGACACATGTTCAGCTGCACATTTATTCACTGAACACAGTGAGTGAGCTGGTAAACTTCAGCTGCTGGTTGAAAACAGAAAGCAATGTGTGTTTACCCTGGAAGTGTCAAGGAAAGTGAAGCCATCGGTGGAGCACTTGGAGGCAGAACTTGCTGAAGCTTCTGACAGAAGGCAGTTTTGCTTCGAGTCACTGTCCGGGTTTCATCCTCCTCAGCTGGAAAAGCTGGAAAAGGAGAAGCTCTGTTTTCCTCTTCCAAGCTACATAAAACACATAAAAACTGCGTGATGGGGCAAGACCTACTAGACCTAAAAACATAGAAATGACTAGTTCAGTTCACTGACTGCTGATACTAAATCCTTTCCTAAACAGTGTCAAACGCAAAACATCTAAGTTCACAATTTGTGTCCAGCACATTTAACTGATAAGAACTAATATATAAAAAGCTGTCATATGCAGTTTATTTGGATCCCAATTTCTGTCCAAACAGAATGTACCTCAAATCATAAGCAAAGAAAACAATAAATTATCCAGTGATAATGAAGTATATCATTAACTCTTTCATAACACTAAAAAATAAGACACTCAAAACTTACATTTCAAGCTATATTATGGCTTCCACTTGACCAAAAGAAATACAAAGTTTAATGTAAAACACCTATTCATCAACTTCTCAATGACTTTAATAAAAATTACATCTCTTTAAGAAAGTAAACAAGTGTACATATTCAAAATAAAATTGAATCTCCAAACATAGTGCTTGAATTACTCAAATTAAAACTCCCAAGCACAGGAAGGCGTGATTACCAGTTCAAAATAATCACAGCTCTTCCAAGTCAGCATTTTATACCTGGGGTGAGTATCTTTACATGATAACTGCAGCAGACAGAAGTGTCTCGCCTGGCTCCCCTCTAGGGAAACACAGCCCACACAGGTTTTGATCAAGGAAGAGGACTAGCAGCAACCCCCTGCAACCTGGGTCAGCTCTGACATGCATCCCCACCAGCACCCAAAAGCAAGGAAGACAAGGAAACTTCGTATTAACAGCAATTATACTAAACATGGGCTCCTGTACCAAAATGTTGGCGATGAACTCCACCTCCAGCTTTCATGCCTGAGGTTTGTCTGCCTAATTAGCCAACATGAAAGTTTGGGTTTTTCATGCTTCCCCTTGGGGGAAGCTTGGCTTTAAGTCCAAATAGTGTGGTCACTCTCACTACATTTTCCTCAGAGTCTTAAAATAATTGGAGCTTTTCAAGGAAAACAACAGAAAACAACATTTTTCTTTTAAATTATGGAGAAACGAAAGCTTTTCCTGGCTTCCTCCTTGGAAAGGCTTGAATGGGGGGAGGAGGGTATATTTATAGATGCATATGTATGTAAATACTTAGAGGGAACCTGAGGCTGATAGCAGGATAAGGAGAGGAAAATAGGATCTTAAACCAGGAAGCATCAGGCAAACTCTGTAACGGGCCATGTTGTAAGCTATGGCTACGTTAATGAAATACGAGGACCAGCCAAGGCCAGCTTCTCCTGGAGGCCAGCCTTCCTCTGCCCCCCTCACATGGGGATCAGCTCAGCCCTCACTCAGGAGAATCCCCCCTCCCCATGCCAGAGACCAGTTCCCTCACTGCTCCCCGTGCTGCAGAGAGCTGAGTCCTTGGCCCTGCTGCCATCCTCGGGGTGTCGGGGCTGCCCCACCTGCACCTGGGGAGTTGCTGGGGCTGCCTTGGGGGCAGGCAGCGGCTGCACCTGCAGCATCCATGGTGACCTGCAGCACCCGATGGCAGCGTCCCCTCCTGTGGTACCCCATGGCTGTGCCCTGAACCTGGCCGCCCCTCCCCTGCCCACACACAGCACTTGCTGCAGTGCAGGAGATGTCTAGCCCTACCCCCTTAAAATAGTTGCTCTCCCCCGTGTTTTTTTTCTTGGCCCAGGTGGCTCAGAAATACGGCCTGTTTTTTTTCTAAAAAAATGACTGCGCATATAATGGGTGACATAACATTTGTCTTCAAAACTAGCAGGGATCTGATGTCATGGAGTGAAGGCAATTCACATAGTCTCAGTTACAACACAAGCTGACTGTTTACTATCTTTACTCAAGTGAAAAATATCAGCTGGTTGGGTTTTTTTGGGGAGGGTTGTGGTTCTTTTTCTTTGTTAGCCATTTAACAGTATTTTATCTGAAACAGGAAACAAGGGTTACAGTTAGGTCAGGCTATAGGGTTTCCCAGACCACTGAGGAAAACAATAAACATACAGACAGCAAACCCTTGGAAAGTGAGAAGGGAACTGTTGCCTCCACAAAGACTAAATCCATTATTTTTCCGTAAAAGAGCAAAGTGGATGAACGGGGACTTTAGATATGACAACAAGCAAGGACCTGAGCTAATGTGCAGCCGCACATGAGTGATGTTGTGAATGGTGGTGTGTGCCTGTGTGCGTGTGGAGGACAAGGGGAGAGGAAAGGTGGGAGGCAGACACTTGTTGGCAAAGCCCAGGGTCCTCCCCAGCACCCTTTGAAATCAAGAAAGTGTTACTTGCTTCTTAAAAGTTGGGGTGAATCCAGCATCCTCAGGAGGGAGCATGCTGCCAAGTCTCTGTCAGTTTGGAGTTCAGGCATTTAATCAATTCCATTTGTATTGCCAAGGTTGTAAAAAGAAAATAGCTGTTCAGTTCTGTGCCCCCTATTTTGTCTATGTAAAACCAGTAGTGATGTTTGATTTCTGTGGCGAAAACAATTTAAACAAACACCACTCAGGCTAAACAGCCTGCAAAGAAGTACGAACTATCCTACAGATGATGTTTCCAGGGCTGGCCTCAGTCAGTCTGAGTGCAAGAAATACAGGCAATGCCTCTACTTTTTTTCCCCCAGAAAGTTAAAACGCAGCCGCTTTCCGTGGGGAGCATGCAGCCTTCCCCCACTTCCCCTCACTGGACCTAACCAACAGCTGGACCAAGGAGCCCAGCCCAAGACTCTAGTCCCTTGACCAGCTTCTCTCCTGTGCCAGAGCAGCCCTGTACTGAAGCCCCGACATGGTGCAGGGACTCCCATGGGGTTGGGAAATGGGGAACAGTGGCCTGTGGGCATTGCAGGGCACTTCCAGCACCCACTAACTGCATCTCATCTGCTTCATGCCATGCTCTTATCTTACGGCAGGGTCAAAAAGTGGGTAAGTTGTCTCACACGTGCCATAAGGCCATGCCTGCCAATGGGTGTTTACGCTAGAGCACCTCTCATCAAGCAACTTGAAATGCCAGGACTATGGAGCCCTCGAAGGCTGGGCTGCAAAAGCAGGGAATAAAACAATGATTCTTCATTTTTAACGTTTATGATGTGTTTTGTCTATAGCTTTATCCCCCAAATGATGTATTTCTCTATTGCTGGTCTTCAGAGTGAATCTCTCTCCCTTTTCTTTTTGATGCAGCTCCAAGCTCTGAAAAAAGTAAATATTTAGTAAGGTGTTTATAAACAATTACATTACACTTTGTTGCCATAGTATAATCACAGATGCTCAGTAGAGTTAATACCATGTGCAGAGTGTATGCCTAAGGGAACAAAGTACATTGGCTTATACACTGAGGAACTTTAGTGATATATGCCAGATTTTATTGAATGAGTATGACTTAAAAGCCACTAATTCCTTGTTAAGCATTTTTAACCAGAAGATGAGTACTTCCTCAGCAACCTTCTTCTGCACCCCAGAGTGAAATGTTTGCACATCTTGGTGAACAAGATGCCAGTTTACTTCTCTAAAAAATCCAGTAAAATTTTACACTACCAACTGTGAGACAGTTTTAGATTAACAAACCCAACAGGACGTTACCCAAACCTTCCCAGATCCCATCTTTCTGGCAACTTGTGCCAAAACTGCTGCTTGACACATCAGCGTTGCTTTTATTTTCCACTGATTGAGACGAAATAAAAAAAAAAATCATCATTTCTTTGTAACAGAGCCCAGAACACCCCTGATGACTGCAATGCCTCCGTCCTGGCTCAGGACACATGAGACACAAAAGAAAATGGAGCTGAAGTAAAGAATGGCAAAATGATATTACAACATCCCTGACTAAAGAGTACAAGGAGGACTCTTCTTGCATGTAAAAGGCAGAATTCCCTGGTGTGGAAAGGGCAGCCCGACAGCAGAGGTTCTTCATTATGTCACAAAGGTGAAGGTGGACTTCACCTTCTCACTGTGGCGCACACGTTGTAAGGAGCATCTGGCTGGATGTTGCACATAGCTTTCTACTTGCTTATTGCACGTGTCGAACGCCTAGACAATAATTTTAAAGGATTCCTTCTAAGACTGTTTTTTCAGAGTTCCCATGAATATTCCATTTGGAAAGAGCAGGAATTGTTACCATGTTCTCAGGGAACACATACTCTGCTGTGTAGGGGCCAGGTCTTTGCCCAGTAAGATATGTGCCAGGCTTGTAAGGTTGAAGACAGTGAGGGAGGGATACTCTGCTCACGCACGGTTGTCTGGTGCTGTTTCAGGTGCCCCAGGGTATCCTCCTGGATCCAAGCTGCTGCTCCAAGGGGTGCAGGACTTCTCTAGCTCACATGTAACATCCTGGCGGGATGGCTTGAATGCTCCAGGGCACCTCAAATGGCCAGAGGCAGACTAGGTGGGCACACCACCATGCACCAGGTGCCTATGCTTAAGCAACAGACTCCTGACCCAAAGGGAAATTTTAACACCTGGTAAAATAAAATGACCTGACCTCAAGCCTGATTAGGCACTCAGAGCCCTTATTTCCTAGGGATTTTCTTTGGGGTGGTAGAGCAAGGGTTCAGCTCGTGTTGCTGATGGGTCAGCGAGGCGATGCCTTACGCCCCATGCATTCAGAGAAATTGTTTTGCCAGAGCACTAAGGCGGGTGGGTGGGACTGGCTTCTTGGTGATGCAAAAGCTTCTGAAACTGAGAAAATGCCTACACCAGCAGTGTTTGCAGCCAAGGTAGCTGTGAATGTGTGTGCTAAGTTTAATCGAGCGGGGCCTCCTAGGAGCCCTGGGAGGATAGGCAGCTGCTGGCCACATTGGAAAGCCCGTGCTGCCACATCCTCAGCAGTGTGTGCCCTGAGCTGGCCAGGCTCTAGCTCTGAAGAGGGTTGATGGGGCATCTACCTGTTCTGGCATTGCACCCATGACTGTGATTTAAAGATGCAAAAATATCTGGAAGGAAATGTAGGCATAATTTACAATTTGCATTGCCTGAGGTATTGAAAGGGCTTTTGGGTAACTGGCCCACAGAGACACACGTTGCAAAATACAATATAGGATATGAAGTGATATAATCTTAAAAAACATAGGCTGATTTGGAGTATAGCTTAGTTCAATAGAGACCACTTAATGTCACATGCCCTCAGTTACCTTCCTTTTAATCCTCTGTTGGCATTTCTGTACTCTCTGTGTATCCTGCTGTAAATCCCTAAGGGCAGGGACCTTTTCTCACTTGGTGTTTATTGCAGACACCATCGGCATTGGTCCCGAATGAGTCCTGAGGTACTAATGTGATTCTGAGTAGGTATAAGGATGGGTCATCTCTAGTTTTGAGCTGGTGTAATTGCAAGTTTGCAGAGATCTGTGACACCTCACCTCTTCAAGAGAGTGGAATTTGGCTCATTACCCATGAAGAGCTCTGTAATGAGGATTAGCCATCCACGTGAGTTAGCCTGCAGAAGTTAAAGTTATCATAAAATTTCCTCCATAACTGAGAAGCCACAAGTTTTGTTTGTGAATTCCCAACAAAGCTGAGAGTTTTCTGTTTGTCTTTAACTAGGAGAAAAGTAACATTACATATGCTGAGATAGAGGGGAGAAGAAAAGGACAGGCGCTCTCTGTCACTATTTGTAAATGCCACTTTTAAAGCTCTGTATAGGACTTCAATCCAGAGTTTGTGGGTGCCATCCTCTGTTCTCAGAAGTCACAAGCGAACGTCTCATCTGAGAACACCCCTATCTGTGGGCGTTGTGCAAGACCAGAAATCACCCCTCCCTTGCCACCTACGCCCAAAAGCGATAAAATACACCATTATAGACATCAGATGCAATTTTTTCGTGACTGAAGTGCTGGAAGGAATGGAATTAGCAGGAGAGTTTCCAGTGTGGAAACTGTTCCTGAACACTGACATCCCTATCTGACACTGGCAAAACCCATCTGACACCATCCAGGGACTCAGACTCATTTATACAAAGAGCTGACAACTATACCAATGCTGTCCTTACTGAATGGCTGCCATTGCCTTAACTTCATTACAGCAAAGCAGAAAAAGCCCACCTATTGCTCTTCACTGTAGAAGATGCTGTAACTTCCTGCTGTTTTCTTAACAAGCAGAGCTACCTAACAAGGAACATTCCTGGGGATCTAGATAAAACTGCCTCCCAGGCTAGATCTTACAGGCAAATAGTCACTCCCATCCTAGGCAATACATAGCTCTGGGCAGGGTTTTGGCTGACCCTGGAGCAGAGCGGTGATACTTCATAGCACCTGCAGGTCTGACACCTGCGTTGCTGTTTAGCTGCTTCCTTATCACAGAGAACACAGTTGGGAATGCATCTCCTTGCATCTCTTTGAACTTTGTTAGTTCCTTGGGATTGGATAAATGCATTGATAATTAGGCAAATATGTTTGTTCCAACATAGCAGATAAATCTCAGCTATCTCTATTCATGATGGAGCATGCAATAATCATGTTTTCTATTTATATGCTGCATTCATCTTCCTTCACTTGTCTGCACCTCCATGGAGTTTGTGACCTGGGAGCAATATATCCACTGATAACTACTAAATGTGTGTACCTTCCAGCTCAGGGGGCCTGAAGCTACTTATTCCTACAAGCTGGATGATACATGAGACTTAAGTCTTGCTGTGTTACTGTCATTTTTTCAGCTAAGTATCCACTACTGGATACCACCACCGTTTGTACTGGGCCAAGTGGACTTTTGGTCTGACTCAGTGGACCATTTTTCTGTCATAAAACTTGATGACTTAAAAGGTGGATCCAGCACTTCCGAGCTCCAGAGGACTGTGGTTTTTCTAATCCCAGTTAGAAAAGCTGTTTCTAACCCTGGTTAGCCAAAGGTGTTTCCTCATGAGCTGAGCAGCACCTGGCTTTGACCCTTTGAACACGTACAAGACTCAATACACATATATAGAAAGGGAATTACCTTTTTGTGGAGAAATCGATTTTGTGGGAATGTGAGAAGATTACATCACATTACATCCAAATTTGTACCACCTATGGAATTTCAATGAAATTCATAGTTCCTGTGAAATATGAATTATTTGTCTGGACAAATTAACAATTAAACATTTGAAACTCTTTTGTCTTTATTACCTCCTAACTCTTCATGCAATGCTTCAAACCAATTGACTTCATCAAACCTGCCTATTTGATATAAAAATTGGATGTTCAGTTCATCAAAGCATACACTGAATGTACTGTGTATTCAGTCACAAGTGGGGAACTTGCACTTCAAACACTTGATATCTAATACTTTGCAGCAAACTGTCTATTATCACTGTGTGCAGAAAAATAAGCTTAATTCTGTATCACAAAATCATATGTCACAGGATTTTTACAAATTAATTGGAGAAAGATCTGCCAGCTATGTAATTTAGTGATTGCTGTAGCATTGCAGATATGGAGAACTGTGGGTGAGACACTACCGTAGCTGAATGAAGGCCAAGGTGTTATATGGTCCTAGGTATCCATCCCACTTCATCCTGTTTCTTTTGATGGGTGTTATAGAGGAATGGGCTTGGAGTATCAGGAGGGAGGTCAGCTGGCGCATGTGCGGGCAGACATGTGCAGTTCCCCATGCTGCCAGACTGCCTGCCTGTGTTTGCCTGCTGCTGCAGGGAGGGGAGTCAGGAAAAAGGACCCAGTCTGGAATGCAGCAGAGCTGATCCTCCTCGCAGAGCTACTGGCAGCCTGGCTGTTCAGCTCAGAAGCGGCTGGCGGTGAGCCTGCAGGTGGCTGGTAGTTTGTGGGATGTGTTTCCGAGACATATTACAAGAATGACTTTTAATGGCAGCTGTGAAAACCCATGGCCACAACTCCCTGATAATCCATTCTGGTCCTTTGCTTCAATGCAGGAAAACGATGCTGAAAAAGTGTCATGGAGCTCTGAAAGTCAAAAAGACTCTCCTTTTGGTTTTCTGCTTCATTTAACTGCAAATGGTATTTGTTCGGGCTGCATTTTCTCTTTCCGTCTCCCTTCTCTCAAGTTAGCTTCCTCAGCAAGAGAAACATTTTGTTTACTCTTCTCAAAATGCTGTGCATTACTTGCACAAGTGTTCAGTCATGTGATTCAAAATTTTAATGAATAATGAAATAGCAACTGACCCAGTGCTTGTACTGGCACATCCATGTGGGAAGGGTATCGAGGAACAGCAGCTTTACACAACCATGCTGCTAATTAGGCTCTGGGCAAAGCAATACCATTGTTGGAAGAATAGAATATATTGTCCTTTCTCCATCGAGTCTGTTGAGAAAAAATAGGCCAAGGCCAAGAGCGTAATGGCATGCAACAGATGGTACCATCTGGGCAGCGCAGGCGTCACGGCACTGACAGCCTGCCTTCCAGCCGGAGAGGTCGTACTCTTGACTCCCTATTAAATGTGTGGGAGGTGCATGGAAAGCAATGGCACAGGGCAGAAGGTACGTGGGGATGGAGTCAGACCCTGCTGCCAGCTAGTCTAGCTTCACCAATGGTGATGGCACCGCTGCAGTTTGTGCCAGTTAAGAAGCTGGCTTGTAGGCAGCAGCCTGTATTTCCTCAGCTTTAAAACCGCATGTAAGGCTATACAGCACATAAAATGAGAAAGGCAGTCCTCTGCAACTCCCTCAAGCTGGCTGCAAATCCTCTTTTCAGCCCTGCTGGTGTCACCACGGAGGTTATGGATTCGAAAGAGCCTGAGCCCAAACCCTTGGGCCCTCTTTGCTCTCCCTTTTGCAATCTTCACCCGAGGCAGTAGCGTGTGTAGCACCCGGCTGTGCTGCCCCAGAGGGGCACCTGCCAGCGGGTACCTCCCAGCGTGTGGGATTAGTCAGCTCTGCTGGCAAGAGCAGGAGTGAGCTGGAAAGGAAGGAAGAGGGGTCTTTGGGGTTTATTGCACTCTCCCCTCAAGGGTCCCCACTGGTTTTTTTTGTGCCACTGCTCACCCCCAAGCTTTCTGCAGGACAGCTGGGATAGGGAAGGGGACATTTCATACCAACACCTTCCCTGCAGCTTTAAACCCCCCCCTCTAGCTTTCTCAGAAATTTTGCTCCTCTTGCAGCACGGGGTCCGCAGGGACGGGCTCACTGAGAGCTACTCTGCACAGGGAACCGGCATATTGGTGTTATCCTGGAACTTCCATTCTGGTGTAATACTGGTCTCGTTCCTGGAGTACACAATTATTCTGCTATATGATTATTTTTAACATATATACGTGTTTGATGCAGTTGATTCTAAAGGGGCATAAAACATATCAGAAAAAAAAGGTGTCTGTGTGTGGGTGACTCATGCCATTGTAATGGCAGCAGGTGAAGCTCAAGCTTTAGCTCCTACAGCATGAGCTTCCACAGGGCAGTAGCTCTGTGCTTACAGCATAGCCCGATACGGAGGAGAGTAAGGTTCATGTCTTCAGCTTGGACCCGCCTTCCAGCAGAGTAGCTTTGCTGTTAGGTTGGGTGGGCATGAGCTGCATGCCTAGAGCAGAGAGATTGGGTCATTTGAGTTGGTTTGCCCAGCTGAAGAAGCAACGTTCCTTCCTTCGTCCCCTCCCCAAATCCATGCTGAGCAAGGGCTGCTAGCTCAGACGTAGCACAGGGCTCTAGCATGGCTTTTGTTGTTATGGGACTGTGTCCTGCCAGCTCAGAGGATGGGCAGAGCCCCCTAACATCTACCCGGTTGCAGTGCCTTCACTACTTATCCGCTACTCTGCCCTGGGTGTGGGATGCTGATGCTGGTTTTTATTTGAAAGCGCTTGGGTGTTTTCCAATGTGCAATGAGAATATTTTTTAAATTACCAAAATTTTTTGCAGGATATTGGATCTGTTTCCTGCCTAGCTCTACAGGCAGCTCCTCCGAGTTGTGAAGCAGAAAAAAAGAAGTCTGGGCACAGTAATAATTCTGCCTGTTATTATGGAGCAGTAATTACTGTGCCTGACCGTTAGTGGACCGCGATCTCTCTTGCTCTCTCCGCCATCCCCCAAACAATATTGCTTCTGGCTAACTAAGAAGCCAATGCAGAATGAAACACCTGTATGCTGTGTGCAATGTAGTTGGAAGAGGTTCCCCGGAGACCCATCCACACTACTTGCCAGTGTCTTCACTGAGGGTGAATTGGAAGGGGAATCCATTAAAAAGAACAGGGGAAAAAATCAATAATATAATTAGAAAACATTATATGAGGTAATGATGCCAATTAAAGAGCAATGCACCCATTTACAGTGGGCTTGGACTGACTGGCGAGGGTGAAGGGGAGTGAGCCCCCGTGGCACACACATTCTGCTCCCCTGGCACGGGGCTGGCACCGCTCCCAGCACCGCGCCACTACAGCACGCCTCGGTGCCGTGCCGGGAATCGATGGGCGCCCAAGAGAAAGCCTAACGGGGGCAAAACCTCTCCTGGTCTCGGCAGGCCAAGGCAGACCCGTGGCTCGAGGCAGGCATGGCTGGGGGGTTGCTGCGCGGGTGTATAGGGTGAGGTTTCTGGATAACTCGGCTCATCCACACAAGTGAGAGGAACACCACCCATACACACCCCAGAAACAGAAAACAGCAGAGGAGCTGGAGAAACACTGGTTCTGCCACCCAGGGAGAAAGCGAGGAGAGGTTTGGGGGCAGAGCTCCTCTCTGGGGAAGGGTTTTGAACAGTGCTTTAGGGAAGTGTATAGCGGTGTCTGATCCATTCGGCGTTCAGAGAACAGAGACAGTTTGCCTGCTCTCTTTACATTAGCAGAACTGCGCAGAAGAAAAGCCTTTTCTTCTAGTGGAAGCAATTCACATGTTCCCAAATACTGGTGAAGATTTTGGATTCAAAGGAGCAGTAGCATGCTAGGGAGAATGCCAGTTTTAGCTAATGGCAACCACACAAGAAACTCCTTTTTCAAATTTCTTAGTATTCTTTAGAAAAGGATGAAATAAGTATAACTTGCGAATAATATTAAAATCTGGGGAATAGTTTTGAGTGGGCTGTGCTATGCTCTGCATAGCATAAATGCTTATATATTACTTGTGGGTAAAGAAGCAGTAGATACACAGTAAAATGTATGAAACATCTGACAGTACAAAACAAAAGAAAGGAAGTGAACTTCTATTTTATCTTCTTTTACTTTAAAGAGAAAGTCCCTCCCTGACCTCCCAACAAACTCCTTAGCTTTCTCCGGCTGGGGTCAGGTATGATTACACAAAACTAGAATTGGCCAAAATTTGCTAATGATTATTTGTTATCAGAGTGGGAGCTTTTTCAACAGCAGAATATTTTGAGGACTTTTCATTTTCTTCATAGTGCTTTTCATTGGTCTTTTCTTTTAAGCCCTTTCCTTCTTTCCTTCAATGGGAGAAGAAGAACTGATCAAATGATGGGAATCTGTTTTGTGACTCCATGGCAGCTCTTCCCTTTTCACATGCTGTGCAAGGAAAACTACTGTATTTCTGTATGAATGTTTCACGTATTTGCACCCATCTCTACAAACATGAAATGTGTGCTAACCTAACATCCATGGCTCCACTCGTGGAGGTTAAATTGGTCAATGAATGAGTATTTGCAGGCTGAAAATCTTCATGTCGGCCTGTGTAAAAGTTTAGTTTTTCTCTGTTCTCTTTGTAAAATGTGAAATTCTATCAAGAGTTTGAAGTGATGAGAGGGAGAATACCCTATATGCTATATTGCTCTATTCTTGCCTTCAGTTATGACTTCTTTTTCTTTGTTTTCGTGGCTATCTTGATCATAATTGAAGTTAAAAGCAATTTCCACCATTTCAATCCCAAGTCCCAGTTTTTGTCCCCTTACGCCTATAAATTGTCTTTCTTTAACTTAAGTCTCCCCCTTGGTATTCAGCTTAAATACACAGGTAAACATTCACAGGACCGGGCCTTAACAGTACAGACATTTGGTTCAAGGAAACGGTTATCTTGCATCTGTTGTTCAAGAAAACAGGTACTAGAAAGTGGTACTTCTCCTTTCTTCTAGGGCTCAGAAGATGCTTCTTCTCTCTTCTCCGTTCCTCGCAGCCCATCAGCTGCACGAGGGCAACCAGCACTTTATGCATCGTTCCTCTGAGGCTATTGCTACTCTCCCCTTCTTTTCCTCTCTCAATCTCGGCTGATGCTCAAGGGGGAGGAAAGCACTTAAGTGTCTCTTTTGGGGCTTAGTCTACATTCCTCTCAAATCTCCAGGATGCTAAAGGGGACCTGTGGGGGCTTACCATAAGTAAAGTATGGTTTTAGTGTTCATTAGACAACCCCCTGTCCCCTCCTCTCTCTCTTCATCTCTTTGACTTGTGCTGTCATCAACAAACAAAATGAGTTTGCAGCCAGTGCAGTGGATGAGGATGCAGCGATGTTGTTTGGACTATGTCCTTTCTGCACAGGAAAAACACAACGTTACCTCCTTCTCTGTCCAAGCATGTGTCCTCCATATGAGCTGGGTGAGTGAGTGGAGCAAACCGAAGAAATGTGGGGCAGAGAGATGCCCTCATCCCGCAGGGAAGCAGCAGAGCCCCGTGTGGTGGCCCGGCCCTTCTCACAGCCTCCAGACGACGCATGCTTTAGCTCTGCTTCTCATCTAATTTGACTGTAATTACCAGGGCTGTTCCAACTCGGCTGAGAGCTACAAGCGGGAGGTAAAATGAAGGCATGATTAAAATAATTGCTAGGTGTGGCCGGTCTTGTGGTGCTCAGGCAGCCGAGGGAGCACCTCGTCGTGTTTGCATGAGCCAGGAATCAAGCTCACATCGCTTCTCTGCACAGAGGCTGCCAGGCACAAAGGTGGTAACAATCTTCTGCGGGGCGTGAAAGACAAGGTTGCTGCCACCATCAAGTTTAGGAAAAATGACAGGAAAGAAATATCAAATGAGAACTGAAGTCGGTGTTTTTGTATACACACGTCTTTTGGTTTGAGAACTTCTTAGCTAACCACAAATATCCTGTCTGAATAAAGCCCCTATTTATCACATAAATACATGACTGTCAGCATGTCTTTAAACATACTGCAAAAACAAGGCAAATCCCACTTTCTTAGTGGCTGTGTGTTCGATGAACCATAGCCTTGTATGTGTTTTCAGTTATACTGACTCAAGCTGAATACTCTTTTGTAGAGTGTTGATTTAAAATTGTTCTTCTTTCCCTGGAAATATTAAAAGCTGGCAGGAAACATATTACCTGGAAGTCACCTTTTTTGACAAAACAGTGGTTCAGGCATATGGTTTCTTTCAAATTTTGGGACACTGAAGTATAGTTAATAACTCTGTTAGATGTGCTGCTTATGGATTTGCTATTGTAGTCCAGCATCCCATTCTTACCTCTTTCCAACTCTAATAATCTTGTTGGAGGATCTAGGAGGGGAAACTCCAGCTATAAGACCAGAAAAAAAAGGGGAATCAGAACAGTCTGTTAAATTTGATGTCATTTTGTCATTTTGCTGAACTTCCTCAGCAGTCCCAGTGTGTCAGAGTCTATTTGAAAAATAGCAGTGTTGACTATCGTTCTGTATTAACATACTGCCCTCCCAAATAAGATTGCTCTGACAAACAAACACAGTTGCCCTTGATGCCAATGAGCGCCAAGAGCTTCTGCGCTCCCCTTCTGAGATTCATTTCAAAAGTCTGACTGATAATTCAGATTTCATTCGCAGGTCTCTACGGCTGCTCTTTGCCACTCTGGCAATGTGAAGCAGGCACACGCCAGGTTACAGTAACTGGGAAAATCAAGCGTGAAGCTGTTTTTAAGTCTAGAGAAATGTGTAATATGTCAGTGAATATGGCTGTTTGAGTCACAGTCAGTCTTACAAGAGTAGATTTAATCTCATCATTACAGTCACTGCCTGCTAATAACAAGTATAGGTCTTAAAATACAATTTAAAAGTCATTCAAACTTAAAGTGCTTTAGTTATTAGAAATGTTTGGCTTAGAGTCAGCCTGTCACATTGAATCGCCGCAGCATGTCACATTATAATTTCCTATTTTATTTCACATCCAATTCTCCTCACCCTAATGATTTTATCAGAAAGCAAGGTAGGGTAAAATGAAGTGCTTGAAGACACAAGGAACAAAGTTCATGTCTGATGTAACAGTGTTGAAATCGGTGACTTAACACCGGATGTAAAATTGGATCAGTGGCACTACAGGACACTTTCTAGGTAACAAGTATCATGAAAGGCCTCCGTTTTTTGAAGACTCAGAGTATGGATTATAGAATATTATGCATTCTTTTCAAAATACTTCATAAATGCTAACTAATCTGTCTCTACAACTCATTTGTGAGACAGGCATTATAATTGTCATCACTGTTTAGCAGACAGCTTATCCATCTCAATTTCTTTACCTGCTCTCCCTCTCAAAGCTACACAGAGATTTAATGGCATAGTTCGGACTGGAGCTCCTGGGTGCTTATAATCAGAATATTTCCATCAGAAATGCTCCACTTGCTTATGCTGTAGGACCATCTTCCCACCTAACTAAAATTAGAAAATGCCTCTGAAGTGTCATTTAACCTTAAACTGTTCAAATCAGAAGGTATTTGGGTAATCTGTTCTAAGCACATTTCTGTCAATAAGACATACTTGATTTTTTTTCCTTAGCTGATATAACGAACCTCAGAGTACTCATTTGTTGTAAGACAGAAGAGTTTAACTGCTCATTACACTTCTCATTTATAATGCGGATAGTTATACTTAGCCCAGAATTTTTTTTTTGTACTGTATGACTTTCCTTAAAAGAATATTGATTTGGAACAGAAAATCAAAACTTGAGGCAAAGGAGAGCAGAGGTGGAATTTCTTGGAAAGCACTGGGAAAGCAGATAAAGGCTGAAGGGTGAGGAGAGACCTGCACCATAGGCAGCCGGGCAGCGAGACGCTGCCTGATTCTGCCCAAGAAGTGAGTTGCCCTTACCTGAGAGGAGTGCCACTGGCTCTGACACAGATGAGTGGGTCAGTCTTTCTCCTCCTTTCTTTCCCTCTTCTCTCTTTTCTCTCCCTCTTTTGTTTTTTTTTGGGGTCCCTAATAAGAACAAAATGTTACAGTCTTGTTTATCGTTCTGATTCAGAGCAGGAAAATATTTTAAAATCTCAAAAAGTTTTGCAAGATGGGAAAACCATTTCCCAGACAGGTTTAGCAACGTCTTCCAGGACTTTCCAACAGCTGTGAAGCAAGACTGCCCCTCAGCCTAATCCATTTTGGCTATCTCCAGTTAAATGAGTCTTTTCAAAGTATTATATCATGACTTCATTAAATCCCACAAAACTGTTTCCCCAGGAAATAACTTCGAGCCAACTGGATTCTAACTACCTGCTGTATCTCATGACCCCTTAATAATAAAAAACATGGTTGAAATAAGTCTGTGCATTGTGTTGCTCACTTTCCCTTGCTCTGTAGCCTAACCTGTCACGGGGGCAATTAGAAAAAATCTGTTAAGGCTTCACTAATTTCTTTCCTCATTTCCTTTAGCAATCCTGGTAGCTGCCCAGGATACTTAGTCTTCCTTAAGAGCATTCAATTTTTGGCACAAGACTTTTCATTTGTATCTGCTCATAATCTGTCTCCTCCTGTCATATCCGGAAATATGATCCCTTTGTTAAACAGTTAATTTGCTTCTCTTTGCAGAGGGGAGAGAGGGAGAGAGAGGCTGGAGGACTGCCTAGCAAACCTGCAAGATCTTCCTTCCTTTTATTCCACTCTCAATTATTATTTTTTACTTTTATCTTTTTTTCTATTGTGAAAAGCATTTCATCCTTTATATACACAGAAGATCAAACCACCCTCATGAATGTGCTCCTGGACTAGATCCTTGGCTGGGGAAAGCTGCCACATCCCTGCCACAGGCAACAGAGCAACCTGGATTTACACCAGCTGAGGCTCTGATCTAGACGTAACAGTTTGCCCTTGCCTATTTGATTTTGATTAAACCTCCAATGTGCATGGTCTTCATCATAGTTTGTTTCCTCCTTGCATGGCTTTAAATGAGAGAAAAGTCCAGTTACACTCATTTGTGTGCAATATAACTGAAGCGAAAGTGCTCTAGAATTGAAATAAAGAGCTAAATTTGACTTCACTTCTTTCTCTGTGTGCTGCATCACCCTAGAGCTCCTCATTTCTGATGTGGTGCTTGCTGGTGACGCGGCTGGAGTCCGGCAAGAGACAGGGATTAACCAATGATGGCCGCGTGGAAGAGGCAGCAGCAGCGGAGGGTAAACGTGTCGGATTTCCGAACGAAGGTCTGAAGTGTCAATGCTTTGCACGAATAGCTAAAATCATGTTGGCAAGAGACTTCTCTACACTTTCCAGATGGTTTTAATGGTGAGTGAAGACAAAATGCTCTCTCAATAAAAACGTCTGAAGAAAGCTGCCGCGGTAATAAAGCCACATTCACCATAGTAGAGTCTGCTACTGATGCTTATTTGTAACAGCAGAGCAATAATTAAGATTGTGACCTTCCTTGCTAATCACTGGCGATGTCTATCAGCAGACAGCAGAGCTGCCTTAAAAAGCTTGGGAAATGCCCTGCAATTCAGAGGTAAAAATGACAGAAAACCACACTCCTGGCAAACAAAAGGGCAATAAATTCCTCCCTCCTCCCTTAAGCTGTCAAGTGCCTTTTTTCCAGCCGGGTTTTTCAGTTCTTTGGTTAGGTTTTCTTTAAAACATGAAGGTGCCCGTGATAAAGTGGCTATTGAGTCTGAGAACAAGAGGGGAACGAGAGCGCGAGAGAGTGCAGAAGTCAGGCCTTTCTGGGTCTGGCTGCAGTTTGATTCATGTTTGCATCATCACAGCAATGCCATATTTGTTGCGATATTACCAGATGTGGGTTTCCAGGGCAAGAGCCTGGACCTTGTTTACTTATTTTCTGGGCAAGGAATTTTTTTTAGAAGTTTGGAAATATGTCTGTCTCTAGCTATAGAAGCTGAAGGTAGCTATAAGTAAGCTCTAGCTATAGAGGATGAAAGTAATGGAAATAAAAAGAGTTACATGCTAAAAGTTATCTGAATGCTTTGGATATTTTTCTTTCTTTCTTTCATTAAAAAAAAAGAAAAAGAAACTGACTTTGAATATGTAAGACTTTGAACCTGAACAAAAGGCCCATCTATTAAAGTGCTTGGTCTAAAATACAGAAATAATGTGCTTAGAGGAAATGCTTTCCACAATACCTGATATTGAAGAGGAAGGGTATGTTACCTCACGCATTTTCTCCAGAGCTGCAGACGGGCTATCGTGCAGCTGTATTCTTCAGCCACATTTCCACAGCGATGCTCTTGTTCAAGCACTGAAATCTCCCCGGTTTCAAATGGGGCTCCCCAGGCACTTTAAAAGTGGGATTTCAGCGGCCATGTTACCCAGGTGCTTCTGAAAACCACAGCTAAATGCTATCGTTGAACATAATTAGATTTCAGTGAAATAAGAGGCTAAAGTTTAAGAACATGTCTAACTATTTAGGATCAAATGTGAGAGACAGAAAACATTTCCAAACAAAACACAAATATTTTTATTTAGTCTTGTCCTCTTCATTAAGAGCACCTATTTCTGTTTCCAACCTTGGATTGACACAGAGGGCTGTAGCAGGATTTTAACCACTCTCGCCTGACCCCAGTTTGCAGCATCTGTGTTTTGCACAGGACACTTGTGGCATAGACTTAACTTGCTGGTGAGAAACCGGCTCAGGACACTGCTTATGTAGCAGACTTTCCAGAGGGATGACTGTTTTCCTGTTTTTGCATAAATAATGTGGAAAAAAGATGTCCACGTGTCTTTATGAGAGAAAAACAGGACAAAGAGAAAGAAATTATTTGCATTGTTAACAGTAGGTTTAGATAGTTTATCTTTGTGAAATGCAAACGAGTGGCAAGATGAATCAGGGTCTATTATTCTTATCTGACAGAATGCAAATTTGCCAAGGAACAGAAAGTCCAGTGTAGGATTAAAACTATCTATCGTTAAGAGATGAAAAACTACTATATTGCAAACCTTGTAGCATGTATTTTAGAATCAGCCTGCAAACTTTTAAAGAGTTCCATATTTTTGGTTATCATATCAGCTTAACATCTTCTGTATGCAATATTCTCTGATTTCTAAATAGTACCAAACATATATAATTCTATCCTTAGATATTAGCTAAAACAAAATTTCACCCTCACTATGTATTGAATCTCCCAAGTGCAGTTCAGTAAGTGTGTATATTCATTTCCTTGAGTACATTTCTAATATAGTCTAATGCATGCAAATTCGTACAAGGGACAAATGTCACTTATGGAAGGAAAACGGGACTAAATACCTCACACCCACTGAAATCCATAGGATTCAGTTTCCACTGAACTCAGTGGGGCAGTCGTCAATAAAGGGTATGACAACCTTTTAAAAGTGATGTGAGATTTCCCTGCTCATGGAAATGCTAAATTAACAGCGCTGTTTCAAGCCAGGCACAGGCCTGAGCTTGTTTCCATTGAAATCAGTGGCGATGCTCATACTGGTCTGTATGGTCAGTCTTTCAGCAGCATTAAACACCCTGGGGGTGCCTCCCACTTTACCTCCCAGTAGTTCAATCCTGATTTATATCATCAGAGCCGCTAATTACCACCAAAACAAACTCAAGCCTGGTGTTGCAGTCTGTCAAAACTGTGATGTGAAGAAAAAAAAGTAACAGTGGTTCTTGGGCTTGATATAGGTCTCTGAGGGAAACCTGATGGCCCATGATATACAGGAATTGAGGCTTTTGGCTCTGTCCCTCGTGGTGGCACCCAGGTCCAAGGAGATTTAAGAACAGGATTTTTTTAGACTCTAAGTAGTCCAACCTTGTCATTTACCGTGGCTCTCTCCATTGGCTCACGTGGGATCCTAGAAGAGCACATTAGACTAGATGGCTAATTCTTCTGTGACAAAAGCTAGAGGAGATGAGTCTCTCCCACTGCTGAGATGCAAAGCTCGCACCTCTTTATAGTGCGGTGTGGCTACCTGAAACCATAGATTGTCCTTGAGCTTTTACACTGCATCAGGGTAAATGCACAGCTGTGGGAGCTGTGTGTGTATAAAGAATGTACGTGTAAAGAAAATAATGGCATCTAAGATGGAGTACATTGATATCTCACACATCAAAGGGCTAGGAGAGTAAGTAGGACAACAAAAACAATTGTTATGTTCTTCCACTCTCTTCCAGTTTCTTGACACGTAAGTGAATCACCATGGATTCCTGCACAGTATGTTTTTATAAGTAGGTATGTTAGCTTGGGATGGTAGGTCAGGTGCAGATCAGAAGCAATCCTGTTGGTGCCAACTTAATTGTGTTACAAAAAAACTGATTAAGTTCTGAACAGAATAAAGCCCCGTGTATGTGAAAATGTTTGTGCCTCTGGATTTGCTGCACGGGGGTTTGAGGATTGTCAATGTCAGGTCAAGATTCAGCTCAGTCCAGTGTTTACGTGGAAATTTGGTTCCTACTATTCATATTTCTAGATTGTTTTAGTTGCAATTGCCCTAATGTTTTCAGACACATTTATGTGGAGCTAATGCAAAGCAAGCATCCCAATTATATGCAACTAAAATGAGAGGGTTTGTATTGCATAAAGCTGAACGCTCCTAAATTGTAATATATGCCGTGTCTGGGGAATGCTAAAAAGAAACTTCAATGCAAAGTAAACAATAAAAAATCAAATTCTTGATCCTAGTTATCACTTATCAATGACTGTGCCATTGGTGAACACTCTCAAGATCAATATCAAATGGGTCCACCTTAAGTCCAAAAAGGGCGAAAAGAACAGAGCAGAGGCCAAAGAGTGATTTCATTATACAAATGAAATGGAAAAAATCAGTGAAATTCCATCCATCCCTGAGGACTGGCTCCACTTAGAGGTTAGAGGAATTGCTGAGAGTGATCTCACATTTATGGGCTCTGTAACTGTCATTCGTTAGCAATTGTAATGTGATTATGACTCAGGTTAAAGCAACCAGAAGACAAAAATGCTAGTTGAAAACTTGGCCACTTGGAAGGCCACAACAAAACCCCCTTGCTCCTCTTCAGGGCCGGGATTTCACCCTTGGAGTTTGCTTCTTTTCCATAGGATGCACACAAAAAGAGAGGCGGCCCCTCCAGAAGCCGCATGTCCTTTAATGGTCTGAAAAGGCAGGGGAGCAGAGCGTTTGCCCGTGTGTGCCGTGGGAATGGGGGGTGCTGCACAGCCTCTCCGTCTGGCGGGGCCGGGGACCATGCTTCAGCCACTGCCCCGCAGTGAATTTGCACCCTGAAGAGATTGACAGGACTCTTCTGGCTTGACCTAGGACCAGCACAGCCTGGTCCTTCCCCAATCCACCTTGCAGGAGGTGACTAGAGAGTTTGGACTGGTGCTGAGCCCTGCTTGCAGGGAACCCAGCCTCCTCCTCCCTCCGTGGTGGCCTTATCTGCACCAAGCAGGTTTAGAAAGGCAGCGTGTCTCTGAACACATTCTCCAGGCATGGTTAACCCAAGACTTAACCACAGCCTGAGGTGTTTTTATCTGTATTGTCTCAGGAGGCTGAGGGGATGTGCGGAGGTGCAGCTGTGTCAGCCACAGTGACAGTCTGGCAGGGTTTTGCCCAGGGTGTCCCTCTCATATGCAGGAGTCAAAGCCACCAGGAGTGGCTGACTCATCCTGGCACACGGGTCTTGTTACCCGCCTCTGGCAGCAGCAACTCTGACAAATGCACCTTGGAGAAAAGTAAGATAGGGTTTTAGGTTTCTGCCAGCAGTTATTCCCCATAATGCCAGCCCCCTGGAAGTAGGTAATTTAACCCTAATCTCATGCGCGTGCGTATTCTGTTCAGGGCGAGATAGGACCCTGCCTCTGCTAAAGAACGAGATCTTGCTAAAAATCAGTAACTTGGCAAACACAAAGGGGTGAGGAGCACAAGAGCATGCTTGGATGAAAACCATGAGGGGAATTCTGAATTCTCTGGAGGAAACTCCTCTCTGCAGAGGACACTAGCGCTCCCTTCCACCTTGCACCCGGCTGTACTTTATGTCACCTGAGCTTGGTAGGAGAAGCCACTTCGTCTTCTCTAGCCACAGCAATCCAAACGTTTGACATCTACAGGGAGAAGTGATGATACTTTTATCTGACGGTGAATGAGAAGGTGAACAGGCACTTGCTGATATTGGGATGGGTTTGCTCACTTTCTCCTTGCTTCGGGCTACCAAAAACCTGCTAGAGGCGTGCTCAAATTTTTGTGCTTCCAGTCCTAATGTTCAAGATAATGTGATAGGCAAAAATGCTGATTTTAGGAACCCCTCTGCCAGTTACAGGCCTTTGGGACACTGTGGTGACAAAGCCCGTGAGGACTGGGATTTACGGTCTGTGGAGAATCCACAGGAGATCAGGGGAGTCCCACAGGCTGCCTAATGCTGAGAAATGCTATGCTGTTTATTTATTTCTTTAATGCTATTAAATGCTTACTATGGTGGCTTTCCCACTATATTATTGCCATATTCATAATCCCATCAGTTTTCATCCTGAAAAACTCCATCAAACACATAGCCTGACAGCAGGCAAGCACCCTCCATTGGGGCAGAAGGGCCAGAGATGCCCTCAATTCCACTAGAAGAATCAGTGAAATCCTTCAGCTTGTGGAAAAAGTGCCTGGACGCAGTAACAGGGGATGCCAGCATAAAGCTATTAGGCTGACAAATGCTAAGGAGGAGAAAACCTGGACACAGCAGAGAAATTTCTGTGCAAGGCCTCAGTGCAATTGTGCCAAATATTCCTTGTGTGTCCCTATGATCTTACAAAAGGTCGACTCATAACCTGGCTGTTGTATCGTGCTTTCAAATGCTGGGACATAGGCTGAAATATTACCCCATGCTGCAGTAAATGGCTAAGATCCCATTGGCTTCAATGGGATCAGGTTTTTATTCCATGCCTTTTTCCTCCCTTCTTGGCACACATGTTGACCTAGCTAAGTCCTAAAAATGTTTTTTCTAAACTGTAAGAAGCCTGCTGGGGCTGCATCTGAGTGCAGCGCACAAAGGACTGTGGATAGATGTCAGAACTGCAAGGGCTGGTTTGGTTTTATGTCAGACGGTGTGTGCCTTTTCAAGGGCTCTCTTTGTGGCTGCATAAAACACTCACTCAAAGCACTGCCAGAATCCAAATCTACTGATAATTAAAGAAAAAATACATATATGAGGGAGAGAAGAGATATGAGAAACACTCATGCTCTTTCCAACAACACTTTTCTTATTAGAGAAAAGGAGATGTTGATTTTAGAAGAGCTAATCCCAGCAAAGGCTGCGCTCACTCTGCCTCGTACGATGGATGTGCTGGCTCTGGTGGCACCTACATTCACAGTGAGGAATTCAGTTCTGCTGCTCTGTGGGGGTACCCAGCTCTGGCTCCCTGCTTGATCATGGGAGAGGAGTAGTTGCAATGCTTAGCATAGGCATCTAGAGTCAGGGATACATCCCACTTCGGTGCTTGGGGGATGTGTGAAAATAAAGAGCATGAAGTAGGTCTGAATACCATTGTCTATAAAGAAAGAAAAAAAATAAAGTGAATACACTCCCTGCTTCTTAATTGCTCAGAACTTGTTTTTCACGCTGCCAGCCAGTGCAGCCCTTCTCCTGGCATCTCTTCTTCCTCCCTGTTCCCTCAGCGATCGTATTGCAAACCTAACACACTTGGTTCAATTCCATTTTTAAATTCACCATTGCAGATTCTGCCCCAGAGTGACTGCATCTGTCTCAAAAAAGAGCTGGAATGGGAATTTAAACGTGTTTTATGTGGGCATTCAAGTGCTTCTTGGAGCCGAGAGAGCAGCATAGCTGAACCTGCCTGAGAATGTATATCCAGCCCGAGAGGGGCAGCGCTGACACACACAGCTGTGTTAAGGACAGTAAAAAGTGGCTAGCATGTAGGCATGAAAACAAGCTGCTGTTTAATTCCCAGCTCAGCAACTTGGGTTGAAAACTGTAACAACTGTAATTATCAGCAAGTTTCCAAGCCAGACAATTGAATCACTCGTCTGAGCAGATGCCTTTGGGGAATAGCAATAGAGCTGCACTCTTCAACTTGTAGTACACATACACACTGTATGGGAGCATAAAACCCTTCAAGGGGTGGCTCCACCATCTCCGGCATGCTCGCCAACTTCCTATCGTTCACCAGAGTTTGGGTAAACCAGGGGGGCAGCTGTTCCCACCAGCTCCCGCTCGGCCACTCGATGCTGCCAGAGGTGGGGTGGTGACCTTGCCCCCACTGAGTGCCAAAGGGATTTGTGGGCACTGTGGGGTGTCCCGTGGGCTGGGAGTCCTGCCGGGCGTTCACTGTGAGGTGCAAGAAGGTGTAGAGGGAATCCCCAGCCTCATAGTCCTGCCCTTGACCACAGCAGGAGCAGTGAGCGTGTGTGTTTTATGGCCAATAAATGTTGTAAGGCAGCAATGGTGGGTTTAGAAGCAGGCCTTAGATGCGTAGTTTGCTACAGCCGGATGAAAGGCAAGTAAAGGAGCTACCCTCTGCTGTAACACAAGGTCTGCTAGACTGAATTAACGTACTTAAAGAGCAGCTTAATGGCACTTCTTTTTGGTGAGCCCGGACAGGTTTGTTGTAGGAACTGCAGTTTACTGAATTTTCTGGGGGAAGCTACCTTCCCTCATACTGTTTTTTTTTTCCCCTGCAGTCAGAGAGGATTAGCTTCAAGCAGTGGATGTACATGTACCCAGGGAAAAACTACCCTGGTTTTGTTCACAGTTTATTGCAAGGCTGCCTGTTTTCCACAAGAACTGCTCAGGCTCCGGAAAAAAACGCAGTGGGACTGAAATGCCAGAAGCCTCCCTCCGATCATTTTTCTTTTTGAAAAGCGCATATATATTCCAAACCTTGGTAATTTCCTCCATGTGCCTTGAGCTACATTTCTAGGCCTGGGAGAAAGGGATCTCACCATGTTAAAGATCTCTCTGCTGTGTGACTAAGATTATGTCCCACTGTGGATATTTCAGTTTTAAAAGTGAGATGAGACCTGATAGTGATACCACATTAAACACATCTCCTATTGATCCTTTCTAACCTTGCAAAAGAGCTGCTCTGCATTAAGTACCTTTTACTTCAGCGCTGCTGATGGGACCACAGATGTTAACTGCCAGGCTAAATATCCTCAGAGGTCAGCAGACAGGGCATTTGAGAGGTCATAAAGTAATAATTTTCTGGTTAAGAAACAATAGGAGTGTTTACCCCTCTGCCCTCTAACTCAGCCTGAGGCCATGCTATCGGCTCACTCTGAAATGCATTTACAATATTTATAAATAAAAGGGAATTAATAAAAGCTCTCCTTCCCAGTGTTCCCTCCCCACCATGTAGCGTTTTGAATGAATCGCAAATCAGCTTGATATGTCAAATTATTGCACTTGACTGAACCGATGACAAAAAGGCTTTGTACTGAACAAAGGGTTGTGCTTATAAAGGTGTATTTTCAGACCATCCTCTCCACTCTTACCGGCTACCTGCTCTATACATAGACCTGAAAGTAAATCACCTACTCTGTATTGAGGAACAAAAAATCATCTATAGATGATGAGAGCAAAAAAGCCATTCTGCTTTTTAGACCGTCCCTTTTGGCTCTCTGGTGTGTTTCTGCTGTGTGTGGACAGATGGGGCTGGCTGTCCTCCTGTCTTCTGGAATCTCCTTGGTATCCACTCCACAGGGTTTGATTTCCAAGACCACTGAGGAAATGGCAATCGGGCATTGCTGCAGAGAGGACAGCAGTATCTTCGCCGAGCTGTGTGGGCCAGATTCCCCTCAGCCATTAAAGCAGATGATCCATTTTCTTCAGCTGAAATACAGTAATTTTTGCCAGTTGAGGAGCTGGTCTGCAGGCTCAGACATGAGTTTGAAAGAGTTTTCTTGGTTTGGAGCTTTCTTGGTTTGCTTACCAAGAAAGCAGAAAAAATGTCTGCTATTTTTCCTTACAAACTTCAAGAAAATCATGTTAGTTTTCTCAAAGAATCAATGGGCAACCTAAATCTGCTTTGTAGGCCTGCTGCTGGAACACCAGCAGATGCTACAAGCACATAAAGAGAGACTTCTGTTCATATGCTAATCCTTTTATTTTCCATCCACTTAATTTTAGATATTCCATGACTCCTTACAATCTGCTTTTTGCTGAATCAGGTCTGTCTGCTTGCATTGGCCACCTTGTTTTGTTTATTCTTTTGGGAAAAGATGCGGTACATATTTTCTCAACTTTTGGTAGTTGCTTTTGACTGGGTGATTGGGTTTTTAGCCCTGTTTTTATTTCTCTTTCCTCTTCTTTCTTTGTAAACAAAAAAAAACAACCCAAGAAACCAACAAGGGAGGGAAACAATAAGCCTGTGTTTGATACGTGCAGCAGCTTGCAAATGAGGTGAGTGTGTAATGGATAGTGCATGTGTTATGTGAGAATTGTGGTGCCTGCCAAAACATTATTGTTGTTACCGTGTGTGTGAGAGGGAGATTAAGCTAATAGACTCATGCCAGCCATCTCTGAGGTACGTTGTGGGAACCAAGGGGGTGGACGTTCTCTGGCTAAGATAATATGTGTGTGAGTAATTCCCTCCTTGAATTTTGAGTAAGACCTTAGGAAGCTGGCCTGTTTTGTCCGTGGCTGGGAACGGTCAGTCCTGTGCAGTAGGAGATGCTCCTAGTTTTTAACTCTTTGCTTTAGGGCAACACTATTCCCAAACACTCACGGGGCTTGGTGCTAAAATCTCCCCACAGGCAAGTGCCGGGTAGAGGAAGGCTGCCTGTCCTGTAAGAGTTAGGAGGATGGAAAATTTTCCTTCCTGAAATGGGGAGGAAAAGTGAAAGCTCAAATATTCCCAAGGCAATTCTACTAATGATAACTTAAAAATGGAATGCATCAGTCAAAGCATTTTATTTTGATCATTCACATTTTTAAATGTCCTTTTTAATCAGCTACTGTAAGTCGCTGATAAGCAGACCTTTCTTTCAGACCAGGTCAAGTGAGCTGTTTCTATGGTACAGATGTAGAAACAATGCCGAAAGTTATAGATGTGTCTACCTTTTAAGGAAACAGGCCTTTTGTCAAGATTTGCTTTCTTTCTCTTTTGCTTTGATTAAATAGTATTTTTCAGTGAAAATCAGCTTGCCCAGCTTTACCACTGACTTCCCTATATTTGTTTCCAGAGGGGTCTTCTAGCTTGAGTCATTTCTTCCTTTTAGTCTAACTAGATTTTAACACTGAACGTAGCATTGCTCTTTACCCTCTGCCTGTTTATTTTTCTTCATGATCTATTCTGCTGGAACTTATAAAAATCTTTTGAAAATACAAGCCAATGATGCCCATCAGATCACCTCTCCTTTTTATTATATTAACTCTTTTTCCTAATAGATAGTGAAGCACTAGCTCTTTTTACAGAAACTGTGCGGGCTTTGACCCTTGGGAATTTTTCTTGTCCAGGTGCTGGACTGTGCTGTCCTTAATTAGACTCTCGCTCTCCTCTCCAAGTACTGAGGTGAGGTCAGCTGGTCCGTAATTCTTCTCATCACTCTTGGCTCCTTTTATTAAAACCTAGATGCTAACAGTCACTTCACAGTCTCTAAGAATTGATGTTTCAAGGCTTCAGTGTATCTCACTATCAGGATCTCTGCTCTTCACACTTAATTTCAGCAGATTGCAAGTCCAGGCCTCTTTGAGTCTCATCCAAAGACACTGAAGTCAAAAGAAAAACTCCTTTAACCTTTCCCCACCTACACTCCTCAGCTCTACCCCCTCGTGCGCTTGTATCTGAACTTTGACGGTTGCTTTTATCTGCCTAAAAGGGGGTCTGCAGGTTGTGTAGGGATGGGTCCTGATAACAGGGAGGTTTGCAGTGTGGCAGGAAAATACATTCCAGCAGCACGACAGATAGATATTCTACTAATAATGTATAACTGCAGCACCATGTGTTTTCTTTCTCTTTTTTTCTCACAGGAGTAAAAGCAGATGCTTTGGCAGGAGGTAGGAGCAGTGCACACAGGAGAGGGCAGAGAGGCTGGGTTACCCCTGGGGAGAACCTTCTTCCCACCACAACCACCGCCCCGCTGCCCCCCCGGTCCTCACGCAGGGAGCAATAGAGCACGCCAAAAAGAAGAATCCTGCTGGCCGGCTCCATGCAGCCCCTCTGCCAGCCTGGGCAAGCACCACTTCCCCAGAGGAGGGAGAGAGGCAAGGCCTTCACGTCCTCCCACCACTCGCCCCTCTCTCCTCTGACCCCTCTGCCTTTCCCAGGGAGCTTGGCACAGATGTGGTTCTGCTGGGCCAAGGACCTGGTCTTTAAGCATCTCTTCTCCCAGACTTGTGCAGTCATATTTCAGCGCAGGAGATAGGAGTTTTCTGATGACCGGTTTAACATTTTCATGGGCTTTGGCGTGCGGCTGGTTTGGAGAAGAGCCTGAGGAACTGCCCCTGCCCTAGTCTCGGCTCGGCGGTGGTTCCCCCTGACACATGGACCTCCCTGGGGAGAGGGCAGCAGGGTGGATGGGGACAGCTGCCTAAAATGCCTGGTGCAGCTCCCTTCCCACTATAGCACCACTATTCCTTTCATTTGAAAGCAGAATAATTGGCCCAGCAAGATGCTGCAGTTGACAATTTTGCCACAGAGCAACTTCTCTGTGAATGGAGAGAAAAGCAAAGCCCAGCTTTAGAAGAAGAATGTGCGGTTGCTTCTTTGGAGTCTTCTCTAACCATTACTGGTGGGGTGGAAAGACCAGACAGCCTGGAGCATTGCTCAGTGTTTAATCCAGTTATTGGATCCCTTCCTCGATCTTCTTGGACTCAGGGCTTGTACTTCACCTATCAGCTCCTGGAAGGTGAAGAGGAGAGAGGGGAATAATCTGGAGTGCAAGGCTCTTCTCCCAAGTTTTTCACAGTGTCCCATCTTGCCCCTTTAAATGTCAGAGTGGGCAGACCACAGATCACCTTGAATGCACCCTGCCAAGTCATCCACCTGAAAAATACTTATCTTTCTTTCTTTCTTTCACTTGTTTTCAGACTCTCAGGCTAACGGGTCTGCGTAATACATACATTAAGCAAAACTACTTCTGTTAATTGAACAAGGAGGATTTCAATGTTCAGAGACCCGTGTTTCACCTGGACAAGTGTTTATGGTGGAGAACAAGCTCAGCTATGATAACAGACTGTGGCCTGGTAAGAAGAGAAATTCAACCCTGTGCTTCCCCTTATGTTGCAGCTGCAAAACATCTTCAGATCTGTGGATGTTATGTTGTGGTGACGGCTGTCTGAGAGAAACTTCTTGGAGGTGTTTCTTTGAATCACACTGTGATGAAGTTGATGCTCCACATTTATGCTTCCCCATTCTTTGGGAAGTTGAATGCCAGCACTCCTGCTGGCTCTACCAGCCAGCTTGTAGTTAAAAGAGGCTCTAAATGGTGGGAAGGGTGGTTTCCACCAAGGCCATTAACAGCTCTAGTATGGCACTGGTGGTGGCTGTGGGTCACCAAAGTGTTGGGACTGTGTATGGAGTGGTTCTTCCCTTCAAATGACCCACTCTGCTCTTTGATAGGAACAACAGTCTGTGTGGAAACTTGTGTGGGGACTTTGAACCCCCAAGGCAAGATGTTTACTGCTCAATGGACAATCATCAGGGTGGGAGGGGGCTCAGTGGCCTTTTGAAGGGCTGTTGTGTTGAAAGGTGATTTGCGACTGCCAAGGGGCTGTTCAAGTGCCTTTGCTGTTCAGTGGTTTGTTTCCAGAGCAAATACAAGCTGCAGAGGTGAACTACGCCCAGACCATGTTGAGCCCTTGCATTCTGCAGAAGATGTTGAATTGCATAGAGGTGACCATGACAGTTTCTGTGTGGGCCTTGTCAGAAGGAAAGGATTGGGAGAGTGATAATGACTTTTTTTGAAGATTTTATTCAACAAGTGGATAAGACAGGCAGCCTGCAAAAAACTTTCCTTGGCATAAGCTTTGCATGTTTTCAGTGCTCCTTCTAATTCTTTAGAAATTTGATCAAAGCCATGGCCTGCCTCTGCAGAGTTCATCTCTTGCACTCAGGAGAGACTTGGTGACACAGTTGTCTTTGTTCAGATCAAAGATCCAGCCCAGTAGCCTATCCTTGTTTGCTTAGTGAAAAAGTATAAGCCTAAGGCAGGTTTTTCATGGTGCTTGCCCTCATGCCTGCCCTCCTTCCAGAAAGTAATGCTTTAGAGATGAGCTCAGCTAGATGGGGGCTAGATGATGTGCTTTCACTTCTGCAGAAATGCCACTAGCAGGACCTTACCATCTAAAAAGGGAAAGGTGGTGGAGAGGCTCATTGGCCTGGGCAATGCCTCTGGGCAGGATGTGGAGGCACAGATGGATCAAGGCCCCGCAGAGCCCAGAGCCCTCGTGCTGCTGTTGCTGGGCTGACACAGGTGTACTGACCCGCCTTTGACAGCCTTTGCTCCAGTGGTCCCAGACTGGGATGCTCAACTGCTGTTGTCACACCTTTTAGTGGTTTGGCTGTGCTAGGTCTCCCCAACTGTACAAAGGAGGAAGAAGGGCTATGTCTCTCTTCCTCCAGCTACGTCTGACTCTTGGGAGAGACTTTGGGTTAGCCCTATTGCTTGGACTCTTTGTTCCATTTTCAAGAACAGCCAGAGCGAGCTGAAGCCAGCTGCCAGAAAGGTATGCTGATGCAATGCTTTGTGCTATGCTAGTCTGCATTTAGGAAAGACTTACTCCCCTGATTGAGTCTCCTGATACTTGCCCTTGCAAAAAATCTGGCAGTGTCCCTGTCCATTCTCAGAGCTTTGCTGGGCAGCATGTGCTTGTTCGGACAGGGGCTGGTGTTGATGCAAGAGCGCTTGATGGGAGAGTTGCAGAAAGGCACCTCGTTGTGCAGGTGGTGGAACAGGTTTTCTGCCCTTGTGAGCAAAGGGGTAATTTCCTGGGGATCAACTCATGTGTCTTTGTACCTGTTGCAGAAGCCAAGGCTGAGGCCGTTGATCATAGCCCACAAAGAAATGACTGTTTTTCAGATGCCTGCTGGGGTTGACTTCGTGTCCCCACAGTAAGTGTGTTTGCTCCTGTAGCTTTGACTGACCAAGCAAGCAGCTTCTCAGCTCCTGTTTGGTCAAGCCTCGTAGAGCTGCCTAGGGCCTAGTTGTGAGGTCTTGTCTCTTCAAGAAGATAGTTTGGAATAACTCTGTCAATGAGTGGTTTTCAGGAAAGTCTATGGTCACTCTTGTTTCTTTGGGAATCCATGTGTCTTCAGCTAGAGTCACATGGAAGTGAGACTGTTTTATGTTCCCACCCCATGTGGGACTTGGAGAGGCATGCTGGAGGGACCATTCTCCATAAAGCTTTGTCTGCTCCTTTCCTTTCTTTCAACTTAGACTGAAAAAAACCACAAACCCAAACCCCAAGATGTTGTTATTTCCTGTGTGTTTGTTTTTTCCTGAAAAACATCTCTTAGAAGGTGCATCACAGACCATTTTGAAAAAAGCCCTATGGATGGAGACTCTTCTGCCAGTCTTGATACTGGAGTTTTGTGACACTTGGTTTCCTAATGTATATTGCCGACATGTTATTCTCCTTTGCAAAACTAGAAACTCCAATATCTCCATGACCAGTTTCTTACTGGAGTCTGGAAGGGACTGTGTCGCCCCTTATTCAAACTGGTGTTGCCTTCTTGTTTCCAAATTTGGCATAAAGATGAGAGATTAGAAAAAAGGAATTGAATGAAAATTCTAACGTTAGAAGTACTGTGACAATGCACAGATCCAACGTAGAGATCCAAGTGACTCTATGCATGTTCCCCTCACATGACTTTACGTCCCCCATACTAAGGAGACTCTCTCAAGAGACCAGCATGCCCCAGTTTTCCATCCTTATCAGAATAAGGACCCAAGGAAGCAGTTGGACAGGAACAGCTCAGAGAGCATCATGGGCCTCTTGAAAGGAGGGACTGGACAATACCAAGAGTCCAAAAGTGCCAGGGGCTTCGTAGAAAGCCTTACTCCAAGGGATGAGGAATTCAGGCCAGACAGAAGTTGCATAGGCATGAGCAGGCATGTCCTTCTTGTTGGAGCTGTGCCAGGGATGCAGAAGAGCAGAGCTTCCTCTTTTTGTATTTCCCAAGGGTCTTCTTGGGGAGTGCCTGCTCTCCCAAGGACATCCTTCTCCAGTCCAACTAGTGATTTGGAGGTGACGGGAGAGTTGTTGCTGAAATCAGGGACCACAGAGGGTGCAGAGAGGTGAGACTCTGGGATAACTGGCTCTGGGTAGCCCTGTGCTCTTGGATATATGTAAGGGGGCTGTTTTCCTTGACCGCGTTTCCTGTATTAATGCTGTGAGATTGTGATGATGTGTGCAGATGACTTCCATTTATTAAATAATTATTCCAGGACATAGTCTGTTTTTGCCATTCTCTTCAGATTTAAATGAACGAGAATTTTTTTCATGTGAGAAATGCTGCTTTACAGGGTAAAATTAAATTTGTTGCAGTACTTGTTTGTAGTGTGTCTTTAGGTTTTGCTGAAGTAGTAGCCTCTTTCTTTAAAAGTAATCATGGTTTTGCAGCCACTGCTGAGAAAATTTCAGAGGGGTTAGTGGCAGGATTGCTTTTCTCAGTAGACCTCCTCCCCCTTCTTTTCAAGTATCCCGTACTAATAGTCAATTTCCCATACTGAAAGATGCAGGAAGTTAGCAAGATGGACTGGACATGTGCCTAGTCCCATCTTTTCCTCGGGGACCTGATCCCATAGCTGAAGGGTGAGAACAACCTCCTATCCAGTGCCACTGCCCAGGCAAGAAGCTTTTCTGGCCCTGCCTGGCCAGTGTTGCCAGCAAGCACTGAGAAGACGGGTGAAGGAGCAGCCCCAGAGAAGCCCCAGAGCCCTCTGTAGAGTTTCCAGTATACTTCTGTGTCCTCCGTGCACTTTTCTGGGTGTCCCAGAGCCCTCCATTTGAGTTTTGTATCACCCTACATGTTTCTTTCAGTGGCCTTCAGAGCTACCCATGTGCCTTTCTGTGCAAACCGGCATGCTCTGTGCACATTTTCACGTGCCCCAGAGCCCTCTGTGCACATTTCAGTGAGCCTCTGAGCTCTTGGTCGGCCTTCTGATGTGCCCCATAACACTTTGGGTACAAGAGGTAAAGGCAGAGCCAGGTGACCTAGAAGGA
Source organism: Phoebastria nigripes (assembly GCA_035582835.1). Lineage (NCBI taxonomy): Eukaryota > Metazoa > Chordata > Aves > Procellariiformes > Diomedeidae > Phoebastria > Phoebastria nigripes. The sequence continues at coordinate 4,424,466 of JAYKAV010002933.1, read as the reverse complement.
ACATAGAGACACTGTCTGAGCTTGCAAGGATGGGTTTAGGAAAACCGGAGCCCACCTGGAGTTGAATCTGGTGAGGGGTATGAAAGGCAACAAGAAGGGCATCTACAAGTATACCAGTTGCAAAGGGAAGATAGGGGAAAATGTAGTCTGCTGCTTAATGGGGCAGAGACATGAAAAAGGCTGAGGTACTTAACGCCTTCTTTGCCTTAGTCTTTGTTGATAAGATCTGCCTTCAGGAATCCCAGGCCCCTGTGACCACAGGGAAAGGCTGGAGCACTAAAAACTTACTATTCGTGGAGGAGGATCAGGTTAGGGAAGATGCAGACGACATGCACAAGTCCATGCATGGGACATGATGGGATGTAGCCGTGAGTGTTGTAGGAGCTGGCTGATGTTACTACAATGCCACTCTCCATTGTCTTTAAACCATCAAGGAAACCATGAGAAGTTCCTGAAGACGGGAAGAAAATAAGCATCACTCCTGTCTTCAAGAAGGGCAAGAAGGAGGATTCAGAAAATTACAGGCCAGTCAGCCTTGCCTTGATCCCTGGAAAGGTGACGGAGCAACTAATCCTGGTAGTTCTATACCAGAGCTATCTTATTTTATTTGCATTTTTTATTTAAAGTTGAGAGCTAAATGACCAATGAGGAAATAAATTCTAGTTCTTTGGTCTTCATAGTGGAGACACTCCTATCTCTTAGGAGCAGGATTTATCCTCAGAGGTTCCTATCTCTGCTTGCACCTCTCCTTCTCTAAATATTTATCATCTACCTTACAGTGGGTAGAACTACTTCATATTTGCAAGATGCTTTGAAACCTGCAAATGGGAGATAGTATAGCACTATGAAGTATACAACTATATGTTGTGGTCTTTTTCAAGTCCTTGTTATAGGTTGCCACACATTCCTGGATTTTTGTATTTCTTCATATCCTGAAGGTTCCTGAGCCTGAATATCCATTGTCTCTGAATGAACCATGTCACTAAAGTCCAGCACTTTATAGCGTCTTGCAGTAGCATGATCCACAATGGTTGCCTTCTCTCAGCTCCTGATACAAAGTCCAAAATATTTCATCTGCCATGTGCCCTATGGTGACTACACAATTACTGTGAGGAACTCATGTACTTAGAAAGCTCATATGTCCTCCAATAGAGATTTTTAGTATGCTGGAAGTGAAATCTTCCCACTTTCTTACCTTACGGGATTGAAATCATTCTGTATTTTCTATGCCAGCAGTACCTTGTGTATCTCCACTGAAGAGGAGAACACTGAAGGATCAAACAGGAAGCTTAAGGGAAGTGATCTCAGAGAGAAATCAAAGACTTTTGACTAAAGCCACTCAACGCCAAATGATCAAGGCTTTAGGGTTTTGCACAAAGCTAAAGAAAAGAGTTGGCCCCTACAAAAAGAGCCCTTATTTTGCCACCTCCCTTTACTAATTCCTACTGGGTGCTGAAGAGTTACAGGGATCTTTTGTTCGCTCACCCGAGTCAACCTGGTTTAAACTTTACCCACTCTGCTGTAACTGTCCACAGTGACGGCGGCTCATGTGCAGCATAGCTGTGAGTGCCCTGGCAGAGTGACTGAATGCCTGCTTATCTTTCTCAGTATCTAGCGTGGCTTTTGTGTCAGAGGGAAAGCAGGCAGGGGAAAAAGGAAGCGATTGTCATGAAGAGAAAGAAGCAGGGAAGAACAGCAAGAGGAATTTGCTGACCAAGCACTAACGGTTGAATTTCTAGGCTAAAGAGAGCATTTCAGGAAATTAAGCAGCAAAATAATGCATTTTCCTCAGAGATGACCAAATTCCTCTGAATGAACCATTTCTGTTGTGTTCAGCCCGAAGCATTCAAAAGTTATGAGTCAGACTGAAAAAATCCCTGAGATTTTTTTCCTAAAAAATGAATAAATGCTAGGGTTTTTTTTTCTAATTATCTTCTCCTGTTCGAGTACTACGATACTTGACCCATGCTTTCAGGGCGTTTTCAGGCCTTATGCTTTTGTACTGTTACTAGAGGAGTGGTGCGGGGACTTGATGGCAAATGTCAATCATGGTGAAATTCCCGATCATATCATGGGAGGTGGTGACACTGCATTTCCTTTGCAGTCTTTTTAAGCCCAGAAAAAGCCAATACTGCTGCCTTTCCAAGCAGTGCGATCCCCCAGTGTTATTCCCTGACACCAGAGCACTGGTGAATCAGTGGGGCTGTGTGGAAGTCAGCACGTCGGTGCTGATCTCTAAAACCTGAGACCCGCTGGCATTTTGCCCCCCGGCTCCCGGTCATGCTCACAGGACTTGGGAGCACAAATGGCTTTTTGGGCAGCCCACCTTAAGTGGGCTCAGTCCACAGACTGGCTAGCAACTGCTTCTGTGCAGCTGTCAAAGCTGGTTAGCGTGCATACTTTGGAGTGATACTGCCTGGAAAGCGCGTGCAAAAATGAAGCTGCTTTCTGAAAAAAGGTTGTCCCTGGCAGAAGACCAGCTACCCTGGCATCGTGTTTTTAGAGAGCTTCTGCCTAAGCGTCTCAAGTGTTTGCTCGATGGTTGAGTTTTAACTTTTGATTCTGTAGATTCAGGGCTCAGTCATGCCCCGGGGAAGGAAGTAGCAGAACTCCCACTGCTTTCACCGGGAGTATGATTAACTATTTACTGTCGAGGGAGGACTGGGCACTGAAGGCACTGAACACTCGAGGTTCCCAGGCAGTTCTGGGGGAGCCAAAAATGCTTTGGTTTTGGCTGTGGGTGCTCACCACAGCCCCAGCCAAAGGGGCTCTTCCAAAGACACTCTTGGCAAGGAGAGTACAGAAGATTTGTCTCCCATGTTTAATGAACATAATGTCTTTCCCTGCTCCTGGGGGCAAAGTGATTTATTCCCCAGCTGACTTCAACAGCTCATAGAAGAGGTGCAAGTGAGGACAAATAGCATTTCAAATTATTTTGATGATTTAGGTAACCAAGAACAAAGGGAGAGGGCATATTCACACAGAGGATAACTGAGGTTTTCCACTCTGAGCATGTGAACAGTCAAAGGGGAGAGAACAAGAGAGGAGCCTTCCCCAGCGTGGTCAGAGCACACACAGGGAGCTCCTCTCCTGAGTCACTCATTGCTCCCTTAGCCTCACTAAGTGAGAAGGTTTACCTTTATGACCAAACCCCTTGGTTACTAACTGGCAAATGCACTTAATTTAAGTTTTCCTCCAAGCACATTGACCGCTCTTTGGTTGCAGTGTGGTAGATGGAAAGAAGCCGCGTTTCCCCAACATGTGTGTCACCCGTAGAGGCTCTTTGCACAGAATAAAGGAGAGCCTGAAGTAAAATGTGGTTGCCTGTATTTGAACACACACTGTTTGTCCATGTGCAGTTTTCAGTGAGCATTTCCTCTTGAGAGCTGCACAAAAGAATCTGTCCTTTTCTGTTTGTTTCTGTTTTGAGTCTTTCCAGAAAGAGTCACTTTCAAGTTAACATTAGAGAGTATCTGTAGCAAATAGTTGCTGAATGTGTAGCCATGAACATCTATGCTGAATCAGTCTGGCCATCTGAAATACAGGATTGGCTGCTAGATACCCCAGGTTTCCCATCAAAATAATTAACCTGGCTTGAATTCTGAGGGCTGACTGAATTGTTGATGAGTTTTCATATAAAGATATTCCTATAGACCCACCATCGTACTCCTTCCAGGAATGATGCATATTAGTAACTGAATCAACATTAGCCTCTATAAAGCAAGGGCCTACAAGTACCATCCTTTTTCAGATGGGAAATCTGAGATACAGAGGAAAACTGTCATTAAACATCCACACAGCCACATTCTTGCCTTCCTCTACATATTTTCTAAACCAATCTCTTTTGATACAGTATACAACAGATGTGAGGGACTACTGCTCAGCCTGCTGACCAGCCTGGGCTCCCTTCTGCATCATACTCACCTGTTGTCTCCTGTCCTCTCCTTTCTTATACTTAGGGACTTATACTTACTCTCCTTCACTTCTTAGAGTTTAGTATAAGATGCCTGAATGGAGTCCATAAGGCCAATTTTAAATAATAAGGGCAACAATAACATGAGCAAAATCAAGAAAATATAATGACGGAAGCTTCAAAAGATGTACATGGGATTCAGCTTCAATTTCTCTAGTCAGCTTTGCAAACCTTAGCCAATGTAATTTCCTCGAAGTCATACAGAGTCTGTGCTGTCAGGAATAATATCCTGGTGACCTAACCCTGGGTTACAAGCAACCCTCCTTCTCTAAATAGTTAATTGGAAAAAAATATGCATAGCTCAAAGACATGGCTCTAGACTCCTTTTTTTTGTAGATGTAGAGTAACTGTGCTGAGACCACCATTAAAACTGGTCTGAGATCAGACTCTCTCGCTGGATAAATTCTCTTGTGAAACCATTTCAAACAGCAAATGTAATAAAGAGTAATTATTGTGACACTTTCATAAGCCACCTTGCAGCCAAAAATCAGGGGGAAAATGGTAAATAATTTAAAATTATCTACCTGTTTCTCTGTTATTGTATTTTGTTCTTTTATTCGTGGAAAAGCATGATAAGTGAGAAACACTGGTGCTGGTGACCGCAGTGAATTTTTGAGTCTCAGGACTGAATGAGGTGGCTTTCATAAAGGGAAGAGCTAGATGCTCTCGAGCGAGATGGGGGAAGGAGGGAGGGGGGAAGTGAGAGGATCTTGCTGCATTAAACACCACTTTCTGTGGAAACAATTAGTGCTGTAAGTGTATTCTTGAAGACGGGCGGCTTTACAATGAGATTACTTACAAGCACCATCTCTGCTAAAACGCCCATAAAGAGTTCCGCAGTTCTGAGAAGTCATCTTCGGAGACGCTGCTTATTGGAAGTCACAGGCGATATTTCATGTTGTACTCTTTTGAAATTAGCTAATGTTTGGGTCGTACTCAGCCTTCCAAATTGCCAAAATCTCCAGGGCTTTGCTCTAGGGAAACCTGATGGAGTGTAGACACCACAGATCGTTTGCAGCCCACAAGGCAGTGTCTTCAGGGGGTATTAGTGATATGTAGGGGTGGTCTGAGGTTTGTAAACCAGTGTGGGTTCAGAGTCAGGTTCCACTTTATCTGAACCGCCAAACTTTTCAGGGTTGTGGGTTAGATGAAAGACTGTGTTTACCTTCCCTGCCCCACTTCTGTAATGTGTAACTTGGGATAGCTGGGTTTTGTAAAACCTCAGGAGTTTGCTTTTTGACCCTGTAAAACAAATCCATGTGTGGCTTGAACTAGGGGCTTTGTTTTAAATCTTTTTCTTTTTTTTTTTTTTCATTTTACCCCATGCATTTTACGCCTTAGACAGGTGAACAAGCATCTTCTAACAGATGTAAGTTAAGAAGAAGCTTCACCTGCTGTAGGTTATCTAGTAATTGCCTACTGCAGAAACCATCTTTAGAAGCAGCTGACTCTTCTGGAGACTAAGTGCTGGCTGAATTGGATGATTAGATCTCAGGCATCAATCTCTACGCTTTTGTGTTTGAGCCATCAGCAATTGAGAAGGATATTAGATAAGACCCAAGGGTTCTTGCAGCAAGGAACATAAAGGAGAAACATTAAGGAAATCTTCTCACACTCAGGATGTTGAAGACCTTGAATAAATTTCTGAGGTAAGATGTAGTCTTCATCACTGAAAATCTTTAAGAACAGGTTGGATAAACATCTGCCAACAATGCTGATGCAGCTGATCCAGCTTTTTTGCCTTTATATAATTTGTAAGTGAACTTTAACATTTGTTTTATGACTACCATCATGTCTCCTTGCTTTAGTGAGGTTGTCATCTCCATTGAGCAATTCCATTTCACCAATTACTATCAAACTCGTTGAAGGCTCTCCCCAAAAGCTAACACTATTCTTTAGGGCAATGCGGGAGAGATTTTCAAATTACTTCCTTCACAGGAGCTCTTGGATGATTACTGTCATCTTGACCAAATCGCGCAACTTATTCCAGACGGTCTGGGCCTTCCTGCTAAGTCCGTACCTCATACCCAGTACCACAGGGTTAATAGCCACCAGGCAATTACACATTTATGGACATGAGCTGTACAAAACTAGACAGGGTATCTTTTGGCTAACTTTGGAGGGATTGTCTTCTGAGCTCAGATTGGATTTACACGTGTGTGATATATAGGCAAACGAGGCAACCTCCCAGAATGGCTGTCTGCTGGGGTCTGCAGGAAAGCCACCACCTTGCTGCCCTGCTGTGTCTAAGCCAGAAAGCTAGAAAAGAGGGGCCAGAGCATCTTCTATCAACATTATTTGTAGCCTTGCTCTTCCTACTCCCCCACTGGCAGCTGGAGCAAAAACCTGGGCTCCCAACATCTTCATCCCCTTCATTCTTGTTCCCATGCCAGTTCTTACCCTGACCTCTTCCTTTACCAGTGTGGACCAAATCTGCCTTTTAATCCCTGAAGTGGAAAAACTGAACTTTGACCATGCTGTTGAGAAGACATGCACCAGCTCATTTTGTGTAGTCTCACTCCTGAGTCCTACAACTGTAATACAGCTGAGAAGGGGCCTAGAATGGAGTAGATTACAGGACAAATCCTGTCCCCGTCTTCTCTTAGCCTCAGTTTAGCTAATGCAGATAAGCAGCCCAGGCAAGTGCTCAGATTACGTTCAAATCAGGCCAATCACAACTACATTTTGCAATTAGCTTGAAAGAATTCTGCTGCACATTTTGCCTAAAAATAATTTGTAAATTGACCAGAGTCTCTAATGTGGAATCATTACAGATATTTCAGGGATTGATTTAGCATTAATAATTGAAGTGTAGTGTAGAGACAACAGCCTCTTTTAAATATATGGTATTTTCGAGATACGTTTCAAAACAGGCAGTGGTAGGACTTCACTCGTATCACAGTCTTTGGATCAGTTCTTCTCAGGACTCAGTTGGTGTCCTCAGATAAAGGAAGGAGCAGCATCAAATCCTATTTATTATTACGATTTGACCTTTTAGAGTTATGAAACCGAATTTATGAATCTTTATGGAATGATATGGTATCCCCCCATACTCTTCTATTCTGGAAGAATAAGATGACCAAACCCCAAAGCTAAAATAGCATTAGGTACAACACCTTAGTGAACAGCCTATCAGTACTTAAAGGGGTCTTATAAAAAAGATGGCGGCAAACTTTTTAGCAGGGCCTGTTGCGACAGGACAAGGGGGAATGGTTTTAAACTAAAAGAGGGTAGATTTAGACTAGCTATAAGGAAGAAATTTTTTACAATGAGAGTGGCAAGACACTGGAACAGAGAGGTGGTAGATGCCCCATCCCTGGAAACATCCAACGTCAGGTTGGACGGGGCTCTGAGCAACCTGATCCAGTTGAAAATTGTCCCTGCCCATGGCAGGGGGGTTGGACTAGATGACCTTTAAAGGTCCCTTCCAACCCAAACTATTCTATGATTCTATGATTTTGTGTTTCCCCAAAACTATAGATTTTAATTAGTTTAACTCTATTGCCTTTGACGTTTTCACTGACCTTAGCGAAGGTACATGCCACTCTGGAAGGCATTACCATAGAGGAGTTGGTACAAGCCCTAACTAATACTACCATGCAGAATCCCAGAAGAAAGAGAAAAGTTCTGTAAATATCTCTTCAGGGCAATTCCCTGGGACAATTCTTTCAGGTGTATGCTGTTTGCATCGAGAACAGTGGGAAATATTCTGGCCTGTAGGTCCTGAGAGGAAGAAATGGGATGGGTGTGGGATGGCGTGGGTAGGGCAAAGATACAGACTGCAGCTGGTGCTGTGAAGATGCTTTCACCTTACACTCCGTGGTGAGTGGGAGCAGATCCAAGGGTTTCACGCCAGGCCCTTGTTTAACCATGATTCTTACTCTCTGTTTGTGCAATGAGCTCCATAACTGCAGCATTTAAATGTTCCCTTTAAGAAGAATGAAATCCCCTGGTATGAAGGCAAGCAGTGGTCTCTCCAGTTTGGAAATGCTATACACAATGTCTTTTGGAAATGCTATACGCCATGTCGACATCATGTCAGATAAAACTGTGTCATGTCACACCATCCACTGCACTGGGGAGCGGGCTGTAGCCAGGCAAAAGTGTGCACCTCCCAGCTGTGTCTCTCCAGGACCCTGTGTGCTGAAGGCAAGGGTTAAGCAAGTGCATTAGCTGCACTTGGTGTGTGGGGTTGAGGAACTGGAAAGAAACAAAGATGCAGTCCTGGGAATCTGGTGGAGCAGAAGACAGGGCTACTCTGCTACTCCATGGCAACATAGGATTGAATTTCACACTGACATTGAATAATGTAAGCAACGTGAGAAGAAATGAGTACTAGTCAGTGGGCCTGAGTATCAGCTTGGTCCCAGGTACCTTCCCACCTTCCATGGGAGTAGATAGAAATGGTGCTATGTTTCAGTGGCACCTTAGAGCGAGAAGATCATGCAAACACCACACCTTGTCTGATACACTGACTGTTCAGGCTGACACCCGAGAGACTGGAAACACAGTGGTGCTTCTTCAGGTACCTCCCCACAAAAGTTATTCACATTTCTCGTAATTCACAAGTTTCCAGCTTAAATCTTGGAAAAGAAGAGACACTAATCATAGTATCAGGCTTTCAATTTGAAGTCATGTCTGGCTTTTTCAAAAAACAGGGCCTTTATTTCATCATTTAGAATATTCTGCTCTTTAGAGCATAATAGCTAAAATTCCTGAGAATGGCATTTGCTGAGATTTTTCTGTGATCTTTTAATGCTTTCCAATACCCAGAGTACAATTAACGTTATGCCTAATGGATATTGGATATCTGTAGTATCATCCCCCTCCCTCACCTACACTATAGATGCAGTACTTCCACATAACCTCCTCTGGGATGCTCATTTGAATGGCGTTTTTAATTGCATTGCCTTGTACTGGGAGAGGGGTAGTATGTCATTACACATATGAGCTGTGCTGCCTATGCTCATGTCAAGAGCATAATGACTGTCAAATTGACTTTTAGCTGCAGGGTTTTTGATACTTCCCGTTCCTCTTTGAGCATGATCCATTGCTCGTCCCCAACTCTTCCTGTTGCTTCTACAATAACTAACGGTTTTCCACAAAGCAGCATTTCAGATCTGAAAGATCAGAGAAACTACACCTACCACATGTATCCCTCATCTAAAAAGAACCTTACGTCAAACAAAGATTTTAGAATACCACATACTTCTTGGTTTACTCAGAGTACATTTTAGTCTGTTTTCCTCTGTCTTCCAAATTAGTTTTCAAAGAATCACAGAAGCACTGAGCGCTGATCAGAAGGGACTTCTGGAGAGCATCTAGTCCAAACCCTGCTTTTGGGGTTTGAATTACTCCAAGGATTGAGACCCTGCAGCCTCTCTGGGCACCATCACATCATCCTCTGATGCCATTGTGTCCTTATTTTAGAGAGAATTTCCACAACTTCTGTATCTTTAAATATATTCCTCAAGTCTCTGTCCTTCCCAGTGTACCCACCCACTGCACTAGAAAGTGCTAATGCATCTGCACAGTGGAGCCGAGATGCCTTGCTCCCTTCATGGAAAAGACATGTAAAACTTGAACCTAAGACCGGAATATCAAAAGGATCAGGCCTAAAATCAATAGCGTTAATGCAAAATTCAGAAGTGGAGATAGGGAGAAATTTAACAGGATAACAAATGCCACTTGATCTAGCAGAACTTGTCGCAGCTGGCAGATGGATTTTACAACACTGGATAAAGCTGAAACAGCAATTAACAAGTAGTATGGAGAGTCTGGTATTTATCTAGGGTACCTCTTATCTAGAGTATTAATATACCTGAAATTTTGGAACAAATTCTATGCTCTTGAGAAACCAATTGGATTAAAACCCAAAAGAAAGGACATTTAGCTGTTTGGAATAATACAATACAATTCTTCTGGAAGACTGTGTGGAGGAAATGGATGGTACAAAATTCTGGTATTCTTCCTTCATGAGACTTCTCTGTTCCAGGTACATCCCTAAACTTGTGCTATTCAAACACATGTGCCATCTATGCTGGAAATGTGAACATGATAGAACAGAAGGGAGTCTGAAACACAGACAATTGTGAATGTTGTTTTCCCACTGATGCAATGTACTCCATCAAACCACGATGCCACGAAACAGGTTTCAGCACTCCTAGTTTTTCTAGGTAACATGCTTAAAGCTCACATGGTCTTAAGAATCAAACATGCCTGGAAACATTTGTAGTCCCAGCTGACATCTTTCTGGTTGTCTGTTGGTTTCATGTCCTCTCGTGTTAGTTTTTCTCACCATCACCCCCTTTCTGTGTGGCTGAAGATCATCCCACACTCCCTTTACCAGATTGTCCATCATGTTCTATTCACTGAACAAATTGTCTGAACCTGAGATAAAAATGAAGTTAAAAACCTGGTGACGTAGGTGGGATGGAAACACGGTTTGTTGACATCCAGAGGCAATGTCCTGTCTGTCAGAAAAGGGAGTACGTCACAAAAGTCTTATGTTTTCTTCTTGTTGGTTAGAGTCTTCAGTTTTCAATCTAAACCCCACCATTTCTGTGCTATTCTTCATTAATTTTTGGTTTGGCTTTTTTTCTTTGCTACAGGATGCAACAAGGTATACAGAAAGATCAAGTCCATGACAAATGAGCATGAGGACAAGTAACAGAAAATTGGCTAGGAAAAAGGAGAGAGACCTTTCTGATTTAACCTTAGCATAAATAGATCAACAGTGATTTTTCTTCCATTTCATCACTTGTATCTTTCATAAACATCTGCAATTGTGTTTTCTGTTTTGGATGATCACATTTGCCTTTTGTTCTAAGAGTGTTTCCAGTGTAACTAGATCACAACGTAGTCACAGGTGCAGAAAATTTATGGTATGAAGGATGCTTTTGTACGTATCCTGGCTTATGTGCCCAGCCCCATAGAAGCTGATTGGACCAGGCTGAGAAACGGTATTGAGGTCAAGAGGGAAATAATGGAGTCTTTCAATGGCCCCACTAATAACAAAAGGTCTGGGGCATGCAGGTAGGTATTGGGGAGCAAGCTCATAACCTTTACCGTTCACCCTACCCGCATAGGAAGGGTTGGTACAGGTATTTATCACTAGCCACAGGGGCTGGAAATCGCTCGCTTGAGTATTATGCCAACACAGAGACAGCGCAGGATTCTTCTGCATTTTTCTCCACTCTGAAAATGTGGAGATACGACTTCTAGTGATTTTAGTGGTTGCTATAAAAAGCACATTAAAACTGTCTTACTCTTGCCTATTTGACTCAGTTTGCTCTTTCCACTAGGTTGTATACAGCTTCCAACCTTTTCCATTTCCTTCATTTCTCATTAGTCTTGATTAGTGCTAAGTCCTCATTCTAACACACTGAGTCAGTGATCTAATGCTGGAAGCTTGATTTCCAGAAACCGACTTACCAAATTACCAATTTAATACTGACTGCGGTCTGTTAAATTTAGGAAAACCTTATCCACAAAATTGATAGAAAATCTGAGTATTTTCTCTGAGTAAAATCTTTGTCCAGCTGTAATATGCACTGCAGACCAAACTTACTCTGACCTCAGGGTATAACTTTGTTTTGTGGCAGTTTTCAAGATTTCAACATGTATTTTGAGTTCATACTGGAATGAAAATAAAATTTTTGGAACATGTTTATAAAGCCAGAATGTGTCAAAATATCTCTTCTGGGCCAAGGCTTTAGACTTTCCACTGTGCACACCTACTTATTAGTCCATGTAATTCTGCAAAATGGAAGTCTCTGCGTTTGAGTCAGAGCGATTTTTCATCACAGATAACTTCAAGAGAGACAAGGCCAGGTCTTAAATGCCTTTACCCCAAAACAGCAACAAGTCTTTAGGCTAAAAGGGAGCGCTACTCTTTCTGTCTCTCTTTTTCGCCTTTCCTATGAAAATGTCACCAGAGCCAGCAGTACCTCTCCGTGGAGGTTTCTGCATCCCATGAAATTTCCTATTCATCTCTGGCTGACCTTTTGTGAAATTTGAGCTGCCTCTGCTTACCGCTGCTTTCTCTGGACTACCTCTACCAGCGATACAGAGAGAAATTTGTCATAGCTGGTGGATGAGGAGAGGACAAGAGCCTCTGTCATCACCACCCAACTGAAAGCAGCGTGGCATCCCTTGGGCCTTGGTAAGGAGACTGTGCCACAGGTTGTGTTAAAATCTGTGTTGGCTTTAGACCCCTTTTTTGCCCATTTTGCTAGAGTTTGGCTCCCTACCTGGTTAACTTATGCTAACTTCAAGAAGGATTGCATTTGTAGGCCTCTGCATGGGTTTAACTCAGTTGGTTTAAAATCACACCTTGAGTTAAACGGGTGCAACTGCCTTGTGTAGACAAGCCCTTGGAGGCACTTTGTCAGGCACCTTGCCACTAATCCACCGACTGAGGTAATGAATCTTGCCCTGAGGGGACTAACAGATTCCTGCCTGTTAATATTCAGATCTGTCAGAGCAGAGATACCATAACACTGCCCTCACTTAAATCATTATCCAGTCTCCAGGTACATCATGTAGACTAAGTGATTGTAAAGTAGCTTTTTGGCTCATTATATTCTAAACTGGGCCCTGCAGAAAGCAAACATCCGTTTGGTTGGGTTCAGGGCACCTTTACAGTTATAGATCTCAGAGAAGAAGTTTTCCTCTGTGTTTGTAATTTTATCTTTGAATGCGGGTCCAAATGATTGCTAATGTTCTTTACAAATGATTTCTGGCCTTCGGACAAGACCCTCCACTTCTACTTTATAGACACGCGTATATATATTAGGCTGCGAAGAGCACTGCTGCCTGTGGGGAGCAGCGGGGTCCTCGTCAGCCTGGGAGCCCAGGGGAACCCCTGCCAGCCCCAGTGGTGGGGCTCCCCGCAGAAAAGCGCTCGCTCGGCCCCATGCCGCCGTACAGTCGATTCCAGCATATACATATGGCTTGCCTTCAGAGTACTTAACATTTCAGAAGCGAGCTTGTAGCAATTAGTGCTTGTTGTGTGATGGATACTGCTGTGTTGACTGAGCCAATTAAGAGATCAATTAGTGCAGCACAGAGTGCTTAGAGAGGTAGTCTTGGGTGACATCGGTCAGGTACTCAGTCCATACTCCGAACTGAATTCTGATCACTAAAGTGCCTTTAATGACTTTGTATTTAAAGGAGTACCAAAAGACTTTTCCCTACTCTCTGGTTTTGAAGGTAAAATTAGGTTTGCGCTACTGTAGCCCACAAAATATTTTTTTTACAGCAGTATTTTACTAAGTAGGGATTTCCATGAGTTGGAAACACTACAAGCAAACTCCAAAGCCTGTGTTTCTTTTTCTTGTTGTGTCTGAAATTTTGTATAAAATCAAAGATTATATGCTCTAAAGGTCCAGTCTAAAGAAGTCTGTAACAGGCCAAACATATCACTGTTTTCTTCATAGAAAAGCAAAACGAATCCAAGTCTTTATCTTTTCAAGATGGACTGGGGCTTAAGGTCTTTATTAGATAATTATTGTTTGTCTTATTCAGCACTGGTCAGAAGTTTATGGATGAAAATACCAACTGGACCTAGCTCCACCAGCCTTGCCTGGTTCCCTAGCCAGGCTGCCAGGGAACCTGGGCTTCTGAGCTCTGAGATCCCTGGGCTGACTCACCATAGCAGGTTTCAGGCATGTCAGATGACACTGCTAGGAACTTTGAGTTTCTGGAAGTGGAGGCCAGCAGAGGTGAAACTAATAAGAAAGTCTCAGGAAATGATATATTTCAGAAACACCATGCATGTTTCCTTTTAGAAACAGTGTTTGGGGATTTCTGGGTCATGAGAAGGTCTTGAAAAAATTGATGTAGGTCCTGACCAAACAAAACCACATTAAAAAAAAAAAAAGAAGAAAAAGAAGAAAAAGTATTATTAACCCTAAATCCTGCATTTCAGCCAGTTCTAGTGTTGTTCCGCTTTGAAATCTATTTATGTCCGTACAGAAAACTTCAAAAATCAAGTAAATAAATGGTCTATGGTCCAGCATTGTCTTCATTTCACAGATCACAATACCAAAGAGTCAGATAAACTATTTTCTTGAAAAAAGGAATTTTGTTCTCTTAACATTGAAGAGTTACAAGAATAACATGGAAGATCCTATTTCACTTGGGTTTTAAAACTGTCAGGAACTGCAAACTTGATATTTTTCCTTGCCCTGCTTAGAAACAGCAGAAAACCAGCTTGTTTTGCATATACTAATCCTTCATAATCTCAAGAAGACTTAAAATAAGGTTTTAATGGATTAATTGTTTCTTAACCTATCACTTACTCAGTGTTGCATTAATTACAGCAGTCTTACTGTATTCACAGAAAAGTACCCTCCTTTTGCTTTCCTGGAACTGCCTTTCTGGGCATGTCTGCTGAGGAAGGAGGACACAAAAGAGGATGTGGGGGCATACTTTACCCCAGCAGCTTTTTTTAAAGTATGCTTTTTAACAGTCTTCTGAGACCAGAAACAACAACAAAGAATCAAGGTTTCGACAACATCATAACCCTCCCTGTATCTTAAAAAAAACCTGTGGAAACCCAATATATTTAAATATTAATAATAATGAGTATAAGTGATTAATGAGAACGGAGCAATAATAACCCATGATTTTCTCTCTCTCCCCCCACATAAGACAAACAAACTAAAGGAACATCTGAATATAATTTCTGGAGGTGCTACATTTAGCACAGGGTTTAGTTCCAAGGCTTTTACAGACTTCAGTGATAGATCTGTTGCGAATGAAGAAAACTAAGGATAAAATTAGACTCTCTTATTGAGGTCTCAGAGAGTTATCCGTAACGACATACAATAAGATGTTAACTTTTCTCCAGGCACTGGTGACAGTACTTATGGGATGGGAGTACCAGTCTAGGCTACGTGGACCAGGCTCCCAGTCTGTTACTGCTACTTATTTAGCATGTGATTTTGAAAAATTCTTTTACTAGGAGTCACATCACCAAACTTAAACATCTACGTTGAATCTCTTCTCCCTTGACTGTCTTTATAGCCACCAGAGGGTTTGCCCATGCTGCTAAAAATAAGGACTACAAGTCCGGAGCGCTGGACTGCTGACCATTTCGCATCTCTTAAATTCAGATACATTTCTTAAGTTTCTTAAAGCTCACTTCCTTGCCCCATTTTGGATAACTCCAACTAGCTATTTCAAAGGCAAATTGGTTACTGAGGGAGCTAGCCCTAAGCAGCGTGGATAGCAAGCAGCCTGATCCACCCGGCCGTGGGGCAAGGACTGGTCCCTGACCCTTTTATTTGGGAGTACAGGCAGAACCAGAGAGAACTAGAAAGAGATGCATTTCTGGAGTGTGCTTCCATTTACCCTACAGTAGCTGTTTACACAGGTTGGATGAATCACACTCCTGCATCTCGGTTTCTACAAAAGGGGGAATGATATAAAACAGTACACTACCACGCTGGTGAAGAACAGTGAGTGCTCTGGGTGAGATATGCACCACCTGAGAAAGAAACCAGCCAAACCTAAAAGATGAAGGCACAGAAAAAATTAAGATCAACTCACGGAGCAAATACAAAGCAGTCATTTTTTGGCCAATATTTAAGAGGTAAATCTGCATAACCCTGTTTTGTGGATCACCAGACTTCAGGAGCAGTTTCAGAGCAGGCAGCCTGGAGGGGCTGTGTCCTGGGGCTGGGCTGGGAAGAGCAGGCTAAGGTTAAGATGAGCGAGCAGTGGGGCTAGACCTCGCGGTGTGGGAACAGGGTCCCAGAAGCTAAAACAGCACTTCCTATGCAAAGGTACCAAACCGCCTCCCTCCATACTAGGCATTTATGTGTGGTGTTGTAGGGAGTATTTCACGGTATATCACAGACTGGTTCAGTAAAGAAAATAATGTCCACAGCCTTTCATGTCACATGAATTTTAAGATTACAAATCCTGGCTTTGAAAACACATGTTTGGCTTACCATGAAAGTGGACTGTAGAAAAACAAAACAACCATTCCATGACCCGCAGTCACTAACATTTTTTTTCTCAAGAATCAAGGAACAGCCAGGCGTGGCTACAGAAGGCATTTCTTACTGAATCTGGCCAAAAGATGTTGTAATATTTACACTGGTACACGGTTGCTGGCCTAAAAACTATTGTGTAAGGAGTCAGAATGGGAATACAGATTCAAATGTAACACCAAATAAATAAAGTTTCATTAATGCATGGCTTAGTGAGAAGAACATTGGCTGGGGGCTCAAACGGCCGACGTCTCTGCGGTCCTTCCAGCGGACATCAAAGCCTGCTCGCGGGTCCCAACCCACCTGCCGCCGGCGATGTTTTCACCCCAGCGCCCCGGTGCCGGGGGCCGAGCCGGGCTGAGCTGCAGGCAGCATGCCCCAGGAGGGCCCCGCACCCGGACGGGCAGGCGCAGGCAGCCCCGGGCGCAAGACGGCCCCGTCCCGCCCCTCCAGCCTGGGTCGTGCAAGCGGGCGCGGGGGTGGGATGGCGGCGTGGCGGCCCCGCTCCCCGCCGGGCTGCACCGCCCGCCGCAGGTGCCGCCGCCCCGGGGAGGCGTAGGTCTCCCGGCGCCCCGGCAGCCCTGGCCCCGGCAGCGCCGGCGGCAGGCAGGCGCTCTTCGGGGCCGGGGCCGATAGATGGCAGGCAAATCTCAGGCCTGCCGCGCACAGCAGCCTCCGTCCCGCCGCCGGGCGGGCGGCAGAGCCCGGGTACCGGGGGAGCCGGGCAAAGCCCCGGTAGCGGCTAGGTAATCTCAGCACCCCCCCCAAAAAAAAACCAAACAAACAAAAAAAACGGCTTTCTTGAGGGGCTCCGGTGGCTCCTGCGTGTTTTCAGTGGTTCAGCCTGGAAGTCAACACAGGCTTTTGAACAGCTTGGGTTTAGTTGGCCCAAGGGACGAGGATAGTCTTTTCGTTCCTTTGTTTGAAGGGGTAAGCCTGTACTATTTTAAAAAACAACGTCAAACTGGGTTAAACGTTTCCTGCGCAGGTCACCCAGTTATTTCAGTCAAACTTCAGCAGTCATTGAGACTGCATTAGATCGCTTGGATTTCACTGTCGGCGGTGCCTGCTATAACAGCATTTCACCTGAGTTAACACCTGCCCTCGACTTTGCATTTCACTCTTCTCAAGCTTTTCAGCCTTGCCCCTTTTCTGACTGTTCCCAAGGAGCTGGGATATAAATGGGGCAACACGGGAAGAGGGGATTGTCATCATTCCCACCCTATATTTCATCCTGACTCTCTTGATAATGGCATTTTTCTTGCCATTTCAACACAACAGTCATGTGGCTTTTTTTCCCCTGCTAGCTTTCATGGCAGATAATTTTAAAGACCCCGAAGCCCACCTCAAAACATATAAATGAAAAGCCAATGGAAAGTACTGTAAACTTAATATTTTCATTTTAAAAACTCTGCACTTTTAAGCAAAATTCATGATTCTTAAGGCATACAAAATTTGTTGACTGTTCCCCAGTCCTTGTTTCACAGATCTTGCCTGTGAACACAATATAAAGACAGGACTGAGCAAGTGTCTTGACCACAACATCAGCGCACCTTTAGGCAGGGCAAAACAAAGGTTGAAGTGGAAATCGGGAAAAAACCCACATGGTTTTCAGCCAATTAAAGCACAAGGGAAAGTTTGTTTTCTAAGCAAAGCTTTCCCATACATTGAAAAAAAAGGGGGGGGGGATAATTTTAGCTTTTTAAAGTGCCTTCTTAAGAATGCTCTGCTGTTGTACTCAATAAGAAACTGAATTAAAAGTTTTCCCGACCATGTGGCACGCAAAATCCTTATTTCAACTTCAATCTGTTTAGTGTTTCTGCTGAAATTTGTTTCAGTCCAGCCTGCCTTTCGCTCAGCGCTCTAAATACCTCACAGAGCACTGTGCATGCTTGCGTGCATAGGGGGAAGATACGCATATGTGTGCATACAGCATACCGGGGGGGGGTTGTGTGCATTGACACATGTACGTGTGTGTGTGGGGAGATGGCTGGGAAGCGGAGAGCTTTATATAATCATTGCCATGATATGTGATCCCTGGTTATAGTATCTAAGTCTAGTATCTGGCTTCGCAGAAAAGGTGGGAATTGTTATCATCCCTCTACTGCAGAGATGGGAGCATGGAAAAGTAAGCTAACAGCTAGAGGTCACCTAGCGAGCCTGCAAACGCGGAGAGGTGGAGAACACAGGTTTCCCGATTCCCTGAGTCACAGGACAGTGTCCACTTCCTACCAGAGCCTGAAGACGCTAAGTCTCAACAAAGCACAGATGTATCAAGTCTATAGTTTTTACAGTGCTTAAAACCATCCCCAAAATAGGTCAAAAAACACATGTTGTGCAATTACCGGCACTTCCCTCTGCAGATGAAAGAGTGCAGAAGCACATGAAAAGACCAGTATGATTGAGGGCCCCTTGGGTACTTAGCATGAGGACTGGGACTCGTGGGCAGTCAGCAAGAAGTACTTGAGGTCAAAAAGAGGAACTCATGAGTGGTTTGAGCTGGGGGTTTGGATGACTTCACCGCTCGCTTATTGTTTGCATTGAAAGCATACGCAACCTAGCAACTATCACTCAATGTGAAAAAAGATATTGTTTGGGTTTATGTGGATGTATGTGAATCCAAAATATAAGTGGATGTGTCTGAATTCAAAATATGTGTAATTCACATGCAAAACTCAGTTGCATCCATTCCCAACATTAGAAAAGTCCAACTTTCAAAGAATGTGAATTACTAAAAAGTCTTTTTCTACATTTCCAAATATTAGACATAATCTTGAATTGGAAAAGAAATTAATCTTTGCCCCAGGTTTGGGCAAATCTGGACCCAGGTTTTGCAAATCACTTCAGGTTTTATAAAAACCTAGTGGAAGTGCTAGTCCCCGCCTCTGAGCTGTTCAAAATCTAATGCAAATGCTTGCATTTTAGGCTTTCTTCAACTACAAATGTGGGATAATCAGGGATAATCTCCTGTTAGGTGCAAACCTCTCACCACCGCTGCTTGGGAAACTAAATATCACTTAGTCTTATGTAATTCAAAACATGTTTCATCAAGCAGGTGAACACAGTGCTGAGAGTTCAGCAGCAGTTTACCTTTTGAGGGGGGAGGAACGATTCATTATGTCTTGCAGTCCCGGAGATAGGCCCTGCTGAAAGATGTCTCCAATTATGTCTAAGCATTACTCCGAGACAAGCCAAAAGTTTTGAAGGTATAGCTACGGCTATGACAAGCCAAACATTTGTCTTAGCCCCGCGAGGCAAAAACATCATCACATCTTTGGATCTGAGTGTGCAGCATGAAAACATGAACAGTACGTAATGTGGCACGCATGCCTGCGTGCACACGCACACGCACACGTACGTGTATGCACCTCGGGTCGCCGTGACCACCAGGAAGCGATGCCAGACAGTTTTCAGCGCTTTGGCTCTGTCCCGACTCTCACTCATTCATGGGCACGGAGCCGAGACAGAGCCAGGTTTTCAGCTGCAGCCAGACTTAATGCTTCATTACTTTGCCCACCTCTACACAGGATATAGCATTTTTAACATTAGTAGTTAGCATTACAAGCTTTCATAAATTATCCTGGGCCTGTACTGCTGAAAATGTGTTCCAATGCGTGGCCCGTCCATCCCCTGCCCCGTGAGGTGGGTGGGATACCAGCTTTGTGAACCGTGGCTGTTTTCCTTCTGCAGCCTCCACTCGGTCACCATTCAAGAGCCTTTGAACTGGGTCCAGTAAATGTTTACCTGCTGCTAATGTATATTTCCCATTCATTCCCAGTGAAACCTGCTAGATGTGAGCGGCTCACGTCGGGCTCCAAACGAAAATCTTGAGGATGGGAGCGAACACTTTGTAGCCAAAGAAGGTGCAAACTCAGTTGAAGCAAAGCCATCGCTGGGCATGCCAAGGGGTAATAAACACATTCTTTTTTAGAAGGAGAAAGGGAAGGGCAAGGAGCAGGTCTAGGGTATGCAAGTAGTTTAAAGTTACTGCCAAGCTAACACCCACGCAGACGAGGGAGAGCTACAGCATGCCAAAGGCCACCCTTCATTTCAAAGCCAATTCGTGAGTTGCAAGCTGCTATGCATCCCTGCAGGACCAGATTCCCTGCTTCAGCCGCAGCCACCAGCGAAGGATGACACATGAGATGCTCTACCTCAGAAGCATCCCCAAGAGGTTTTCTGACTCATCACACACATCTTCGAGTTACAGCTCCTTTCTTCCTCTCATCTTTTCTCTTCAGGACGAGAAGCTTGCCAGGAGCACCTTACCTCTGCATTCACTTACAGGACAAGAAGAGGGAGGCATTACCAATTTTTCCTTCGGTTACGATGCTGATGCTCCAATCTCACATGGTTGCTCCTCTGCCCTGAGGTTTTACCATGCACAGGGAGGCCAATGGAGTCAAATACCGAGTTGGTGAGCACTGGCAAAAATGTCATCCTCTTCAGCTGCGGTGGAGCCAGAGGGTTTTTGGCTAGTTCTGAGCTTTTAACTAGGTCTAGAAAAGTTCACAGCGGCAAGAGGAAACTAAGAGAAAAATAATTTTCCCCAGAAGCCTACAAAAGATATAAGGGGTGTGCTAGGCAATATTGTCCCGGGCTTCAAGGTGAAGAGCTGATCCTCAGAGTCCACTCTGCTGAAGAAATTCCCAGCTTAATAACATGGAAGGACACTCATGGGCTGCAGAGATGGTATGAAGACACGTGGTTGCTTACTGAGAGCTTTTGAGGTAGTTGTGGGACAGGTCAAATACAGCCTGCCATTTGGAGGAACAGGCAAAAGTATAAGCAGACTGTGAGGATAAGGAGAAACCATGGATGAAGCTGTCCCACAGCAGGATGCACAGGGCATAGCTGAATGCTCAGGGGGCTGTAAGAAAAGGTGCAGTGGATAACCAACCTAAAAGGGTGTGTGGGATGACCAGAAGCTGCTCACATATAGGCCCTGCCTGCCATTTGGGAGAAAGAAAAACTGTCAAGGAACTGATGGACTCTTTCCTACCCAAGCTCCAGTGAGAAGGGCTTGGTGGTTCACTGAAAGAAAAAGGTCAGCACCCTAAATTTCTACCTCTCAAACTACTGCTTCTACCAGGGTGTTTCTGTTTCCATCCTCTAGTCTGGAATGGCCCTTTGTGCTCAAAATTTTAATTAAAAGCTAGAGACAAACAACCGCCGCATCAGTTACAGACATTTTGCATTCACAACAGACTTTGGTTTTCATCATATGACCTGCTTTTATAACCAGTTCAGTTAACATTTTAATTTTAAAATGTAGTTAACACTTCGAGGAGTGCTGCTCATTTTCAAATGCTGGAATGCATACATAACCTCAGGGGCTTGTGTTTGTGTTTATTTTGACCAGCATTGTTCAAAAAAAACTGGCACACAAATCGTATCTTTTACACTGGGGAATAGCACACAGAAAAAAAAACGCCAGCAAGTCATACACCTGCGTGTCAAGGAAATCATCGGGAAGCCAGCAGAAGGAGCAGGGAATTGGGAGGTGATCGTGGTAAAGACTAACAAGTCAGAAGTGCTGGGATTTCAGGGTGTGAAAAGCAAAGTTTTTGGAAAGGACAACCAGCCTGCACGTGCTCGCTAGGCATGAACGCAGAAGACAGATCCTCTCTGTATTTTTCACCCCTTTGGGGCTGCTAGTCATATTTTTGGCACTGACCGTTTACTCAGGAGAGATCCCAACTTTGCACGCTTGACACTTTGTTTGGCAACCACCACTTCAAGCGCATGCTAAGGGAATGTGTTGAATAGCGGGATTTCTTGTTCCTTTTGAAAAGAACAATATACAGCAGCTATAACAAGTGCCCTGGCTATCTCTGTGAGAGTTAACTGTATCAGAAATGGGGGGAAAATAACCTCCTCCACATGGAATATGCTGCCTTGGAGAGACAAAAGACTTCATTAAAACCAGACTCACCAGAGCTTTCTTTAAAAATTTTATAGCTGTTCAAATGTAAAACATATTTAACAATGGCTCTTTTGCAATGTTATAAGCTTATTTATTAGTCTATGTGTGTTCATAAATCATCCTTTTATCCTCCTTTTATTTTTCCAAATTAACACATTTTCGATAAAAGAGATTACGAGAGAGATGATGAAGTGCTAGATTCTATCTCCCATATCTTCTGCGCTTCTGAAGAAAAATCATTAAAAAAAAAAGAATGGGGCAAACACCACAAAGCTTTGCTGATGGTAGTGATCAGAAAGGGTAATAAGGCTGCCTCATCTGTGCTCATACTCCTTTCCTCATCCTTTTTTTGGCCAATATTCCAGCAAATAAGCTACGGTATTATGAATGCATATAGTGTGCTGCGGATGTGGTTCTTGTCAAGCCTCTCTCTCTGCACAGTTGCTTGTGGAAGTATAGATACTGTAGGCAATATCAGATAATAGGCCTGACGGACGTTTTCCATGATAAAACTCAAGATTTCTGTTGCTTATAACTTAGTCACATGCTAGAAACAAGTGCTCTAGATTTCATGGTTTTCCAGTAGCAAACCTAGAGAACAACAGTGTCTTTTAATCTCTCTGTCAGCTGTGCACTCTAAATGCCACGCCGCTACCAAGAAAGAAATCCAGTCCTGAGAGAAAAGTTGTATCACGCATCTTTTGCAACCATCAGCACAGCATGGAGATAAATGCAACCTCATCTATGGCAAGGAGCTCGTGACTGATCAAGTCTGACAGCACATTGAAGGATTTGGCAGCCTCCACGGGTAAATATAACCCTTCTAGCTTAAAGCGGTGAAGGGAGGCGCATATGTTGTGAAGTATCTTCATATGTGCCTAACTCGGCATAGGATTCCACCACGGTGCAAGGCAAGCAGTGTCTTCCATGGCGTGACTGGGGTCTCCATCCGGGTGGTGTACATTGTTTTTTGGAGAGGCCTTTCTCTCCCCCCAGCTATACCAGGAGGACTGGCTTCCTAACTTGGCGCCCCGGTGAGGTGCCAAAGTTAGATGGGATGAATCTGTCCCCTCGGGACCCTAAATGAAGGAGGCGGGGGCAGTGTGGCTTTTCATTCTTTCCGCCCCCCCAAGCCCCACTGGCATCGGGGAGCAGGGATAACTTCTGGCACGACTGAACACAGCCCGACCTACTGCCATATCCCTGGGGGAACTGCCCGAAAGTGCATTTGTTGGCTATTTCTGTTATGCCAGGCAGAGGCAGGGGGTGGGCTAGGGTGGGATGCTGTAAGGCCTGACCTACTGTCCTCCGCACTCAGGGAAGTCAGCTAAGGGCAGCTCCATGTCTCATTGTGCCACTCTGATGGGTTGCAAAACCTTGCCAGGGATGGGGAGCCCACCTTGGAAAAGGGGAGAGAAGAAAAAGCAAACGTAGCTTTTACAGCATCGGCTTTGCATTAACCATCCTTGTCCTAGTTGGAAAGATTGAGAGGGAAAAAAAGTGAAATCAGGCTGGCTGACCTTTCCATTAACTTTTTGGCATCACGTGTCATCCTTTCCACAGCACTAATGCCCAGAGCTGCCAGTGATGTCACAGGAACCACTTGAGGCCACGATTGCCACAGGCACCATCTTGATGTCAAGCCAAAAGCAACAAGGAAGATGGTGGTTGTACCTGCAGCAGCGGTATGGCAGTGCTGGGAGCGGGGAAAGCAGCAGGCAGGCGGGCAAACCCTGTGTTCCCTTTCCTAGGAGCTCAGGGGGTGAGCTGGACCAGCATCAGGGGCTAGGACAGCGTTTTCTGAAGTGGCTCTGTCTGCTGGGGATGCGGAGGAGCAAAACCCACTCCCTGGGGCCCGGAGACCTCACTGGCGATTGCTCCTGCATGGTGGGAGCCAAGTCCACCGCCCCTGCAAGCCAGGTCGACAGACTCACATGTGTTTTCATCATAAACATTTACATTTTTTAAGTTCCCTCTACAGGTGATCTTTCTGGTTATTTGTGTGGTGCCCGAAAGTGAGGATTTTGGAAAGACCTATTCATTTAGTGGAAGCAAGTGAAGTATTAAGAAACGTTGGTGGTCCCTTGCTAACAGTGCAAATCCCCTCATGAACCAAAAGGATCAGCACGTTAGTGAGATAACTTCAGTACAGACTAACTCTTCTGTAAAATCCTGACAGCAAACAACCATTTTTAATGCAGTCATACAGGCAATTTTGTTGCTCAGTGGTGCTTTATGTTAGCTATTTCATAATCGATATATCTGGCCGCTGATTTACATTGCTTTCTTCCTTAAATAATCAAGACTGCCAAAAAAAAGAAAAAAACCACCAACACCCCCCCAGCCCAATTAGAACCGTATTCATACAATTTGCAGATTAGCATTTTTGAAATGTTCATCCTTAGTGCAGAGTGGGGCTGCAGCATCTTCCAATTATGCAGAGCAATTAGAGAAGATCATCAAGACATTCTGAGGTCTCATTAGGGAGAGTGTTGGTTGTTACAGACATCTTCACAGATTACAGTAGTGTCTAGGGCGCATCACCCSCCCCSCCCCATACACACGCACACTCTTTTGGAAGAGTTAGACCGTGACTCACTTCTATTGAAACAATGGTCAATGCTCTCACAGAACAGTCTTATATAGGCTTCTTTTTAAAAAAGTGGTGATTTGTTCACGCCATCAAAGACACTTAAAATAGAAAAAACTCCACTGAATTTATCTGTCTTTTCAGCTTTCATAATTGAGCATTCTCTGGTAGACAAATGCAATTTCCAAGGCAAAATTATTGGGTATTTCCTTATAGAAAAATGTGAACAGCCTGTGCCTCACTTATGGTAGGAAATATAAATTTCAGTGATGAAAGAGCTGAAACAAATAAAAATTAATATTTTCTTATAACTTTCATGGTTAATCAGCACGGAGAACGCAGCACCTTTTGAACTCAAGGCAGTGAATCCTTCTGCCACGGTGCTCATGCTTTTGCTTGTGCAACATGGCACTGGGGATCGGAGATGAAATAACAAACATGTAAATAATCAAATTTTCAGATCAGTCTAGAGGCTTGAAAAGGACTTAAGTCACACATGAGGCTCATCACACCTTTCTGCACAAACGTAAATTTCCTCCTAAAAATACAAAGTTCTTGCAGTGTGTTACAGTACAGTGGGAGCTGCTTTGGGCCTCAGCATAAACAAATTTAACAGACAGTTGTGCCAGCTGCCAGCTGTGCAAAAATCATTTTTTTCCCCATTAATTGGCCGGTTCCATGCTCTGGAGCAGATGAGGCAGTTTGTGTGTGGCAGCTGAAACAGCTATCGGAGGAAGATCCTGTTGGAAGTGGCAACCCACCCTGAGGAGCCAAGCCCTGGGGTCAAAAGGAGCATGTACAGGAATTTGCCATGGGACAGCAGCATCATACAACATATAGCCCGACTCGCCCGTCTGCAGTGATTCCTATCGTGCAGTCATGCAAGAGGCGACAGCCTCTGGCTAACGATGCCATTCCCCTCGGCTGATCCTTAACGTGCTCCTTCTGCTGTCTGTCCTGTGCGTGTGCAGTGTCATCTGCAGAAGGCAGCATGGCTGCTAAGTCCTATCAGCAGAAACGCAGGTAGTAACGCTCTACCCGTAAGGTTAGATAGCACGATAACTGAAAAACCCTTTCGTTAGTGATATCACGCTGCAGTGATGTCACTTTCTGTCATCATTGACTGCTGTTGAGATCAGAAGAAGTGGTCACAGGAATGATAAGACGGGCAAAACAGTCAGTTTGTGATAGAAGCAGCCACTTGTATTTTACACAGTTGTCTTGAATATTACATTCTCACAACCCAAACCCAACCCAAAACCTAAACCAAAAATGTTGCTTTGAGAAAGTATTTTTGAGACCGAGCATTTCTGTTCTAACACAACGTGACAAGAAAGATCACTGCTAAGAGTCGTGTGCAAGAAGCTACACATTGTACACAGCAACTTAACAAACTATTATATATGTAGCTGCAGAAAAAGTTAAGTATTCCCAGTTCTAGTAGGTGATTCTTTATTAGCAGTCTATATTGACTGCCTATAGATAGACAGACAGACAGACAGACAGCCATTGTTTGTGGGACATTTCCAGAATACCTACTCAGTAGGAAGTTAATGAAGTCTGGAAGAGTGTTTAAAGTGGCATCTTTGCTTAGGAAGTTATTTTTCATAGATAAAAATTAGTTGTGTTTCTCCTTATTTATGTTGGTGCTTATATATATCCTGCTGTTGTCTTAGGCTTTGGTTGTGTTTCTTGCTGCTACTGGTTGTCATGGAGAATATTGCACAAAGCCAGACAGCGAAGAGATAAGAGCAGAGGTTTTCAGTGATATTTTGGTTCATTTTGGAATGCTGTATTTAAGTTTAGGGAGCAAATTTATGGGAAAAGCAAAACAAATTATTACAGGCAGTGCTCTTTTTTAACTTCAGAAGGCAGAGGAATGGAGGAGTGATTCCAGACAGTAAACAAGCCATCCCATCTGCAGTAATGACTGGCATGAGCGGCATTCTTTAGGAGCTCAACCTTGAATGGTCCCCAGGGATCAGGTTTCTGGCATATCGCACTCTTGATGGTAGAAGAAAATCAAGTTCAGAAATGTTGCATTAACAGCATGTCTCAGTGTCGACATCTTCACTTTAATCCACTCCCTTGGGGGTCACAATGTGCTCTCTAACTGGTTATTGCCAAACAAGTATTTATAAAATATCTGTGGCATGAATATATAGATCTTTTTTAAAATCGGAGGGCCAAATTTTGCCTTTACTTCTCACTTGCTCTGCTCCTCCTTAAGGTCCTGGTTTATCCTATGGGTAGCGAGGTTACTTCCATGCATGGCGCTTCCCCACTCACACGAAGTGGCGGGTATGCCTGGGTCCCAGCGTCTTTGTCCCCTGCATGATGCATCTGCATTTCTAACCATGCACAGTGACATGCCAGGCACCTTTGGATGTCTTCCCAGAGAGCGCTGGATGCATAAACGTAGAGAGAGGGAAAAAATGCGAGGGAAAGCTTACTGGCAGAGGCTAACACCGGAACGTGCTGCTTTATTTGTCCTCCCATCCTTGTTAGTTTATGCCATGAAAATAGGAGCCTCCTAATGAGGACAGGGGTTGAAAGCTGAAGGACCAGGAGACCAAAGGTCGCTGTAAAGATTCACAGCAGTTTGAAGGCGTGCTTTACTGCATGTCAGGCTTGGGGAGGAGGGCAGCAAACCTCTTGGAAATGTAGAGCAAGATAATTCTTTAATGAAAAGTGCATATATTTCATATGAATCATCTCTTTGACTCGGCTGAGACAAAACAGAGGTATTTATTTTCCAGACTGGTATCTTTAAAACTGTCTACAGTTTTGGGTATCGATTCTGGCCTCAGGAAGTGTTTTCTGTTCCTTCTATCATCATGAGACAGGATTAAATTACAATTGATTTTACTATGGATTAAATATGTTTGTACTGGATTAATCGCTAATGAAAGTACAACTGCTTTGAAAATTTACCCTACCACCAAGCTCAGAGTCTACAAATAAGAAATAAATGTTTTCTTGGGTATAATCCACTGGTTTGTTTTGCTGGTTTGTACCATCCATTCCCACCTCTGCCTTTGCAGTTTTCAAAAATAGCTGTGGATTTTTTCTTAAGTGCCTGAGAGTTTTGGAAACCCATCACCTACTAATTTTAAGGGGAATTGGACAGCTATCTCTTTGAAAACCTTAGCTAGGGTGTTTTCACCCTTCCGTGCTTGCTCTTCCCTCCTCTCCCAGCAGTCCTATTTTTAACGCAGGGAGGTCAGCTATCATCCTGACAGATATTCAAGCGCAACAGACTTCTGGCCTGGCTTGCCTTTCCAGCGAGCGTAGCTGCCAATTCACATCCGCTTTTCAGTCAGCAGCCATGAGATCAGCTGTTCCAGGCTCCGGGAAGCTCTGCGCCCGGCCAGCATCCTCCCTCTCCCTGCCGTCCATTCTGGCCGGTGCGATCCTGCGCAGCTGCGGCACTGCCGGCAGAGACCGACCGGCCCCGGGCGCCAAACCTCAAACGCTAGATGCTGTGTTGGCGGAGCAGATGTCATCTGAAGTATTTGGGCAGCACAGGCGGGATTTCTCAGGCCAGGCGCTTGGACCGAGCCACACGTGTAATGCAAGGACTGCCGGGCACGTGCCCCCAGAAATGTGCCTTTCTCCCAAAGCCCGGCCATAACCTCCCTGCAGGCGGCTCGGCGGGCTGTTGTGAACCTTGCGCAGTTCGCGCACGTGAACAGCCTTTGGTGCTGGTCAGGTTTTCCTCTGGGCTCCAGAATAGAGGACTACCTTATTTTAATGTTATTCCCAAAACAGTGTGCTGACTAACTTCCCCTGTAATTTCGCAGTGGCTGCTTCCTGTGGGGACACACTGCGGCGGGTATTTTGCTTGATTCCTGCGAGGCTCACGGGGCAGCAGCCGCCCCTCGGGAGGCACCGCTGCCCCAGCCCCGAGGAGACGGTGGGAGATGCTCGGTCCTGGCCCCACGTGCCAGCCCCACACCTACACACAGAGCCTGAGCGGGGCTGGAGGCTGCCTGGCACCTACCCCAAGCTGGTAGGTCTCCCAGCCACCTCTGGGTCAAAGCTGTGCTGTTAAAGCCCTTAACATTTAACCATCACAGGTATCAAACAAGCATCTTCATGTAAGAAAAGTCTCAGAAGTTGCAAACTTTTGCCTCCTCTTCCAAAAGTTCTCGACTTATTTATCCTCAAGTAGCTGGTAGGTAAGGTTTATTTTGTGTGATGGATTGCTGACACCCACTCCTCGCAAAGCATTCAAAGCTCAGTGCAGGAAACAGGGAGGTTCAAATAGTTTTGAAGCAGAGGCACTGAGTTGTATGGTCACCCTGTGGCTCCCAGGAGGAAGAATTTTATCATGGCCCATGAAAAGCACGCCTGGTCTTCAATTGCAGCTCCATGGCAGGAATGAAAAATGTAAGATGCACTTTTCTCCGTCCAGCATTGCAAGATTTAATGTGGTCAGCAAGACGGCTGGACCCTCAGTTGGTGTCAATCGGAGAAGTATGTGAAGCAGTGGAGCTATGTCGGTTGGTAGCAGCTGAGAGTCATGTGGCTCTCCCTTGTTTTGACTTTTCAGATCTCCTTCCTTCAGGGTGCCAGGACAATGTTTGGGTTATGGAAAGCAACAAGAATCAAACCCAATGTTACTGAACCACCCTGGCCAAGTTGATGCATGGTGACCAGGTTAATCTTTAGGTCCCGTGGCTGGGTTGGGTTATAGGAAACATCGAGTGCTTCAGCATCCTCTATTAGCCTGTCCAGCTGGAGTGATTTCCTCCTCTTGCTTTTCTAGACTCTTTCTTTTTAAACTAAGGGAGATTTTAGCAGTTAAAAAGAACTGCTCCACATATGCACACATAAATCTTTGTGGACTTTTTCAGGCTATGCTCAGCTTTAATGATAGTCTCCCCTCAACTATGTAAAGATCTATTAATCTTGAGTCAAACTATTAGATGGTCACACCAGAGTGGGTTTTGAATTAAACAAAAATGAAATTAGTTCATGCACCATAATTCCAAGTGCCTTTGCTGTAATGTCTGTGTATCTAGGACACATGTTTCATCTTAGTTTGAGATTTTAAGTTCATCTCAAGTTGCCTGGCTAGGACTGGAACTGGGTCTGTAATAACACACTGGTTCTTCATCGATGAAGCAAAATCACCATCTGCTGAGAGCTACTGAGCAAGCACCGCGCACGTGGAAGGCACCGCACAGCAGCGTTGCTGTTGCTGTGGTGGCTGAGGTCAGGGCTCCGCTGCTCCAGCGCCCCGGGAAGGAGGGAGCGGGGAAGCATCCCGGCCAGCGAGGCACCGCGGTTGCCAAAAACCGGAGGAGGAGGTGCGGTCCGGGTCTCCTCACCACTGGAGGTGAGGCGGAGCGGCACGGTGGCACTTCATCCGGAGTCACGGAGCCCTGATTGCCAGAGTCCTGTTCCCGTGGTTTAAACCACAAGACCATCCTTCTTCTGCATGCATGAAAGTCATCCTCCTGACGTGTGCAAGTAGCGTGTGGTATGCTGTAAATTATAACCTTATCCGGCCAGTAACCATTTTCCTGGAGAAGTATTTTTTCCATTTTGGCGACACAAACACCTTGCTGAGAGAGAGGGATGCTGTGCAAACCCCTGGCTGTGAATACTTTAGTGCCTTTAGTCCCACAAACTTAGGTTGCACGTGGTAAATGTACTTCATCAAAATGTGCAACTTTTAACCAGTAGGTAGCTAAAGTTTCAGTTGGGAAACCACAAACCAATAGAGTATAATAACGCTGGTGATAGGGGGAGAAGCACGGTCGTGTACTGTAATTACAGTCCAAGAGGCCATCACTGACAGACAAAATGCCACAGTCTGTGGTGGCAGCGGGAAGCCACACGCTGGGACGAAAACGTGCTGTTTGCAACATAAACATCTCAGCTGCAGGGGCCGGGTGGATGTTTGCATCTCTTTTGCAAGCTAAATAAAACCAAACAGCTGACTTCACGTGGGGCAACTCCAGGTTTTACTCACCTATTTTTATTTCCAGCAGGAGGAAAAGGCTCAAGGAGTGTACGGTGTTGTAGGCTTATTTGTGTGTTTTCTCCAAATAGCCCCGTATCCTAGGGATAACAGCAATAGAAAATGGTAGGGTATCTGCAGTGGTGGATTGTCACCAGTAGAAAATACCAAACATTAAGAGTTTGAGATATGTTAACACTGAATATTTTGACAAGGACCAGTAGGAAAAAGCAGAGAGAGGTGTGCATTTCACTTTTTCAAGCAGGCCTCTTAGGTTTTGGCAGCAGTGAAAATGTTTACATTACTCTTGTATTTCATATGTGATGTATAACTCCTCTTTGAAAAGTTTCTGCAGCGTGAATCAGCCAGACATTCTCCCTGGGATGTAACAGAGAGGCAGCTCTCACTTCGAAGCTGAAAAGGGAGTTAGTCAGTGGTATGAAGTAATTTAACCAAAGAAGTTAACTGATGTTCATCATTACTTCTGAGGAAAACTCCTTAAGAATGCCATATGTATAAACACTACTGAGACTTTCTGTGAAGGTGATTTTGAGTTACACTAGCTAGCTGGCTCACCACAGTCAGCCATAAAGAGAAACCAGTGAATTACAGAATGAGTGAAAAATATGACAGAGGGGTTGGAAGGAAAAAAATCTATTCATGTGAACCCTATGGATTTTGATAACAGTTTGTGATGGTTTCTTTTAAAATACAAAATTCTCTATGAATTCATTAAAATTTGCCAAAATGATGAAAATTCCATTGAAAAGTGTTTTTTGTTAAGGAGCCATTTGAGTGATTTTTTATTTTTTTTTCAGTGACATTTTTCAGCTGGTTCTGTTAAGAACAACAATAAGGGCTACACACTCAACTCATACTAGAACGACTACTGGCTTTGTAGCCACTGGCTTAATTAAAAAGTAAAATAAACTCCATTATAATTGTCTGTTTTCACACACGAAAAATCTCTACTTTTTCAATTGAAATTTTATATACTTTTTTTTTGTCTGAAGATATGTCATTTCTGAAGACCTTGGAAAACATTCCTTAAATTCTGCAGTAAGGAAGCATTAAAACAATCAGAGGCTTTCACTTTCTGACTCAAACCATAGCTTTTTTAAAAAAGGCTTAAGACATATAAGAAACTGTATACAGAGAAACACCAGTGCCCTCACAATGAACGCAACTTCAGTGGTCTGAAATCAAGAAACTCAAACCCAGGAAATTCCCCCCCCCATAAATCTAATCTCTAATGGCAAAATTATTATGGACATGTTTCATTTGCAAAATCCCTTTTTTCCTTCCTTGTTAAACGGAAATATTTGCGTGTTGCTCTCTGGTCTGTTTTAATCAGTATCATACTGCATCTCATTGCTGATATGTGATGCAGGTTAACTTAATCTTACCAGAGCAACTTCTGGCATTTCCTAATTTTGGAAGCCTTATTTTGTGAATTTACCATTACATTCATTTTAGTATCATTACATTTACACTAAAACATCCATATCCATATTTTGCTGATTTTGTTCAATCCTGCATCCTGCTCATTTTTCCCAGTATTTTAATGAAGAAAAAAAAAAAAGGCCAGAGAAGGGTCAACCTTAGAAAAAGTCTGCTCTGCTCTTTGAAACTGAGTAAGCTCAACCACAAAATAAACCACTGTAAAAAAATGAATGATGAGATGAGAATACCTTTGCATACATGGCACATGGGAGGAACAAACTAGTCACAAACCATCCAATTGCTTCTAACCACAAGATTTTAACACTAGCGGGCAGCGCTGTTGATACAACTGTTCTTAACACATTTGGAAAATATTCTTAATATTCAAACACTCTCTTTCCTAACCTAAAAACCCTAATGTGAAAAACCAGGCACCAGTAAGAGAGTCAATCCTAGCCTGACTGAATTTAGGAACAAAATTCTCATTGACTTCAAGCTTGTGTGGCTTTCAAACTAACAAAGAATAACAGCAATAGGTCCATAACACAAAACATTCCTAATGTATTAAATTAGTATTAAATGGAAGATTTGATTTTTTTGATGTGCTTCATGGCAAAGAAATGCTTGTCTCTTTTGCTTGAGGCTACAATGTTGAAATCGAGAAATACAGTAACCTTGCATAGGTCTAATTATCCTACTTGTATCTATACAATTTTACAGCTATGCTTATTTCCAAATTAAAAGTAGTTCTGACTTTTCTTAGGTAGATTCCATATTTTACTAGAAAATGGGATGCTTAAAAATTAATTTTCCTACTTTTCTTTCCATAGTATTCTGGTATTTTCCTGTTGTTCTGGATGTAGTTACAGGAGATTTAACATTATAGCACATTCATCTGGATAGCTATAAAAATGAATGAAAAATATGAATATGAAATATAAAATGGGAATATGACTTTGCAATTCCCGTTCTGTGTTGCCTGACTGCCCCCCTATAATTTGCTGAATTTGACTGTGGAGGCTTGTTGGGACGGGTGGTGGCATTTGTCGTGCCTCTGATCCAGACGGCCGAATGGGGTGATGGTGAAACCATCTCTCGTGGGGCTGACTCCCCTCCCATCGCTCTGGTGTCCCTCCGCCAAAGCTCAGGCGTCACTTCTGCATCAGACTGCTGTAAATGAGAGGAGATGGGGGGACCGTCAGTGAGGTAATAGGGTACTGCAACATTTAATGTTTTGATGCCTTGAGTACAAAAGCCATTTCTTTAATTTCTTTGTTTTCGTGGTTCCTATAAAGACAGGAAATGCTCGGGTCAGACACTTCCCACAATTAGGAGGCAAGCGGGCTAGGGGACCTCCGTCTCGCTCTGACTCCTCTCGCTGGGGTTTACTCACCAGGGAGCACCCTACCCCTTTGCTCAGCAATGCATAACAAAGATACTAAATATAAAGACTCTACATGAAAAAATATGCTGTGTTTACTTATTTTAGGTAAAAAGAGGGTCATATGCTTATTAGAGTTGATACCTGGGTCACTCAAAAGGGTGTATAGAGATGCAGGTGTATAGAAATGCAAAGGCTCCTTTTGGGGGCCCGGCACTCTTTTACCCCAGGCAGATGAGGTCACACTCATTATTTCCCTGCCTTGTCAGTGTGGAGAGAAACCTGAGCTTGTAAAGTATTAAAACCCATTGGCTGAGTCCCCTCCTGGGAGCCCCGTCCCTCCCTCGCCGAGGCGCCCGCTGCACCCAAGCCAGCAGGGCAGGGGGCTTGCAAGGCGAGGTCCCAGGCAGGGAAAGGGTGCAGCGGGGAGCCGAGCAGCAAAGCGCCTCCTCCAGCATCAACAGCCCCGCCAGAAACCAGATCCCAGGCCCTGAGCCACGGGGCCACACAGAGACTAGTCTAAATTGCATGCACTTTCCTCAGATGATGATGTAATTTATAACTTATCCAGAGCGGACAAAAATTAATGACTAAGTGGCTTGTTTCAACTCACGCCAGTCATGCTATCAGCTTTGTTCAGCATCAAACATGGCTTTCATCAGGGCTAGGGAGGGGGGATGAGGGCGTCACCGTCTCTGCCTCTCGCTCCCATCAAATACATGTCACACACTCGCGTGTCGAGCGCAGTGTTAGAAATAGCACAGGCATATGGCGGTGCTCCTCCAGTATCGAGTAACAACCTTTGCATGCTTGGTGTAGGGAAGGAAATAGCAAGGGAAAAGGGGAAATGAAAATAAGCAGAGAAAAAAATCCCACATAAAAACAGGGAGAATGTTAGTAAAATGGAGCTTATGATTCAGTTTTCTAACCGCAGCTTCAAGGTCCCGATTTCTGAACAGGATGTGACTTAATGCTCTTGTGGGGACCATCTACCAAAAAAAAAAACCAACCCATCATCTCTTTGCCACTCACGGAGAAAAGTATCAATTTCTGCTTTTTATGAAAAAGAGACAGATGGTCATTTTCTGTGTATTTAGATGAGCAAACAGAGCAATCATGAAAGCCAAACTTCTGTTATCTTCTTGGGTGAGTGCATCCTTCTGAACCCTTCAAGTCTAATTCTGTTTCGAAAAGTGAAAATCCCCATGCGTGCTCAGCACATCCTTTCCATTGGTATATTTAGAGTTACAGCGAATTCTCAGTACAAAAATATGTATTGTTATCCTATTTCTGTCAGCCTGCAGACCCAGCAGGGAAGCTGGGCTCCTTCACTTTACCAATGCAACTATTAACCATTGCAAATTGCAAAAGATCAAATGATGGCAACTGGAAGCATTACTGCCTGCCACTTGAAGTGTCATAACGTGTGCACGCTGTCATTGCAGTACCGGGTGACTTGCTGAACTTCAGCTCTTGTGTAGGTAACTGTAACCTCAGCTGACAAGCAATTGCTTGCTAAGCC
Source organism: Phoebastria nigripes (assembly GCA_035582835.1). NCBI lineage: Eukaryota > Metazoa > Chordata > Aves > Procellariiformes > Diomedeidae > Phoebastria > Phoebastria nigripes. Next base: position 4,389,658 of record JAYKAV010002933.1, on the reverse strand, counting down.
TCTGCAGTGTAGTTGTTAGCTGTTTGCTAGGGAGAGTTGAAGCCCCACACAGCCCCGCCTTTGCAGCACAGATCATGCACTCGGTTATGCAGATGCTGCTTTGAGCAGCAGGTTTGTTGCTGCCTCCTGCTCTCTCTGTAGCATCCAGCCCTTCTCTTGCATGTGCATAATGAGTGCCTAACGAGCAAAGTGGTGGGGAGTTGGACTGCAAGAGAAGGTGATGAAGCTACTGATACTGCTGCCGTGTACTCGAGAGTAGACTTTCTCCTGTAGAACCTTCCTCAGGCTGAAGGTGCTCAGGAGTGGCGATCTGACTAGCCAAGGGCAAGTGCCACAGCTCTGCATCCATGACCCAGGACTGTCCTTTGCAGAACAGCTTAAAAGAGCAGGGTGAGAGGGTAAGGGTAAATTGAGAAAAATTTCTGGAAATGCTGCCTATGCATGTTTATTTGGCAGTTCATTGGTTCAAAACTTGAAGTGGCTTTTCTGTGCCATAGGCAATTACTAAGGCCTCCCCTTAAAAGGAATCCACAAGCTCATTTTGAGTAAGTTTGTCACTGCCTGCTGGGTACCTCAGAAGCCCAAAGGACCTTGAAGCTCAAGAACTGCACATGAAAATTAACTGGAACGGCACTTAAGAGCCATATTTGTATGGGAAGATTTGCAGAATTACTGTGTGCAGTGACTGGTTGGTGATGGCCTCTGTCACACTGGGTTCTGACCCAGTTACAGAGGAGAAAACAGAGCTGGGATCTCAGGAAGTCTTTGGGATTGAAGAGCTTGGACCTCTTCTGCCTCAATGGTATGCATAAACCATTCCTGACAGATCTCTGACTGAGCTGTACTAAAAACTGCTAAAGCTCAGGCAAAATCTATCTAAAAAACCATACAGAACAGCGTAATCCTCCTCTTTCTACCTTTTTTCATACCTATTATTTTGTCAGAAAAGAGACATTTTTCTCTCCATTGGGATTTTTGTCTGTGAGACACCCTCATACCCAAGTCAATGTGAGTTTGACAGACAAAGTAATCAAAGCAGACAAGCATCCAGTAGACTTTTAAACACCATCATATAGAGTGATGGCCTGAAGGGAAGCTGTCTTTTCTGGTTCCTCCTATGATGTGTGTGTATGTAACATACCTAAATAAGAAGTCATTTATTATACTATTTTTTAACAATTACTGCTGGGTGGACCCCTAAGCTTTCTCCAGTCAGTGCCACAAATATAAAGTGCTATATAGAATGTATAAGCTCTTTTTTCCTGGCCAACTTTTACAGTCCAGCTGTGGATGGATCAAATCTGTTGTTTTATAACTAGTTTTCTTTATTGGTCACACAGAGTTATCTAAAAAGTAAGCCAGGGCATAGGGCACCTTTTGAAATAAGTGTAGAAGAAGTCCTGCTACATTTGCAGCATGACTTAAAATAGGAAAGTTCAAGATAAATCTTTACAATCAAAGCTGTTGAACTTGCCACTGTGTTATTAAAGCTGCCTGTACTCTTACTGCAGCAGTGCCATTGGAGCACTGTACTCCTCACACCTGAGTTCCTCCCAGTCTTCAAAACATGGATCCTCCCAACACTCTCCAGGTGATGATAAGATGCTCGCTCTTCATTTAGTAATCGCCATAGATTTACAAAGGCGAAATATGCTTGACCAACGTGGTATCCTTCTATGATGAAAGGAATAGCATGTTGGATGGGGGAACAGCAGTGGATGTAATTTAAATTGACTTTGGCAAGGCTTTTGGCACTGTGTCAAATAACATCCTGACAGGCAAACTGATAAGTATGGACTAGGTAATGGCCAGTGAGGTGGTTTGAACAATTCACTGGCTTAGTGAGATGGCTCAACAACTGGGCTTAAGAGATTGTGATCAGTGGCATGAAGTCCAGCAGAAGGCCAGTCACTAGTGGTGTACCCCAGGGGTCCATACTGGGGCCAATACTATTTAACCTCTCCTTTAGTGACCTGGACGATGGGGCAGAGTGCACCCTCAGCAAGTCTGCGGACGATAGAAAACTGGGAGGCGTGGTTGATACACCAGATGGTTGTGCTGCCATTCAGAGGGACCCAGACAGGCTGGGCATCAAGAAATGAACCTCATGAATTTCAACAATGGGAAGTGCCAATTCCTGCACTTGGAGAGGAATAACTCCAAGCAACAGTGTAGGCTGAGGGCCAGCCAGCTGGAAGGCAGCTTTGCAGAGAAGGACCTGCAGGTCCTGGTGGGCAACAAGTTGAACGTGAGCAAGCAATTGTGTGCACCCTTATGCCAACAACATCCTGGGCTGCATCAGGCGGAGTGTTGCCAGAAGGTTGAGGAAAGTGACCTTTCCTCTCAACTCAGCATTGGTGAGGTCTCATCTGGAGCGCTGTGTCCAATCTGGGTTCCCCAGTACATGAGAAACAGAGACATACCGGAGCAAGTCCAGCGAAGGGCCACAAAGATGGTTAAGGGACTGAAGCATCTGCCATACAAGGAGAGGCTGAGACAGCTGAGTCTGTTCAGCCTGGAGAACAGCAAGGCTCAGGGGGATCTTATCTATGTGTATATATACCTGAAGGGAGGGTGTAAAGAAGATGGAGCCAGCCTCTTCCCAGTGGTGCCCAGTGACAGGACAAGAGGCAATGGGCACAAACTGAAACACAAGAAATTCTGTTTAAGCATAACAATTTTTTTTTCCGTAAAGTTGATCAAACACTGGAACAGGGTACTCAGAGAGGTTTTGGGGTCTCCGTCCCTGGAGATGTTTAAAACTGGGCTGGACATGGTCCTGAGCAACCTGCTCTAATTGACCCTGCTTGACCAGGGGAGTTGAACTAGTTAGTCTCCCATCCAACCTCAGTGATTCTGTGACTTGGTGAAACCACACCTACACCATAATGTTGACACAGACACTAAAATGAAGTATAAAATACTGTGGTGTCCAATGTACAGGAAGGAACTAAAATTCTAGATTTGGCCCCTACAATACCAATATGAGGCCTGAGAGAGCAGGGTGGCTCAGACTGGGATCCACAGCAGTCAGCGTATTGACATTCCCACACTCCCACCTTGCACGTGTGTCCTGGCTCTCTGGCTGGAGAGATTTCTTCTGCAAACTGATCCACTGCAAAGCCAAAAGAAATGTTGAGATTCACTGAGTCAGGGAGAGCTAGCAAGAAGGATAGGGTGCTCCTTTGGCGAGGGAGAGCCCTGAGTTTGGGTTCTTGCAGTAAGGATGCACAATGCAGAAATGATCTGGGAACAGTGACTAGAACCAAAGCAACCTTTTCTCAGGTGTCTGTATTGCTGGGTTATTGTCTCTTGTTTGCCCTCCTTCTTTGGCTACAGCTCTGTATGGCCAAGTGGCTCAGCTCCAGTGAGAAGGGCAGAGGCAGATCCTTTTTCTCAAAAGCCTGTAATTTTGGTTGAGAATCTTTCTGGGAAGCAGAGATGTACATTTGAACCCTCCCAGGATGAGATGGTCATTAAGCCCAGATCTCCCCCTCTCTGGGCGAGTGCTTTAGCTGCAGAGAAGCAGGGCAACTTCTGTCCTTTTGAAGGAAATCTGTAGCATCTGCTGTGTTTTTCAGGGCACTCAGTCCTTTTGCTGGGTGTCAGCTATGTTGAGGATGCCAGAGGATGTCTCAGGAAAGCCAGGTCTGAGATCTGATTTGAGCTGAGGCATGTGAGAGAGGCCACAAGCCCTGTGGAGACAGCAGTGGGCTAAGTCATGTGCTTCAGGTGCTTTGAAACGTGGTGGACAAACACGGCATGGGAGGTGGCACGCAGGATCACAGACTTGACATGGGGAGCCTTGACTATTTCTTAGTCCTGTGTGAGGTGCCCTGGTTCCTCAGTGACTTCACCCTGGTCAGCCTGCCTAGGGTCACATTTCTGCATGATGGTATGATTCCACCTTTGAAAACCACCCTAGATGGCCACCTGAGTACCATATGCTCAAAAGTCCTTCTTAAGGTCTCGGAAGGTGTTTTGTTTTTTCTTTTCTTTCTTCCCCAGATGTGTACAGGCCCTGGTGAATATAAGCCATGGGGACAAGTAGTGCATCGTCTTAGATTTGGAGCAGATAGGAGCAGATACCATTGTCCTATGCATCCAGCAGATGTTCAGGTCTCCCCATTCTGTTCCCAGCTACTTTAGTCTGTATCAGGAGCAAGCCCATCAAATTCTGCCCACAGTGCCTTTTATCCCCTTTATTATTCCTCAGTTCTAACCCACAAGACATTTCAAACATTAGAAATGGTTCAGTGCATAATGGTTTTCAAAAACATGCTGTATCTCTGTCTAAATGAGAAAAATAAATATCTAGGGAGCTTTTGCACATGTCAACAGTACTCAGTGAAGCAATATGTGTAGGCAGCACTGGAAACAGTGACAAAGTGAGTATCTGTGCATAACTTGGTAATAATATCATCACCGTCTAGACAACTCAACAATTAGCATCCAGACATACCGAAGCCTTCTTTAAGAAGTCTCCAACAATAAAAAATATGCCTCCATGGGGAAGAAAGCCACAGCTCTCTCTGCTACCTTGCACATGCACATTTAAGTTTAATTTCATTTAAAAGGTTGCTTTCTAAGATGAGCCTCTTTTCACAAGGCCACTGCTGAGTGCATGTTTGCAAAAACTACAATTGATGAAGGTCTTCCTGTTCAAACATCTGTTTTAATATTCTCTGTGTATAGCAGTTGCTAGGCAAAACTCTGTTTGATATGGTAATTCCCATGCACTTCCTGGGCTGCTTCTCCTTTTTCATTTACTTTGAAAAATGTTATCTTCAAAACTGTACCAATATTGGGAAAATGCAGGAAAAATAAAGACTTTCTGCACAAGGCTATGACTTCCAGTGAGATATCTTTAAAAGCCCTATCCCAAGACTTGACTCTTCTCTAATGCACAGGCCCAAGTCTGGTCTCACTTCCTGATTTTTGTCTGTCCACCAAAGACAGCCATATTACACAAGGATAAGCCCAAGGCAAAGGCAGAATGATGCTCTCAGATTTTATTGACACAGGAGTTTTATTGCCTGTGCTGCAGACTTTGTCCCACAAGGGTGCAGGCAGACATGACATTAGATTCTTGTTATGCAGAGGATTGACATACAAAGGGAGGCAGAAAATTCTGCAAAACCCCCAGTTATTCCAACTGAAGGCAAGGCTTATCTCTTCCTACTTCTCATGACTCAGCCTCACTAAGGGCCATGTGGGTTGCAGCCTTTGGGGAGCCTTTGTCAATAGGACCTGGTTCTGGCTGTGGGCACCATGAACCCTCCTGGAGGGGTTAGGGCTAGGCACCACAGCTGCTACGTCGAAAAACTCATGCCGCCTAGGAGTGCAGTGAGGAGTCCCCGTTTCACATGTAAAGCGGTGAATATATGTGTGTGCGATTGCTAATGACATCAGCAGCACCTTCATTACAGCAAATGGTAGCGATGATGGCTAAGGCATGTTTTTCTTCAGTGGTCAAACGCCAAGACAAACAGGAATGATTTAAATCATCACTACCTTTTCATCCCACATAAGCTGAACTATGTTGGGAAACAGAGCCCCGAGGTGCCTTTAGCCCCTTGGTGAGTTGCAGGCCAATCGTGGAGTTGGCTTTTAATTCTTCCTTGCTTTGAGGACCAGCCCCAAAGCCATGAGTGCTCAAACCATGAATCATACTCTGCTGCTGCTCTGAGTGCATCTGATGGCTTCACAGCTCCTTTTCCCAGTGAGCAATATGAGCAATATGAGCAATAACCCAAAGATGTAGAAAGGTCATCAGAACATGACAGGGTAATAACAGAAAGACATTTCTGTTCAGTACTTCCCACACTGACATAAAATAGGAGCAGGGTGAAGTGGTTCAGACTAAACTGATAGTTGGCCCTGCAGTTTTTGGAAGTGGGAGAAACCATGTGCCACATTTTTCAAGTCTGTTAGCGTAAGCTCTTTGTTCTTAGCACTGTCAATGTCTCCAAGGTAGACAGGGCTTAAAAAATATGTGTTTTTTCCTTGGGCAGTTCAGCCTGACTGCAACATCCATGGAAATGCTATACTTATGAAATCAGGAGGGTCAATAGTTGAGCTAAGTATGTCTAAGGTTTGTCTATGACTAGGAGAAAAAACATGTGAGTGAAACTCCCACCCCGAGTTCTGTAGATGACATGAACATTTTGTTGAAATGTCTTTCCACACCCAGTGGTAAGGAAAACAACAGTGGTCAATATTTCAGAGGTTCAGACTTGGGAGGGGATAGGACTCACCAGCACTTGCTGTGCTCCAGCCTGAAGCCAAGTTTAGATATGAACAACTGAATATAGTGCAGTAAAAGGCTACTTCCTGCCCCCCATGTATTTCAGCCCTCTTAGGATCAACTAATCAATGACAGGCTTGGATAGCCAGTGGGATAACTCGTGTGTGTGTGTGTGTGTGTGCATGTGTGTGTATGTGCATGTCTTTGGGGGAAATGTCCTCCTGACCACCAATGGTCAGCTAACTGCTGATTATTTTCCCTGCAAATGAGAAAACACAAAATCTTCTTCAGTTCCCCCGAATGATCAGGATTTTTTCCTCACTGCCCAGGAAGCCATGCGCCATACATTTCTGCAGGTACCTCACTTACAGTGCAGGCTGAACACAGACCATACTAACAAGCATCCGTGGTCCCCTGGAGAAAGCCAGCAACTGCAAGAAGTCTAGGAGGGTTTGTGATGTTTGCATTGAGTTTCAGCAATCCTTTTCGCTCCCCTGGCCTCCTGTCTTATCACCTGGTGACTCCGACCTGTATTTAGCTATGCTCATTTCCTTTAAGGGAGCAGGTCAGGCCATTGAAGAGGAACCCAAAACCATCATGACAGTACAAATGTCCACTTATCTTGGGGAATCCCAGCACGTGGCTGCTACAAAGGGCGGCATTTCCCTCACTGACAGTCGCCCACCCCTTTCTGCTTTCATATTCAGTGAGCGGTTCTGCAGGAGGAGAGGGAGAGGGGATTACAGCTGTCACAACAGGTGGCTGCTCCTCACATGCCCCTGCTCCACGTTGCCTTTTCCAGACGCAGTACCTTGTTGTTTGCTCAGCCACTGTATTTTTTCAAAGGGTGTCCTCTGGTATGCTGTAAGATATTTCTGTCACGACACTTTTCTATGTCTTGAGAGAGACAGTTTTCTTTGCAGGAATGCACACAGAATGGGAAACGTTTTGTCTGAGTTTCATTTTCATTGTGGTTTGCTTAGGCTTTAACATGTACGTCAATTCTGACGATACGTTGTTTTCTCTGTTCCTCATTTAAAGTCAGAAATGTCAGCCTGCAAAATGTAATGCAGTAATTGCACAGAAAGCAGCTACTGTCTTACAAAAGCTCCTTTTCCCTCTTGATTAGGCTGGTGGTGTCCTGTACTGCATTTTGCTCCCCAGGCTGGTGGGCTGGTGCACGTCAGGGGCCCAGTGCTGCCTGAGCATTCCTTCCCCGGGCTCCTTCAAAAGCCTCCTTGTGTGGCATGGCTGGATGCTCTTCAACAGATCAGTTCAGGACTCACTCCTGAAACTAACTCTGTGAGACACTTGACCATTGCTGTGTTCAGTGTTGCTCTGGAAATGAAGGCATCATCGGTCAAGTGTTAGGAAGAAGGCAACCTGTGCTCCTGATTAACCTGATGAACTTCACGTACCTGAAGCTGAGTTTCTCATGTAGCAAGATAATCCTTCACCTCAAGGAAGTGCATAGGACTCAGGACTCCAGTTTCTCTGGTGGCTCTGAGGTGCTTTGTGATATGTGGGGAAAAGAAGAGTGAATTCCAAGTGCAATTTTGGGTTTTAGAGAGTGTGAAAGCTGAAGCAAAAAGCAGTGAGGCTATCTGTGTGTCTAACTGGGGCAGCAGGAAAGAAAAGCCCTCCATGTTAGTGCTGCCTTTTGGATGTCAAAGGAGCCCTAGAATGCTTTCCCCGATGTCAGAAGAAGCATGTGTCTTGGCCACCGATCTGAAGTCTTTCTAAGATAAATGGTCTAGTCTGGAAAATTATTATACTGCTTCACAGACATATTTGTGAAATCAGAACATCACCACGTAGGACATTATTTCATCTCTGCATACCTTCAGACTTTCCCCCTCGACCATTTGGGGAGCACTTTAGACAATGCAGAAGCATCTGAGGAGGCCAAAGGAGGGCAGGGAGGCAGAGGGGAACACCACCGCTTCCCAGCTCAGAGTGAAAACAGTGGCCCTATTCCAGACAAGCTACTGGCCTGGAGAAAAGAAGGAAGGAGACACTCGGTTTTAGCCTCTTTCCCACTCCCGGGTGACGTGCAACCAGCTGTTGCATTCACAGTCTTTGGGGAATGCAGTGCACGCTTTAATTCATCACGGGCTGCTTCTCTGGGAGATCAGGTCGAGAGAAGGGAGGGGATCAGTGAAGCAACTCCCAGACCAAGTTTTCAAGCAATCAAAGCACAAAGACTTCCTTGAAAAGCTCCTCATTAGAGAGCTATTTGAAACTTAGCTTGTCCATGTAAGTAAAGGATGGAAAACTCCTCACCAATTCTTTCAGTGCAGCTTGCAAAAAAAAAAAGAAAAGCCCTCATAACTGACTCTTGTTCCTTTAAGAGGGGTTTCCTATCAAATCCCTTGTGAGCCCGGTTGCTGAAGGCAGCAGATTCCAGAAAAACTTCTTTCACCAATGGATACAATTCATCCTATTAAAAAAAAAAATAACACTGGCTGTCCTGACTGTGTAGGTGGGTGAGAAAATGTTAACAGCTGCGCTCACGAATCTCCACTGGAGGAGCAAGCTGCCAAAAATACTTGTACTGTGAACAACTGTTCTAAATTTGGTTACCTGCTTTATATTACTCAGTAGCCAGGCTCTCTCCTTGCTCTTATCCTGTTAGATACGTAAAGCACAAACACAAACCCCTTTCTATCAAAGACAGATGATTCCACAAGTTGTCATCAGGAACCCGGGGAATGGCAGCATTTGCTACGCAATCAAGGGTTTGCAGCGTTTTTGACAAACGAGGAGGAAGCAACTCATTTGGCACTCGGGGAGGCTCTGATGACAGCCCTGTGGGAGAGCTGAGCCTGAGGGTGACTGGCCCTGCTGCCCAGCAAGGATGGGCGCAGGGCTGAGGCACTCTGTCCTCCCTGAGGCTGGAGCCCCTGGTCCTGCTCCTCCATCCCTGCAGAAGCAGGGAGAGATGGTGGTCTGCCGCCTCACCCTGCAGAGCCCCCGCTGCCAGGGGAATGCAGGGACCCCCATCTCGGACCTTGGGTACTTGTGCGACAGATCAAGCACGCCCAAATAAACCCCTTCGGGCTGAGCTGGAGGTCTAGTGCCAGCATGAGAAGCGTTTGTCTTCTTGCTGGTGGAGGAGGACGCTTGTATCTTACCCCCACTGAAAGGTGGCAAGCTACCCTCCCATTCATTATCCAGAGCACTTCCATTTTGCTGCTGCCCAGTGCCCTCTGGTTTGTAACCAGGACTTCTACCATGGCTGGCTGTGAGCTCACTACAGCAGAGATGGTCTGGTATGGGGGTATTCGCACGGTGCCTGGTACGCTGCATCCTCATACTTGACTGGGGATCGCCCTCGTGCCACTGTGCAGTGCTACCAGTACTAAGGCATTGCTGAGTTCACAGCAAAACATAACTTTTTCCCTTTTTTAAAAAATCATACTTTGCCACTGAGACACAATAACTGCTTTTGCTTATGGACTGCATCTTTAGCCTGTTTTTTTTTTTTTCAAATGTAGCCTGCAATTTTCTGGATGAAATGCTTTGCTCTCAATTAACTGGAGGTGCAATTTAATGAGTAAGCCAAACGGTGATAGTTAGGCACATAACCAACATCTAGAATGTGCAGGATTAGTGGCTTAGTTAAGACCCCTTAATTAAAATGAGGTCATTCAGTCCTCCCTTCTCTCTTCGTGCAGATGATGTATGTTTAATACTGAGCACTTGCTGATATGTTATTAGGACCACATAAGCTGTCTATTAAGTACCAGGGAAATTGTGGCTTTGATGTGTCAGGTACCTAATGAAGACGAAATTCAGGCTGGGAGCAGTATCATGTCAGAGTGCAGAAAAGATCTTTCTGCAAGCTTTGCTCAGTCTTTCATGTAAAGCTCATTGCTCCAGTAAAAAATCCTGTCAGTAGACTCTCTTTCTAGGACAGCCACAGAAGGTGCCCATTTAAGGAGCACCGACACATTATTCAGATACTCTGGATCGCAGCGACTGTTTGCAGGACCCCTTGAGCATCTCTCAGCCCTCCATAACACCGCTCAGGGAATGCCCTGTTGTTGGCACATTTCTCAAATGAAATCTGGAACTGTTCTTCCAAAGTCCATAGCACTCTTGTCCTAAATAGAGTCCAACTTGGCAAACGCTATTTTTCCCATTTAACTTTATTCTCTCTTTTTGGAGATGACATTTGTCCTGTCTCTGGAGTAAAGTGGGGTGGGCAGGAATTGACCTCTCCTACCTAGCTGTCTGGAAGGGACGTATCTGCCCTGAACTTGTCATTCAGGCTCCCTCTGTTGTCAACAAGGAGGAATAAGCATGGGTGATTTGTCTCACCTGTCCAGGACACCTGGCTTGGGTCAGCGTAAATTGTCCCCCAGCAGAGTCTTTCTCTCCCTCTCGCTCCCCAGGAGGGGACCTGGACTGTACGTGTAGCTTTGAACATAAGGTTGGATGTTGGCTAAAGTGCTGTGTACTGATGCACGCTGCAGATGATAGCTACAACTCAGCAGGGCGTAGAGACCTTCCTGCTGGGACAGCCTGGCCATGCCCCAGTTACTCCAGCTGGCGAGGGGGGCAGCTGGGGCTGCCGCGGCTCCTGCCTCAGGCTGATAGTCCTGGCCAGGAAGCTGCGCCTCTGGTCCCCGAGCAGGAGGCAATGAATCTCGTAGTATCTCCATGAGAACAGTGACATTTTGGTTAGGGCTTCACATCTATTAGTCACTTCTGGCAGGGTAGGAAATGTGTGTGTGTATGTGCAGGAGAGGACAAGAAGAAAATTCAGGCATTGTTCAGTGTTATAAAATTACCATGTGGTGCTTAGAAAATGCTTATACTGCAAAACTCTCAGACTTGTGCCTACTTATCAGCCGATGCAGTGACAGTATCAGCCTGATAGCCAACCTGCTTCTGATCTCATCAACACCGATGTGCATCAGGAAATAACTCCTCTGATGCTGGTAGGTTTGTGCCATGCTGATGCTGGGGTTGATACAAGCCATGCAACACGCACAAAAAAACCGCCAGTGAGATTGGTGCAGGTCGTCAGATCTACAGCAGTGCCAGTTAGAGCAGTGGCTACATCTCTGTGGTATATGCTGTGCCTGAGTGCAGTGGTTTGGCTTTGGGTCTGGAGACACTTGATCCTCAGCTGTGTCTGAGCTGCACTTAGTTCACCTTGGGGACCAGAGGAATAATGGCTCTGTGTTACATTTACCCTCCCTGCCTTCTGAATCTCAGCCTTGAGGCTGATCTAGTTTACACTCGTATGCTTCTGACCTTAGAGAGATATTCCAGCATCTGGGGATGCTGCCCATATTTTCTGGCCCCGGGTATGTCCCAGCAGGCAAGGACCTCTTAGCAAGTACCCAGACTGAGCCTGGGCATGTATTCACATGCGACAGACTCCCACTCGCTCCTGGAGACATCTTTTGGACCATGTTGCCCAGCAGTCTTGGTAAAAGTCTGGCCTGCAGGAGCCAAATGCAACCTGCATATTAGATATGTACGGGAAAACCTTGTGTTACGAGTGTATACGTAAGGAAGCAGACAAGTTGTCACTCTCCTAATCCAGTACCTGTGAGTTCAGTGTCAAATGAAAATAAATGGCAAGAGGGCAATCTGACATATGTGGACATATATAATCAAGAATGAGCCTGCAAATTACAGGACAGGAGAAGTCTCACCCTGCTGATACTGTTGAGGGGATGACTGTGCCCTGCGCTTGGATTTGGGGATGGCTAGAGAGATACAGACAGGCTGTGGGAAATACTAGTCAGTGGGCTGAATTTCTCTCATATTCATACTGGCTCTTAGCCATGAAGGTGATTCTCCTAAGATAATATCAGAGGACTGCAGATAATTTTGTGAGTGCAGAAAGTATCCAGCATTCCTACCAGCAGCCAGGCTGTCAAACTTTGTTAATAAAATCCATGGATACTGTGACAAGTAGTAAAAAAAATACAGGTTTGTATTTTCTGTTGCCTCCCCCTCCTTCCTTTTCTCTTCCAGGGGAGCGTTAGGAACTGCAGGAGCTGCTAAATCTCCATCCTTAGAAGAACAGCAGACACAGGCCAGAATTGCCTTTGCTAACTTTAGAAATGCTTTTCTTCCAGCTGAGGGAAAGTACTTTGGTCTGCAGACATCCAGCATGCAAAGGCTTTGGTTTTATTAGCTCATCACTATGTCAAGATCCTACAAGAAAGTTGTGCTACCATTATCTATCCAAAATTAATTAGATGGGGGAATGAAAAGGGCTTGAAAAGGTAAAGACAGATATACGTTTAGTTTCCTAAATGTCAGAATGAGGCAGCTTCTGTCTTCTGTCATGATACTGAAGAAAAATGTGTTATTACTCTAGTGGTTTAATTTGTTAAAACTATTTATGTCCACAAGACAGGCATTGTCTTCCTTGGTCTTTAAATGATCCTTAACCCCAGAGGAAATAAGAATTAAATGAATGAAGAATTAAAAAAAAAAAAAAAACAAACCTTTTTTGTAAAAGATTTTGTTGGAGGGAGTGCTTGTCTGTCCAGTTTCATTACTTGTGCAGGATGAGAAACACTAATGCTCCTTTGGTAATGAAGGGACATGAAGGGGGAAGGGATTAAAAAAGTAAGAATGGAAAAAAATTTAAAGTAAAGATCTGATTTTCATTCAAGCACAAAAATCCACAACTGAGATTGTGCTTCCACCTCAGCAACCCTTTTATGGGATCTTGGATGCTTAGGGATATTTGTGTAATTGCTTCTTGTAAATGATCCTCTACTCTGCAACACTTTACAGTAAACCGCTTTCCTTTGCCATCTGTTATCCAGTTGTTTTAACTGGGTTTCCAGTTATTTGTATCAGTCATTTACAAGAACCTTTTTAACCTCCATAAAATGAAATAATTGAAGCCTATCTTCTTGACTCCTTTAGCATAGGGTTGATACGTGCTTTAAAACTGAGGGACTGAGGGTTAAAAATCAGTGCATGATAAAGAAGCAGTAATTTGTAAATCAGCCCTGAGCAACCTGGCATTGCCAAAATTCTTCTTTCTGAAAGCTCTGAGAACATGTTATTAATTGGAGAAAGTAGTCTGGGGGACCTGCAGATTATTTTTCATCTCTAGGTCACTTTTTGAACATGTGCCATTATCAGCCACTGGCTGGTCAATGTAAATGAATTTAGTGGCTAAAAATATGGTTTGTCAAACACACAGATGCTTCATGCCTTTCCAGAAAGCTGGGTTCGGTGCAAGTGAAATTTCTGAAGACTGGGAGGTGAAGAGTTAAGGTATCCTGCAGCCTGCCCACTGGTGGGTTACCTGCAGGCTGTCCCTGGGTGGAGCAGGCTCTGATGGAGGGTGGCTTTGAGGCCACGTGCAGGCATCTGTAGTACAACTTCACAGCAGATAGAGTCATTTTAAGAGTGGCTGAGAGAAGACAGCCTTTTTCTCCACCTCCCTTTCCTGTTATCTACCACAACATAAAGGCGTCTGCTCCTCCTCCCTTTCCCCTCGTGTCGGTGACGTTTGCAGTTCAAAAATGACTAGCACATGGAAGCGCTTGCTGAGGGACACACGTATACTGACCAACTCACTCATGTGGTGCCAGAAATGGGACTCTGGCCATCTGCCATGCAAGAGCCACCATGGGAAGCCCAGATTTCAGGGCAAGAGGAGGAACATGCAGATGTTATTGCTGCTGGAGGAGCTGACCCTGCTCTGAAGGACCACATCGCTGGAGCTGCCGTACCGCAGGTTCCCTGGGGAAGATGTCCTCAGCACAGACACGCTGCCTGGCACGGTGTCAGGAGAGGGCTGGGCGGAGAGCCTGCCTGCCTTCCCAGTGGGAAATGAGAAACACCAACAAGCCGCAGTCGGGCACGCTGTGGCCGGCACGGCAGGCTGCAGGGGGGAGGTTTGGCACGGGGCACCCCAGCCCTCCCTGGCTGCATCGTGCCCCCTCTCCCAGCCCACCCCTGGCACCTTGAGGCAGGCATGCAAACAACCGCCTGTGCCCCCCATGAGGTGCCCCCCTGCTTTCCCTGTTATCCTGGCGGGTGTCATCCCCTCAGAGCGGGGATGTAGGGGTATCCTCTCCCCTGGTCCATCCCACACGGAGAGTAGCTCCTGTCGGGGTGGAGCAAGGGCTGCGCTCGCCCATGATTTCAGGGGGAGCAGAGGGAGGCAAGCTCGTCTTGCCTCTCTTGAAGCGCACTGGCATGGTGCGGGCTTGCTTGTTCGTCGGGAAGCGGGAATGTTCATGGGTTTGCTTTCTGCTCGGGAGAGACAGTGGAAAGGGAAAAAGGCCAGTGGGAGGGAGAGAAAGAAAACAATTACAGGGTGACAAGTAGAGCGGGGGAAAAATCAACATGAAGACAACGTTAGAAAAGAGGGAGACCAAAGAGGAAAAAAGGATCTAATAAGACATTAAATATAGTGCCCATACTGTGTCCCGGGTACGGGCTGCGCGGAGGGGGCGCTTCGTCTGTAATTCATACAGCAGGCTTCCTTTCAGCTAGGAAAACGGATTCCTTTCTTTTTAAATTGAATAACAGTTTTAAAAACACGGATTGCAATTACAGGCAATAAAAGCCTTCACAAACTCACGCTTGCCCTGCAGGCCGTGGAGAGGCCAGGCCCAGCAGCAGGGACCCCCACACTCTCGCTGCTGCCGCCGGACCTCTCCAGGGCTGGCAGCTGCCACCACCGGCAGGTTTATCGCACGCTATTTCTCTGCAAATAGCTGAACAAACACGGCCGTCCCTGGGAAGAGGAGGCATCTGTGCCCAGTTGAGTTTCACCTCAGCCACAGAGGTGAAAATCAGGATACCAGGAGCTGGTATCAAAATACCATGAACAAAGAAGAAAGTCAGGTTCCAAATGCTCTGAGTTTTCTGAGTATTTGTAAAAATAAGAGCAATCTTCAGTGTAAAAAGAAAGTAGTCAGTATTTTTTTTTATTTTAACCAAGCTGACATTTATCAGAATATTTTGAGAGTCTTCGACAGTAATAAAACACATCAGGAAAGTGAGTGTCACAGTGGCAAAATGCAGCATCGTTGAGATGTCCTTACAAGAATGCCTCATCCCCAAGGGATGCCATCATCTCGCCCATGTACACACAACAGCAAATTGAATATTTGGTAGGTGAACTTCCAGATGCCTGAAGTCAATGGGAGGCTTGCTATTGACGTCAGCGGAGCTAGAGTTTCACTCAGTAACTGGTGACAGACATTGTGAAATATTCTCTAACTGCATTTTGTTGTTAAACATGACCAACTTTTCTCCGTCTATGCATGGCTTCCCTTTGCTCTGCCCCAGTCCATCACAACTAAGCTGCATCCTGCAGCCTTCACTCCAGAGCAGGGTAACCCTCCCCCTTCCCATGGTGCTGAGTCAGCGCTTAACAGGGGCATTATTGTCCTTCAGTATGCGTTATGCAGATTATTTTACTATGAAAATTCATAATTTGGGAAGAGCATATGGTTCTGATTCAAACTGGAGTCTGCATTTGATCCTGATGTAAACAGACCAGCTTTGGACTCAGAGACTCCCACCATTTGGCAAATAGCAAATATTTCGGATCCCTTCCAGCTCTCCCGGGAGTGTATGGGAGGCTTGCCGTTGATTTCAATAGTAGCAGGCTCTAGTGAAATAGAATATTACAGAAAACAAGATATCCCTGTAATCCTTCAAATTTAGCTGTTCAATGGGAAAAAAATCAGAGAGGCAAATGGAAAGAACTGAGCAGAAAAAGCACCAAAAGACCAGAAGGGGAGAGGCAATGGAGTGTGGCAGAAAAGAAGGAAGTGCAGAAAAGTAAGAAAGAAAATCAGCAGGGGAGAAATATGAGGGAAGAGAGGAACACAGGCAAATAATATTAAAAAAAGAAAATACGGGAGAAAAGCAGAACCCAGAGACAGAGCAAAGAACTGTATTTTTTGGTGGGTGTCAAGAGAGAGAAAGAAAGAGGAAGTAAGGCAGAGGGAGTCCCGGGTCTGATGCAGCAAGATAAAGGTTAAACACATATTTATGCACATGGGTAGTGCACTGACAGGCCTGGACTTAAGCACATACTTAAATGCCTTGCAGAGCAGCGACAAAATAAAACTATGCAGAGGAGAGAGAAGTTCAGAAGGGAAGGAACACAATCCAGCACTTTTAAAGAAAAAGTGTCTATAAGAAAGAAGGGAATAAAGACATCTCTTCCATCCCTCTGGGGGGGAAACAGTGGAAGAGGAAAGGGCTCTGGTTTTAACAGAAGTATAATAAGAATGTTTCTGATTTCTTTATAGGTATCCAGACCTCTAAGCTTTATCTGAACCTATATCCCAGCAGCAAGTAAGTCTTGGGAAGATGGGTTTTATTGAATTAAGAATTGTTCTTAGATTGGTTTTACCTTGAGACTGATAAAGCAAACAAATATCTTCTGCCTATTTCCTACTTTGTGGTGTTGTGTTGGTGCATTGTTGGCTCTTGCCAATTGTATCAACCAGAGCTAAGTGCAGCCTCTTGCAAAGAAGTCCCTGGTGGTTTCTTCTGCGCCCATGAGCAGGCTCTGGTGATGCCTACCCACCAGAGCTGCATGGCAGATTGGAAGAGACAAGGTGGTGGCCAGCTCTGGTTCCTTTTCTCATGTGGGTTAATGGGAAGTGGGTAATCTATGGCTGAGACCAAGCAGATTTGCAAGCTGCATGGGATTTTCTGACTACAAATGTGCTCATGAATTTCACAACCTGTTGGCTTGTTGAGGACTGCTACAGCTATGCAACTGTGCCTTCTCTGCACTGGCCTCATGAGAAAAAAGTAGAAAGCGTAAGTTCCTTCCTTTTTAGTTTTAAAGCAAACTCAGCCACAGTACATGTTGCCTGCCTTTATCAGCAGCTGTGTCACACTTGGTTCTGTATTCTGGAATAAACTTACCAAACTATATTATAAATTGGTTAAGCAGAAACAAATTGTGAGAACCTGGGAACTGCAGGGTTCAACCTCCACTGTGCTATTCTACCAAAAAAAATCCAGCTTCCCACTAGTAGCATGAATGTTATTCTTAATAACTGCTTGAAATTTCCACATACTCATAAAATTCCTTTAAAAAAAGACTCATTAGAAACACTGCGGAAATGGATTTAAAACAAAACAATTTTTTTCCACACCTCTGGGCTGCCATTTCTTGGCAGCTGAAATTTCAAGCACTCTCAGCGGAGTTAACAGAAAAGAAAACTAACTCTTTGTATATTCAAAGAGCAAATCCTTATTTCACTGAGACTGTTGAGTAAAGACCATTTCCATTGCATTGGAGATGAGGGTACAGACACCCCCTCATTCAACTAATCTGCCTGGCAATTATGAGCCAGGACTCATTAACATTTTAAGTGAGGTCATCTTTTTCCAAAAAAAAAAAAAACCACAAACCCTTTTCCCTAAACGAAGTCACACCATTCTCTGGGAAACTGACTTCATATTTTTTCCTGTGCTGCCCCTCGTGCATAGGAGAAGCTGTTTGTAAACACCCTGAATGTTTTCCTTTGTAGCATCAAAACTCCCCTTCACCGTGATGCCTACAGAAAATTTGGCACAGATTAGGCCAATCCCATGGTTTACAATCCTGACCTGTACTCTTTGCTATTGCTTTCCCCATCTCTCTGTATCCACCTGCTGTGTGCCTCACAGGAAGACTGAACCATCTCAGGTCAGGAGCTTTCTTTTTTTTGGCCTGCTTGCAACTTCTGGGTGCTACATCCATGTGGATGTCTAATCAGAACGATCCTGGCTGCCTGGGTGGAGTTCCCCCAAAAGCTAAAGTTGTCACCCCAGCATCCCTCAGCCATGAATTGTTAATGCATTGACAAGTTACAGTCAGTTTTTTACACCCTGTTAATATAGTATCACACCAGCAACTAAATCCTAAGGGGGAAAAATAGCAGTTGCTCAAGCTGCGTGATAGGAGGAAGAAAAACTCAACAACAGCAACAACAAAAAATTGGGCTTTTTGTATTTGTAGTGATGTAATGTCTGTATTGCCAACCGTAGCGGAGATACTGGAGCACAGACTACAACACTGGCATAAAGCGTGACCGTGGCATTGCCTGTTGGTTCCTGCAGGGGAGAAAGAGCTCTTACTCCCACTGTTGGTAAAAAGGGAAAAGTACTGCTCCAGACGGCTTCGCTGGCTTATGCCATCCACCCACAGTTCCTGCCATTAGCACTGGCGCATTTCAACTCTGGTGGGTGAGGGATCCCAAGGAGGCCCCAAGGACAGGAACTCTTGCTCTGTGCAAGGATCTTGTTTCCAGACACCCTGGTTAAGGGTCACGAATTGTCATTCTCTGCCATGAAGACTTCAGCGCAAGAGGTGACACGTTCAAAGAAAATGTTGCAAGAGAGAACCCTGCAGAGGAGCAGAGCAAAGATGAGATTGTCTTTTAATGACAGCTGAAGTGGTGGTGGTGGATGTTGCTGGCAAAACGGAGCAATCGCATTTTTTCGAGGAAGGTGCTGTTTGCTGTGGGGTGGCTGGTGAATCAGAGGGAGCATAGCCATGCACTGGCTTCTGTACATTTCCATTGGGCACCTAGGGGAGGGAGCTAGAGCTGTAATTGCCCACGATCCTGGAAAGAGGTAATGACTTCCCCTGACATACTGTGTGTTTGTACATCGCTGCCAAGGCTGAGACCTGGTCCCTGTTCAGGCACCACACAGAAGCACCTGACTTGGAAGCTCTGAGTCCCTCTCTAGATACGCAACCCTCACGCGTGTTGGTCCATCAAAGGTATGAATTCTGCTGTGGGGATTTTGCCATCTTTCACGATTTTATTGAAAATCTAGTTCAGCTCAGTTTTTAACTTAGGTACCCCAGGTAAGCACCTAAGCCAGAAGTCCTACAAGTGAAAGTGCTTCGGATGGGAGCGTGTATTTGGGTTTCCAGTCTGCTGGGTAGACAGCCAGCCAGGTTATTTATAAGCAAGATACATACCTATGTGAATCCCCAGAGAAATTAATTTAACATTGATAAGTCTAAAAAGAGAGGGAAATGGTAGTCAGGTTGCTTACCTTGGAACAGAGGAGACTTGACCTTGAGAGCCAGGTACAATGAGCACACAAACATTTTACACAAGGCAGAAACAACTCCAACAGCAGACTCTCAAGAAGAAAGCAAGTACAGGGACCTTAAAATGGTAGAGTTAAGGCAATATGCTAGGAGGTAGGAGATGGAAGGGAGAGTTCATGATCTTCTGGAAGAAAAGTGATTTGAGTCTGCATTTTCCACATTCCTGTATGTGCTCTAGGGACTAGACAGTGGGGAAAAGGGCCACATTTCTCCCCCTTCATCCGTGTTTTGTGTGAGGCCTGCTCTCACAGATGCACTCATAAAATACTGGCGGGATAGGGCCCAGACTTTGAGACCAATTGGGATCACTCAGTTTGTGAATGTCTACAGTGCTTTTTTGTTTGTTGGACTGCTCGTTATGGCCAAGACATAAAGAGTAATGTGTGAGTCCGTACCTCTATGGCTTAGGTATGTAGAAAATTACTGGATGAAAGTGGGGTAGCTAGTTTAGGCAGTTCTACCTTTAGGGTGGCAGCTCAGTGGGAGGTTTAAGGATTTAATTTTTGGCCTTTGGCATATAAATTCTTTTGTGGAGCCTATGTATCGAATATAAAGGCAGGCTCAGTGACTTAACACCCTACACGTTAGCCTGACTTTCCTGCTCTAAGCCAAGTAGAGTGAAGTTTAAATTTGCTATATGTAATCATCATTACATTAAATTCGAGTCCTTTGTGCACATATTAAAGAAACTAAAAGCAAATATTGATAGCCCCAGTGGTAACTAGATGTAAAAGCAAAAACCTTGGGCAACTGATGAAAGACAGGGATGTGGATATAACATGGGAAGAAACACATACCGAATTGTAAGAAGAAAAATCCTAGTTGATTGGTTGCTAATGTAGTAAAACAATTCACCCTGGGACTTGTAAAATAACTATGAGAGCTTAAAGTGATTCAAATTGGCAGTTCCAGCACAGTCCCGGAGGACACGATGCAATAACCATGTTTAAAACCTATTGCTGAGTTCCTAGGAAGGCCAAGGAGCCAGCGCAGAGCCACCACAGGGGTTAGGACGTGGGGGCAGGATGTTCGCTGGGGCTGGGGAGGGATTGCCTCTCCTCTTAACCTCTCTTCTTTGCATCGTTTATGGGAAGAGTTGAGAAACTTTGTCTCCAGGATGCCCAGCACTGCTCCTCCCTCTGGCCTCCCAGGACCCTTGTACAACTCTTGTGCTATAAAATTTCTTCCACGTGAAGCTGTACTGGAAACCCCTGCAGTGTTTTAAATATGGGAACTGTTCTTCAAAAGACCAAAAACATTCAAAATGGAAGGCCCTTTCTATTGTCTGTGCCCACTACAGTTAGACATGAGAAAAGAAACCAGTCTAGGTCTGCAGGCTTATGCCTGGGGTATCCCAGGAATAACTCACCCCAGCTGTCTTTGCAGATGCTTGAAGGACCGTGCACTGGGCCTTCAGTGAGGGCTTACTGCAAGTTTTTCAGTATGGTTCCTCTCACCTATAGCAGACAAATGTGGACCCAAGTCTGAAGGCACACCCCCATCAATCAGAGAGACTCGGCGGTCTGTCTGCAGGGTGCTCATGATCACAGGATGAGTGCACCCTCACGATCAGATCTCTGCCTGCTGTTTAATTGGTAAGGCTGTGATGTGTCATCCCATCAAACCAATGTGGCTTCATTGAGTTTCCCCAACGCTTCTCACAGACCTCACTTGGTTTCTGGGTTGTTTCTGGGTTTCGTGAGCCTGAAATTCCCCCCGGGATGCACAGACACACCAGTGGCTTTGCTCTGGTATGACTGCCTGGCCCGTGGGCCATGCGTACACCGTCCGAGTCCCCCACCTCACCGCACATCACGCGACGGGGCTGCACGGTATGACACATAACTTCTGTACAGCCCTTTTTTTTCCTGACTGTATTAAGCGAACTACCAGGCGCCATGGGATAACGTGTCGGAACTTGACTCTGAAAGCACTCCGCAGGTATTCAGGGAATTATAATAGCTTTGTCAGGTCAGGGTCTGAAAGATGTTAAGTCTGACATCACTTGATCATCCAAAGTTATGTAATGTTGGTATTATTTTTTATTGCATAGCCTGTTTTTCTCTGCTCAGGTGGAAGCTCTTTGCTCCTTACCTGTGAGAAAGGCTTATTCGTGCCACTGCTAGCCTGCGTGGGCAGAGCTCGTGCCCACCTTCTCATGTTCGTGGGTCCTTGCAGTGACAGTCCCGGGGGAGCCATGACCTTCATTGCAGGAGCAGTGATGAGTAGCCAGCAGTGGCACCATCTTCAAGCAGCTGTGCTACTTGCAAATGAATGCCCTCCCCTAGACTTGTATAATTAAGCAGAAAACTGAGCCGACCACGCAGCACAGCTGCCCCTGTCTGTTCCCCAGCTCTTTGGATACTCATGCACCAAACAAATCAGCTGAGAGTGAAGAGAGAGAGATTTTTGTCCCTCATCTCCATACTCATTGGCAAGTGCAGTTTGAGAGGTATGGGATGGATAGTGAAATAGGGAATAATATAGCAGTCAGAAGTATGACCGCACTAATTCAGCTAGTCAGGTCTAATTCAGCTAGTGAGGATATTGCAGAATTACACGGCTTTGTAGCAGAGGTTTCAGCATCAGGTGTTTGGTGTTTCTGGAGGCTTTTCCCACTACATACCATAATGTTACCGCTTCCTTGCTACCAGTGCGTGACCTATTTACCATTAAGCTTGCTTGGGTACATCTGCCTGAGCTGCAGTCATGTTTCCTAACCATATTTCAGATGTAGGTAGAGGACGAAGGCAGCTAAGGAGAACCTACACCTCTAAGGATTAGCTCCATGGCACAAGATTTCCCCTGGTTATTCACTGTGTGGTAGTTTCCTCACTGCTCTGCTCAGAGCTGCACCAGGAGGCACACGCTAGCCCCAGCTTTGAGACAGCATGGAGCAAAGAGGTGTGTCAAAACATGTGGGGCAGTACGTGTGGAGGAGGAGCTGACGATGATGCACCAGTTCCCTGCACATTCATCCTCACCAAGGCAAATGCTATTTTCCAGCAGTATAAGGATATCACTTGCAACATAATACTGTGTAATTAAAGCTTGCATGCTTCCAGTCTTCCCATTAAGTTCTGTGGAACTGGGCTTGCAAAAACACCAGCAAGACCCAACTGATTATCAGGAAAGTGATCAAAGTCTTTTTCACGTGGAATGGCAAGCAAAGAAGACATGTTTCATCAAGGCCAGCTCCAGCCTCTTTGTTTTGCTTCTATCATTATAAATGCAATATTTGTGCAGTACTCACTGCACGTGAATGGAGGCTGCTACCACCCTGAAGGCACGCCATGCACCTCACGAGTGACCGGGGATGGATGAGACCTCCCCCAGACCTTCAGTCCCCAAAAAAGGAAGGGAAGTAAGCTTAACTGAAGGCCAGGCTGCTTTTGTTCAATAGAGGTGTGGACAGGCCACTTTTGCTGCTGAGAACTGTGGTGCTCGCCCATGCTGTATTCCTCCTCCATGAAAAAAGTTTCTCATCTTGAACATAAAAGGCCAGGCCACTGTCTTGTCCTGCTGCTAGTGCGATGCCTGGGGCAAAGCCGTGTCAGGTTTAACTAGCAGATTATGGATGACAGTGAGTGTTTCAGCAGCTCCACTCCTGAGCACCTTCAGCTCATTCTTACTGACATCTCATTTTGAGAAAGTCTCTTCGCCTCGTCCCCCACAAAAATAAAGGCTCCAAGCTGGAAGACCTAGTGAGGGAAAGCAGACACGAAGCTTTCTGGCTCTGTTCTCACCTCCTCCGAGCAGTGGTGCACACCGCAGTCATCTATCAGCCCCCGTGACGCTCTGGCAGCCTCTCTGCTATTGATGGGTTTGAGGAATTTTTCGTTTCAGATTTTACGCCTTTCACAAGTTGCTTCTCAGGATGTCTCTTGGCTTGCCTTATTACGGCTTCGCCATTAGCTTGCCAGAGCACATGATCACTTCTTTCCTTGTTTGGACACATTTTTATGACAGTGGGACAAAGAGGTAACTGAGACATACATTCACCTACCCACCCCTCCTTGCACCCCCCTCTCAGGTAAGGGTCACATCAGTTATTACCACTTCTCAAATGCAGACATTTTTCAGAATTGTGCAATAAAGGGCGTGGGGGGTTTGCTGCAGAAGATGAGTGAATGATGTATTTTTGGAAGCACTGGCTCTTCAGTTTCCAGTGCCTGCAGAGACACTTTAGGCTGAAGTCTATACTGTTAGATTAGTTGGCTCCCTCTTTCACACTAGTCTTCTTGACCCATCAAATCTGGGGCTAAACATTTTACTGTCTTTGCCAAGGAAAGCCAGGCATGGCTGAAATGATATGTCATTAATTCCACAGGCAACAGAGACAGGGGCTGTGCAAGACTGGGCTCCCTTCACCCGATGCCGTCTCTGACACGAAGTGGCCCACACAGCCACGTGCATCCTCAAGCCAGGTGCCTGCATACAAATTTTGAGACCTGCAAAAGAACAGTGTGAGGTGCGAGGTAAGGAGTGGCTTTTGGAGCTGTCCCGTCTCACTTGTCTCTGCCATGCATCATTCACATGCAAAGGGGTCACAGTGGCTTTTCCAACCAGCAGGTTCCTTTTATGCTTTACGGCTGAAAATGTGTGAAGAGCCCCATCCCACAGACAGCCGGCAGCAGAGGCCCTTGACCCCGGGCTCCAGGCTCTGCTGCTCCAGAGGAGCCCTGCCTGGACCTGCCATGCTGGCAATCTGACAGCCAGTGGTTTGGACCTGGCCAGGCCACCTATACAGTCTTGCCTCCCTCTCTTTTATTTAGCCTAGAGAAGCCTACGTGTTATCTTAAAGCTGAAGAAACCTTTTTCATACATGTCTTTGTGGGTTTTTTTACAACAGTGACCAGGCCAACAAAGGTTAGGCGCCCTCATACAGAAGAGGAGAGGACGTCTCCAAGGCCTCCATGAGGGCACTGATAGTTCAAGTTTTGTCCATGGAGAATCAGGTGTTCTCATCAGGAGGTGCTAGTGTGGTCCCTGTGTTGGCTACCATTGCAGCCATCAGTGTCACGGGGGGGAGCAGTCTCCCACTGGGTGCAGAAGACCTGGAAGAGCGAGTCCTCCTGCAACAGCTCAGCAGGCAATGGTGATCCAGACTCCCTGCAGACACAGTGCGAAGTACAGTGGGCTCCAAGGCATGTTTGGCAGTGGTGGGCAAAAGCGTTCAGTTCATCCTGCAGGAGCCTGCCATGCATGGATGTGCTTTGCACCTCAGCAACATTCATGTTACCACTGAAAAAGTGCAAGTGGCTGAGGGGGCCTGGCTATTATTGTATGACCAGGTGTAGCCTAGTCACATTTTGCTCATGTGGAGTTTTTTCTGATTTTTTTCAGATTTTGCTTGTGGATGATGTGGCTGGCATCTGAGGGAAAGCAAATACATCCTGCTGTTGTTGGAAGACCCCCAGTCAGGGGAAGACATGTACATCATAGGTGTTCCCACTGTGTTTCTCCAGCAGTAATCCCACAAATCGGAAAAATGACAGCCCTTCCAAATGGCATGGCATGGCATGGCATGGCACGGCAAGTCTGGGAACATGGATGGCGCACAGATACAGGAATGCTGTTAGTTGTTTCCCTGACACAAAGGAGTCCATGCTAGATGAGCGCCCACACTGCCTTGTCTGATGTGCAACACTCAGTGGGACGGAATCTTGCAGAATAGGGCTACAGGTCTTGACCCACAGCAAAGGCACGTCCCGTTGTTGCCAAAAGGGCGGTGCAAGACCCAATAGATGCACTGATGCCAAGGGTTGTGCGGCAGACCTGTGCTAAGGTGCATTCCCCGCAGTGTGACGTCTGGCTGCAGCCAGCCCACTGCCGAGGGCTGTGGGAAGGCAACCAGCCTGCCCTCCTCATCCAATGCAAGGAAAGACCACTGGTACACTACTTGTCCTTCTTGCTGATCCTCCAGATAAGGATCATTAAGTAGCATATTCCCCTGAAAGTTTGCCCATCCTCAAGCAGATGCTCCTAAAGAACTGAAAAACTCCAAGGCAAAGCCTGGATAGCTCATTTCCCAGCCAGGGACACTACCGATGTCTTGGCTTAAAACTGGTTTCCCTTCCTGGCAGTGGAGCACAAAGTGTTAATGCTCTGAGACAGTTCTGAGTTTCCTGAAAATTGATCTTCATCAACTTTATCTTGAAGAATTATGATTAATAATGTTATACTATTTTCAGTTTAATCTGAGTTTCTCACCTTTGTCAGAAACTGCGGTCCTGATTCCCTCACTGGCAAACCCGAGTACACACAGAGCAATTGTTCTGATTTCAATGGACTTGCATTAGCAGTCTGCAACCAAGAGCAGGTTTTGGCTCTTCATACCAATTCTACAGTTGCTTCATATATCCCCCCCCAATGCTATAAATATTGGTGCTATTTTAGGCTAATGGTGTTTTTCTTTATAAGCCTAGCCCCATCGGAAGTTTCCGGCCCATATTTGGGTAAGTAACAAAGGACAAATATGATCTTTTTTTTTTTTCCCTTTTAAGTTGTTAAACTTCAACAATAATAAAGGTATTATGTGGAGTCATCTCAAAAATATATCCCATATATCATTCTGAGATAAAGATCTTTGTCTGAGACTTTGTCTGAAAAGGATAATGTTTCACTCCTGGCGCCTGTGAGTCTACTCTTTCTAGCATAATACATATTTGTTATACAGTTACTAGACCTGGCTAGGTACAATGCCCAAAAATCAGTTTGCACTTTTTTTTTGCCAATTAAGAAAGCTCATCAGCCCATTGCTTCTCCTCTACCGGCTGAATGCTAACCAAAACACTGGGAACTAGTGGAGGTGGTAGGAAAGTTCTTGTGTCCCTAGGTGTTATCCATGAGGGTGTAAGTTGTGGTGGAGCACAGAATGGCTTGCAGTCATAGAGCAATTTGGGTATGCTTTAAAATACCTGCACCGTCATTTTCTTTGGTGGAAATTAGGGGAACAGAAATTAAGATATGCCTGTGTGTTGCAGGAGGGGTGTGTGAGAAATCAATCCCTACAGAAATTACAGCTCTGTGGAAATTCTCCTTAAAATTTTGTTGAGTTCGGGGAATAACTTAAAACCCCGAGCTCCAGTGTTCAGACAACACTGAAACATTGCCCAGTGTGTTTTGGATGAAAAATATTTGGACGTTTTCATTTATATTTAGGCATTCTCATTTCAGTGTTCAAGACATAAATATATACCTGTGTATATACAAAATATAAAGGATGAAAGTGGAGCAAGAAACCGTAGGACTCTTAAATGCCTAACACAAGGCAGGGCGCTTGAGGGGAGTCCCCCAGGTTTTGCTCCTGCAGCCTCACCTGCTGACACAGCCCCAGCAGCCACTGCTGGATGGGTGCTTTGATGGAGCAGCACATTCCAGCAGAGGATGTTCCTTTGGGAGCGGGGGAGTCCTGGTGGGCGCTGCTGACAGCCAGCCCCCACGTAGTCACTAGTTTAACCCCATCTCACAAGATCTGAGTCTCGCTAGAGAAATTAATTCGCTCCTCCTCTCCGCCCCCCCGCCCCCCGTGCTGTGTCTGTGGTGTGGTTTGCCTCTAATCTTTAGCCAGAGCCAAGAATCATAAATATATAAAGTAAAAGTATAAAACCCATTAAAGGAGTTAAATGTGATATACTGAAGCTATGTTAAATATAGTAGCAGATTTCACAAGTTAAAAAAAAGTACCAGAGGCTTTTTGTTTATCATTTATAAACAGTTTTATTTGGCGAATAGTTTCCAAAGTTAATGGCTTTAATAAACTCTTTATAAACCAGAGTGCTTATCTCCTGTATGCTGAGGGCCAGATGGTACCATCAGATTTATACTGCAGATTTCTGGCTTCATTAATGTGGCAGACAGCAGTTTCCACACCTCACAGAGGTATGTTCTCATCTTCCAGAAATGGTGGAGCTCTGGAGCAGTGTGACTCCCCTGTTTGCATTGGAAGGATCCTCCGCAGGGGTGTGATTTGAGCAGAAGGGGGTGGAACAAGCCAAAAAAATTAAGCTGCATGATAGCACTAGAAAAAGCAGATCTGGAGGAAAAATTGAGCTCAGGTTAGTGCTGACCTTAGCTTGGAAAATCATATGCTCTCCAACATCCACATCTATACAGCCACTAGGGAGCTGCCTGGTTACATGTGATTTTACCCATCTGTTATTTAAATCACAGATCCAAACTCAAACCCTGGAGCTTGCAGAAATGATGTGGATCGGTGTCATCCCATGGATACTTTTTCTATAAACAGCTGAAGGATCTGGATTGGGAAGTCTTCCAGGCAGGATGACACTCCTGACTCCCCCAGCCCACTGTCTCTAGAACTGGGGTGATAAATACCTGTCCATTCCTCTCCTTGCCCCAAAAAGCAGCTGACTGCTGCCGCAATGCTGCTTCTTCAAGGGAAATTCACTTCCTTGCTCCCACAGTGATCCCCAGAGGTGTTGACTTGAGATAGTTGATTTTCTTAGTATCCCATGGTAAGAATGTCTAAAAATCTGGAAATGACATCTGGCTTAAGTGCAGCAGGGAATCCCCCATGTTATTTTACTTTTTGTTTTCCTTTCTATCTCTTTCCACCTGTATTGCCTGTGGTTTGAGTAATAGTGAGACAGGGAAAGAAGAGTGACTAACTAGGTTTCGATACGGTTTCTATTCAAGGTAAATATCTAGTCAAGTGTCTTCTTATCTTTCTCTGGGTTCCTTGTATTTTTTTCTACTTGACTGTCTTATCTTTGTTCTCTCTCAAAGCTATCAAATGACTGATTTGTGCACTTGCTAGCCAAATGCTGGAAAAAATCGTTCCGGAAAACAAAACATTTTATACTTTTTTTTTTCTTCAGGTGTTACACATGCTAATTTTTATTACATTTACGTAAATTGAAAAACAATTGAAGCATTTCTAAACTATATGTTCAGTTTCAGAAAAATGTGGAAAGTATGCTTTTTGTTTCATAGTCATTCATCAAAGTGATTTGATTCAGAACAAGTTTGCAATTTGGCTAATTGAAATTGCCATTATTCAGTGAATAAAAAAAAAATTCAGCCCCAAAATGTAGCCTAGCTGCTGTAACAGAAGAAAGTAGCAGGCTCAGATCAGATGCTGTGGGTTTGCTTGTGGGGGCCTGGGTGCGGGATCTTGGCAAATGTGGTTCCCTGAAGACCAGGGGAAGGAGAGCATCCTGCAGAGCAGGCTGGGAAGGGATGATCTGGATTGTAGAAATGTCATCAGGAAGCCAAAGTTATTATAAGAGAGGGTGTAGAGAGAGAAATTCTGAAGAAAAGGGAACTGGGACATGGATGTCAGGACGACTGGAGGCCTTTTTGTTTATATTTTTGTCCTCGATGTGTGTCACTAGCTGACGTGTCAAGGTTGCAGATGTCTAACCATAGCCTCCGTGCACCTGGGAACCCCCTTACCAAGTGCCGCAGTGGTAGGAATCTGCATTGGGCTCAATAAGCCATTATCCTTATGAAATTGAAACTCACCCCAAGCTATGCTTAGCACAGGGGAAGTTGTGCTGACCTGTGATGGTCCAGAGCGAGGCATCCCCCAAACTCTGCACCCCTACGTCCTTTTGCAACCAAGCAAAGAGCTGTACATGACTGGCACTTGTCCAGAGGTAGAACTGGGGTGCCACTTGGGCATGGATACCACAGACTAGGTATGGACTCCTGGTTCCTGGTCTGGTCCTGCAAGGTTTTAGCTGTCATGGTTAGCAAGAAAACCCTTCAGGTGCTTTAGTAATGGAGAAAACCTCTTGCATTTCTTTTTTTCCAGAGAGAAAATGACAGTGTATTTTCCCTTCATCATCTAAGTAAAACACAACCCTCTCTTAAGTCTTTCTTACACACTTCTAGTCATGGTGGCAGTGAGGGAAAACATTGCCGTCTGAAAGGTGGTTTGCAGAGGTGCCATTCCAGCCTCCAGCAGCACCCTGGGGGGTATTGCTATCGCAGGTCATGGTGGCATTTCAGCATGGTCACCCTTGCTGGGGGCCAGCCCAGCATGGCCACGTAGGTGGCACGTCTGATGTCTTGGACTTCCCACGTGGGTGGATAACACAGGCAAGAAATGTTCTGTGGGGCCTGCTGCCCACGGATGGCTGGGTTTGCTTCTGAGCTGGAGGCTCAGGCCTGGTTGTGTTATCCTCTGTATTAAAATGGCACAGGATTGCATGTTGTCAGGGATTATCGCTGCAGCTGAAATTAGCAAACAGTGAATCAGATTAATCTTGTGGGAGGTTTAATGCATGCTGGAAAGTAATATTTCCTACCCTGTTGGAAAAGAAATCCATCCTTCTGCAGCTTTTCTTCTCTTGCCTAATTTCAACAACTAAGGCAATACAACATTTGCAATAACTCAGGAGTGTGCAGCTTGTTTTCCAATAAGTCCAGCTTGCTGCTTATTACAGCAGGTGCTAGATGCTGAGACATCACCACCTCAGAGCAGGTAGAAAACAAGATATCATATCAAATGACATGTTGTGTGAAGATGGTGATGGAGGAGAGATTATTCCTTGTAACAACTCAAGAAGAGGGGGGTGCCTAGTGACTAACAAATGTGAACTTAGAATAAACATAATGAGGAAGTATCTCTTCTTCAAAAATTAGCTGTGGAAACCACTGTTACCAAATGCTGTGGAGACCAAAGTGGATACAGCAGGTACAGTCTTTCCAAAAAAAAAAAAAAAAATTTAAACAGTTTTAAGGTGGCAACAAGTCTCTACATGGCAGAAACTGAGAAGGTAATACCAGGCAAATAGTTGCTCTAGATTGGTGCTGTTTCCTGTATGCGTTCCCAGAGCATCTGCTGGTAGCCCATCCTGGAGATGGGTTACTGAGCAGAGTGGCCCCTGTACTAATCCAAGATGGCTGCTCTGGTGTTACAGACATTGCAGCTATATTAATACGAGTGGAAAAAACACCCCAGTCACCTTGACTTGTGTGTTTTAGTTGAAGGAAGATTCCAGCTACGTGAGAAAAGACATCTCTGTGGAGTGTTTGTAGCACTATAAGAGAGAGTAGATGGTGCTCAGAGCACACTGAAGACTAGACTTCAGCTCCCTTGGGTGTATAGGTCAGTCTACACTTGGTGATACCTAGGGGCTGGATTAACAACATTAGCTGCTAAAATCCTGTGTTTATTCAGGAAGGCTAACACTGAGAACACCCACGTGAGCTCCTACATGGCACTCTACTTGCACGCTGCTAGTGCTTCACCCATCTTCTCTGGCCGTTCACCGGGTGCTGTGCAGGCACTTTGGGGCAGCAGACAGGCAGCCAGCTGGGAAGCAAGCCACACACCGGCCGGTCACATCCTCTGGTGATGCTTGGAGGAATGCCAGCCAATGAACTTGCTGCGAAAGTTTTGCTTTAAGGCTATTATTCACTATTTTGTCTGTAGCAACAGCACTTCTGTACGTGATGTCCTCCATGTCATTGCCAGTCCTCTGACTCATCAGCTCATGAAGGAAATAACTTTGTTTTCTTTTGGCTCTCAGCTGAGCATCCAGCATAAGCACTTTCTTTTGGTCCACCTGGCCTCATCTCAGCTTTATTTAAAGTTTTCCTAGGAGCTTGTTAAAATAGTGCTTATGTTTTCTTGTTTCATGTTTGTATAGGTGATGGGGAGGAGAAATTTCCTGTGTATGCCTTTTGAAAAAAAACAACACTTGGAGAATCGTGGAAGTGTTTT
Source organism: Phoebastria nigripes (assembly GCA_035582835.1). Classification (NCBI taxonomy): domain Eukaryota; kingdom Metazoa; phylum Chordata; class Aves; order Procellariiformes; family Diomedeidae; genus Phoebastria; species Phoebastria nigripes. The sequence goes on along the minus strand of JAYKAV010002933.1, from coordinate 4,358,629 downwards.
CTTACCTTAAATATATTTCTGGAGCTTTCATGTAGCCAAAAGAGAACCACAGTGAAAGTGTATTAAAAAAATGCTCCCCCCTCCCCAAAACCCACTTTGAAGAGATGGAGAACACTTGTGTATCTGTTCAAAGACTTATGATTTTGCTAGCACGCACCCTGTTGATCCCACAGCCCCATCATATACGGCTGCTGCTTTTGATGTTGAATATGTTGCCAGAGTAATTTTCAATCGGTCCCAGACCAGAGAGGCGTTTGTAATGCGTGGCTGTGTAATTATCAGGTGCTTCGAGTGTAAATGTTGATCCCAAAGAGGGCAGGGAAAAGAAATAAAACAAGGCACGAGTGTGTCTTGCTGCAGTCTGAAGTGGGATCATGAAACAAAGGAAGCCCCATCTTGGATTTTGCTTACAGGGACTTGTCTCACATATTTGGGCTATTTTGTCAATAGTGAAATTGTTCATGGATCACGCAAAAGCAGAAGATGAAAGTCAGTGGAGGTTCAGGGAAGTGTTTAGTGTGTGTTCAAATCTCACTCGTGTCCAGCTAATTGTGAGTTTCAGTGTTGTCATGAATAGAGATGATTTTAAGCATATACTTGAATTCTTTCTAACTTGAAGCCTGAATAAACTATCCCTTTTCAGTAAACTCAGTAAGGACAAAACTTTTTTCTGGACTATCGTCTGTAACTTTTAACACTATTTTCAGTGCTCTAAAATAAATACAGACAATCTGGCCTCAGAGTCCAGTCTCATATTTCAAAAATAGTTTGGTGGTAAAACAGCTTTTTCTTTGTGTTTTTCTTTTTGAATGCAATAGTGAACGCTTGAGAACTGGGACAAAAGTTAGTCCTTGCACCATCCTGTCTATCACTGCTTCTTCCAGAGTTACAGAGACAGAAGAGATTAGAGTTTAAAAATATTGGTGCGCTGTCACTCAGCTTGTTTTTGTTGGCCTGACAAGCCACCAGCTGCTGCAGTTTGTTGCCATTTCACAGGCATCTCCTGAGGTACTGAAACAAGGTTTTCAGTAATTCAGCACCATGACCCTTCTTAAATTATATGGCATCTTTTAGAAGCAACAGCATCCTGAGGATGTGGCAGGCAGCACCTGCAGAAATGGCTAAAGAACCACCTTGTTCACCAGCAAATGTCCCCAGCGCTGTGCCCTAGCCGCTGCAGGGTATGATTGTGCTTGGTCACCAAGTGCTGCTTGCTAGGCTTTGTTGATCTTTGTGATAGCTTCATATAGAAGATTTATAGGCAGCAGTGGTGGGTCACATTTGCTTCTGGATTTCCTGGAAGCCTATGAGGTACCAGGGGGTCTCAATCAGATGGAGGAGGCAGCTCAGGACAGAGGGAGGACCGGAGAAGAGGCAGGAACGTGGTTGTGGCTTGAAGTAGATGGGAGAGCAAGAACAGGAATCAGGCAGCCGGGGGGTCTACTGTGCAAGGCAGGGGCTGGGAACAGGGCTGGAACCAAGGCAGGGAGCTGAGCAGGCATCAGGAACAGCAACGGGCTCAGAAAACATCACTGGGCTCATGAGTCCCGCAAATGGCTGCAGGGAAGGGGCACACTGGATAGTGGCAGCATCCATCAGTAGGTGGTGGCCAACATTCAGGGTGGTTCATGGTCTCCTGGAGATCTGCTGTGGTTTGGTGGCCATCGGCAGCTCCCTTGCCTGGCTGCTGCTTGGCAGGGACTGTCAATAGCCTGGCAGTGACCTAGCTTAAGATCCCTGATCTTCATCATGCTGTGCAAATATTTCCACAAAACTACATGTGATGATATGAACAACAGATAACTTATTAAAAGAGCCATGATTTCCCTATTTCCTTAGTAATAAATACAATGATTGAGAAGTACAGTGCTTCAGTTTGGAAAAGCATGTCTTCACTTATCTGGCTAAGATAAGAATAATGCTGGAGATAGATAACACAAGAAAATGCTTGGGAAGGGAACGACCGTTTTGGAGCTGGTCTTGGACTGTCTTTGTGGATGCAGACTAATCTCTCAGGCCAGGGACCACATGAAAAGTGTTCAGATAGTTCCCAAACTTGGAAGCCTCAGCCTTCCTCCTTTGCTTTAAAAGGAAGTTTCCTATTCAAAATGAAAACTGATCTCATGCTTCCAGATGCTTCACCGGGCTGGCTCCGGGCAGCTGGCGTGCTGATCGCACTGCAGTTGTGGCAGCACAGAGCCTGCTTCGGGCTGCCAAACCAGCCCGAAAAGCAGGCTGGAGTAGCCAGAAACACGCTCCTGGCTGCTGCAGTTAGTCCTACCATCCCATTTACATTTACCTTGGGTGTGCCTACCCCACGCAACTGTGCTTACAGCCTAGGCACACACCCCCATCTCCCCCCGTGCTTCCATTCCCTACGTGTAAAAGGAGAGAACAGCAGAAGAACAGCACTATGTAAGAGGTCCTATTTAGTCCACTTTGATTCAAGCAAGCCTGTGTGTGGTGGTGCACAGGACAGTGAGGCAACCTGTCCAAACTGACCATGGTGGCTCATGATTTTAAAGTTAAGCATGTGTGTAAGTGTTTTGCCAAGCTGGAGCCCCACACCAAGAGCTGGGAAGCCAATGTTTGGCAGTGAGACAGCAAAAGCCTTGAATGACTTTGGCTGTTTTACCGCACTGCAGTTGGGCCTATGAAAGTTCACTCTTCGCACCTGGCAGTTGAGGTAATTATCCTATCTCTTGCAAAAACATAATAGATGCATTGTTTGACTTGTGAGGAACAGCAACAAAGTGCAATTGCTGAACTGAGATGTCAGCATAAGAGAATAAAAGTACTGAGGTGAAGGCTTTGATGTGGCAGAGGACAGTGGCCCAGACAGCAAGCATTACACTCCACCCACTTTCTGCTTCTGAAGATACTCCTTACATTGCAAATCCCCTTCTTAAATGCAAATCTGCAATTAAATGCACTCTGTTCCATTGTTGCCTGGTGAAGCTGAAAATCAAAACGCAAAACCAGGTTGCCCTTCTACAAACGCACCTTGTCACCAAATGGTGGGATTCAATAACAGCAACTTCTGAGGTTCCAAAAGATCAAATACTTATCAGGTGTGTTTTATCTAAAACTTGCAATTTATTCGCCAGACACAAACAAAACAATGATGAAAACAAAGCTCTTTCTTCTCATCCTTGCCCTTTCCCAACCCTGGGGTGCCACAAAATAAGAAGAAAGGTACTTTGCCACCCCTTGCTCTGATGGTTATGATGTTTGTGTGGCAGCACCTACACCAGAATTGAGGATTTGCTGTGCTGAGCTCTCTGCAAACCTAGGCAGACTCTTCCCCAGAAGATTCACGGTTTCCGGACTATAGTAAGCAAAGTTACACCTCTTAATGAAAACTTTTTTTTTCTCAAAAACTGACTGTAGTTCAGTGGGTACAAACCCTGTGTGGGGGTCCTCTTAATTATTTAAATTCAGTGGTAAAATCATGAATGCAGTCTTCCTGGTTCTAAGCCAGGCTTGAGCAAAATGAGATCTGTCTACTTAAAGTTTTTCCTCAACATCTTTGAATCACTTTTTAAAGTACCCTTTCAGTTTAATTAATGTTGCTTTCTCAGCGTATTAAACCTTCAAAATATGAATGAAGTCAAAGGGATAAAATAAATAGTACAGTCAAGCGACATGGTAAAGATACGACAGCTTTTTTGTTTGCCAAAGGACCTCTGACATTTCTGTGAGCATTACAGCCTGGCAACAAAGTGGTAGGGAGTGTTAACATGCATATCAAGAGTCATGTATTTTCCAAAGTCCTCCACTTGACCCCTGGCACTGAGTCTCCAGCCTCTTCTGCAATGTAGCCACATGCACCTGAAATACTACATAAGCACTTGCTATGCCAACACCCATCTGGGTGCTAGCAATGTATCTATCTGATCAAATACTCAGCCCTGCACTGGAATCAAAGTTTTATTTTGGTTATGCAGCACTTAGAAATCAACTGGGTTTTCAACACCTTAGCAATTAATCTGTGCACCAACAAGTGAGCCTGCATTTTAATAATGGCAAGACAATCACCAGGTTTTGAAATGGGAGAGGATTTAGAAAGGCTTAGTTCTGACAAGTATCCTGGTGAGGTAAGAAATTAAAGACAGTTGTGAGCTATAAATATTCATCTCTCACTTGCTCAGGATAACTGGTTAAACAATGATCTGAGAGTCTTTTCCCTGGGAAAACCCTCGATGGAGGAAAGTTCCTTCAGAAGCCAAGGGGCATCACAGGGTGCTTTTAACCGACGTCAGCAGAGTCACACTGCAAAAACATTAGAGCTTTCAGGATAATGAGCCTTAAACTACTATATATGAGAAGATAACAATTCAGTTCAGAACTGTATTTTTCCCAGCTGGTAAGGGAAATGAAACTATTGACTGGTCTGTCAGCAACTCTTTTTAAAAGGCATATAGGCGTACGCTCGCATCTAACAGATAGCCCATTCGTAAAAGCCTAGGACTATCACTGTGCCAATTCAGTTTAACCTCTGAACAACCTGGGTCCAAATTTCACCTGATGATTTCTTCATTTAGTTCACCAGACATTGCCAAACTCTATGCATTAGAAATATGTCCGGTGGGATGGGCTTTGTGGAGGTACCTCTTCAGCATCTGAGGTGCTCTGGTTCATGGATAGCAGCCGGCTCACAAGGGTGAGCAGAGGTCCAGTTCTACCCAGCTGCCCCATGGCACCCAACCCTAGCAAGGACACCCCAGCCCTGGAAAGGGCACCCCTGCCCTGGCAATGGCTTCCCCACTGCATTAGCAGAAAGGAGAAAGGAAATAAACCCTGTATCAAATAAGAGTTACGTCTCCAGAGGCATATCAGTACCATTTGGGGTGGGTAAAAGAGTAGGTGGGTGGCAGGAAAGGAGCAAGTGCTAAAGCAAAAATTACTACCAACAAAGATAGCAAGAAAGATAGCGTAGTTTAACCACAGAATCCACAGTGCATAGCTACTGAGCCTACCCCAATTATAACCACAAAATACAGAATCTTTAACCACAGTAATCAGATGATATGACCAATATTCAACACAAGGATCTACAGAGAACAGCTCGAACACTGGAAAACAATTTCAGGAACATTCATTTTCGAGGTTTGAAAACATCCGTTCAGAGCAGTGCCTCACCACCTCATGTGCTGTGGAGCTATCTTTTCTCAGCAAAAGCTGTAGCAGATAAGTTTCTGCTTCTGTGATGCTGATGGAAGGGAGTGAACCCTGCAGTGTTGGGCTGTACACTTGTGGCACTGCAGTGTGAGCAACATGTGCCTTGCCTCGGGGTTTGCTCTGAAAGGCGAACACTCTGCCCATTAGGGAATACATGTGCTCCGGGTAGCCAGCTGGTCAGAAATAGGGCCCCAAATGTGCAGACCTGGCCTCAAATAATTCCCTCTAGTTTTTTCCAGTCCCTGTTGGAGACTCCAATGTGAGTGGGCCATGAATGGGCCCCACTCATGCTTCAGGTTTAGGATTGTGCATTCAGCCCACAGGCTCCCCTCGTCCCACTGTACACCTTTGCTCTTGCTGCGTCCTTGGCCAAACACAGCTCGGCAGCACACAGCTCTGATCCCAGCTTCAGGGCAGACTGCTCCAGCCTCTCCCTGTGCTGGGTTTGTGCTGCATTTTCTGGCTACACAGCTCTATGCGAACTGATGTTCCTCGGGAACACAAGGTCTGTTGTGCTCAGTGACAGTCAGTGTAAATATTTTAAATAGTAATGGGAAGCTTTTCATAGTCTTCAAAGCACTGTCCTAAAACTTCCAGCTGCAGATCTCATGTGGTTTATATTAGAACATGATGATATTGCAAGTCGGAATATAAGGCTAGCTCTAGCAATAAAAGGACACAGTTTCCACCTATTTAAACTCACCATATCTTCTTACAGATCATCATTGTTCGTAATGGATTTCTGGAACTGTTGTTAAAGAGATTTGGGCCTCTCATAACCTTTTCTTAACCAAAGAAGATCAGTTTCTTAAGTTAAAAGAAAACTTTACTCACTCTGTTCCTCTGATACCAGAAATGCCAGCTATTGCTTTGGGTTTTCCTTTTTCTTTTCTTTCATTCCGTGATTTGTTCTCCTCTGTATCAAGGCAGAAGACAGGATCCCTAAATATCCTGCAGGAAAAAGCTGAGAAATAATTGTTATCAAATAATCCCATCCACCAGATTTGAAACTTTGCATCAAAGTTTGAGCAACTACAACTTCAGGATAACCTGAGAGGTACTTACGTGTTTGATGAAGAGTGTACTGAACAATTCAAGCTAACTGTCTTTACCTATTCTAAACCAACCATGTTTCGTATAACAAATCAATAATGTATGTTTCCCCTCTTTCCTAGTCCTTTGCCTCAGTTTCTGTGACCTGCTGCCAAAAGTGTTTTAAAAGGATGAAAGATGCTTTGTAAGTTAAGAACTATTAATGAGAACTGGAAATGGGATAGAACAAAAATATGTCTTCAGATGCTTTGAAGAAAAGGTCATCATGGTGGGAGAGCCAAATTAAAACCAAACCTTCCTCAGGGGCACAGGCAGCACGGATCTGAATGAAGTGGGTGGAGAAACTTATATATCTCGACATGCATCATATAACATGGGAATCTGTGTTGTCCTGGCCAATGTAAATGAGAGGAACGGAGGGGGTGCTGCAGCACCTTCCCCCTCCTTTCTCACACATGCACATGGTCCATTCTGTCCCCAATAAATACATGACTATTCCTGGGGCTGAACAGCATGTTTAAGCTCACAGGGATAGACCCTCAGTGGGTTTAGGAGCTTAGGACCCCTTTCACAAGGGTAGTCCTCTTCCAAAGGAGCATTTGCCTCTGTTTGCATATAGGTGAATCCTGAGGACTGTATCTGAGAAAATGTATTTTATGATTCAATTATATGTTTCTCCTCAGTGACCATAGATTCCAAGTAGCTGGATGTGATTGCTCAAAGTCTTTTGGGCACTTTTACGTACTGAGAAAGAACTCTGCCAGAGCAAAGAGTTTACAAAACATGTACCTCAAGAGGAAGTCCTCTCTACGTGTTTTAGGGAGAGAGGTTTACCACAGGAAGGAGCTGGCACTAGTGATCCGGTAGCCATATGGTGAGCAACCACCTCTGTGCTCAGGGCTCGCTTTAGTCTGCAGCAGCCTTGAAGCAAAGAGAGAGAGGGTTGGTGTTCTCATTGTGAAAGTAAACCTGCTCTCCATACCATCTGATACGAAATTCTCATAGACTGATCAGTTCAGAAAAGAACAATACATCACTTTTGTGTACAAACTAATTTGTCTCCTGGATGAGTCCTTCCTTTGGGTGACCCGCTCTAGCTGTCCTGAGTTGAAGAGAGAGAGAGACCATTTTAAGCATGAAGGCAGTTCAAAGAAATCTTTTAGGAGCAAATATCAGGTCACATGCCTTCAAAGAAAGCTGCCACCTCACTTCATCAGGAGTGTCCTACAGTCAGATCAGCGGGGCCAGCTGGGTCTCCAAGAGCCTGTCTCTATAGTGTGGGACACGACTCCTTCTCAAGGTCACTGTGATGCTCTCACTTACCAAACCCTCCACAGGCCCAGGGATCACCTCTCCGCACAGCTCCTGTGGGCTGCTTCGTGGCTGCTGAGATGCTGTCAGGGGAGGAGATGCAGAAAGGATGCTCTGGGTGCCTGGCATGGGGTTAACGCAGCCTGACAGGACTAGCTACAATGACCCACAAGTTTCTTTTCAGCTCCGTGTCCCCAGAAAGCCTCTGCTCCTAACCTCTTTGTCAGACTTTTCCTCATCTGAAACAGAAAAAAAAAAGATTCTCCATTCCTCATTTCGACAAGAAAAAAGTCTCCAAATATTCAAAGGTGGTGTTTTATCCAGTACCTGACCCATCTGGGATCATGAATTATGGTAAAAATAACAAAAAAAACCCCTCTCAGACCTTGCAGCCTGTTTTCTTGGCCAAAGTGCTCAAAATAATTTTGGAGTCAAATCAACATAAGCATAAGCACCCAAACTCGCACTTGCTGCTCTTTATTTTCCTAAGGAAAGGGGAGAATTCATCTTTCCAAGTGTGGCCATGGCCTTGCTGAGTCACGTGCAGCTGCGCAAGTGGATGTAAGCTGAGTGTCAGACCCCGCCACTGAAACTGGACACCCTTTTCGCACAGGTGCAAATGACTGCACGGGGGACGCACGCGGCGAAGAGTCGGCCCCAGAGACCCCGCTCCCTCTCCCTGCTGCAGCTGCCGCTCGCCGTAGCATGTTCAAGGCTAGCACCGCTTTCTGGAAGCCAAAACCCGAGGCTGAGATGTTTGTGTTTGCAGGTGGGACTGGGAGGAAATGAAAGTGAGTGCTAATGTAGTCTTTGGCCTCGGCAGAGGTCAGCAAGCGCCCAGGATGGGAATCTTTGAAGTAAAACACAGCACAAAAGTTCTTCTTACCCCAGCACGATCACTGGACTCTGGCTCTAGTTATGACCAGAATGAATTGTGTCTATTTTCACGTAGAAGAATTTAACTATGGGTACAAATAGGTACATATATACATAAATGAAAACGACTTGATTGCCCTCTTTGTTATAAAGCACTTGCATTCACACAACGGCCTTTCAATTTAATATAACAGACAAGGCTGCTTATTGCTACTGTCCGCTTCAGCATTCAAAAGCTGGGACTTGGGGTGAAAAATACAGGACCACTCACTAAAGGACTTAAATTTCATATGCTTCAAAAAATATCTCTCTCCTTTTAACACTGGATCTGCTTTTGCTGTGTTGGCAAGGCACAGTAGTGTCTGGAGACATCTGTTGCTATGTTTATACTAGCAAGTAATTTGGTACAGTAGGAGTGTATCAGTAGATAAAGCATTTGGTGCTGAGTCACATATCCACAATGTGCAGTTTGGGGGGGGTTACTTTGAACTAAACTGGATCTGGTTCTCGGAACTAAGCACCCCCATTGCGCATGTGGCTCAAAGCTGTCTGCAGGGCTCGTCCCGGGTTCAGCCTCTCTTGACCCATCAGGAATTAGGGCACATTTGGTGCACACCTGAGGCACAGCTTCCAGGTTAGTTTCCTCTGAAAGGAGTCCAGTTTGCACGTGTTAAAACAGCCCTGTGAACTGAAACAATGTGCAATAAGTGGGGGTGACTGAGAAATTTGCTTAAAAACACACTGCTGCCCTGAACCAAAAAGCTGATGTGTATGCAGGCAGCGGAGATCAGACCTGGTTATTCTACGTGTGTGCACAGTAGCTGCCCAGCAAGTTCACAGCCTGGATAGATACGATAAAGAGCGGGAGAAAAGTGAGACCCCTACAAGGCAAGTGTCCTGCCTGAGGTCATGCATGTTACCAATGGTTTTATCCATGTGAGCCACTGCCCCTCTGAGTTAGCCCAGTTAGGACTCTGTTGAACAACCAGTTACTGGTGCTTGGGAAGGAGCAGTAAATGGGCCCCTTTTTGCACTGAGGATCCCACACATAGCTTATGTTCTTTTAACTGAACAGCGGATAACAAGTATTTCTATAGCATGTCTTTTGCTAATAATGGTGCCCCAAACTGCCAGGTTTTATTCCATTTTGAAGCAGTGTGATACCTTCTGACTGGTTGACAGAAGCCTCAAGCCATACCTAACTGAACCTCTTCAAAAAAAAAGAGACTAGAATCAACATTGCTTGGCATGAGGCTGGCATACAGCAAACGTGACCCTGGGCAAAATTGACAGCCATATTTCAGCTGTGCTATAGTCCTCATTAAATGTTTTGTCTTATCAGTGTCTTATATCTTTTTTTTGTGGACACATGGGCCACTGAAAATGTCACAAAACCTAATTGTTACTATTTTGACAGACAACTCGCTCTCCTTTATCTAATTGCAAGCTCTTTAGGCTTATCTATACAATCAAAACCATTCTTTAACTATATCCTCTCAAAGAAATGGATTTCTTTCCATAGAGTTGCTGCTCTCATTGCAGTTCGGTACTTCCCTGCTAAAGCTAGGCAGAGAAGTGACACTCCTTTTCTTTGAGTGGAGTGAGATAAATAAATGCAAGGCATCTCTGACTTTGTGGAAAGAGCTGGTGGTAAGCGCTGCAGCAAGAAATGGGGAGCTGAGAAACAGGTTGGTGTAGCTAACTGGAACTTTTCCAGGGTTGCTAACTGACAACTTGGTTGGTAATTCCAGGGTGAAGTCCTGGTACAGCAGTGGGGTGCTGCTGTATTTACTTCCCCATGCAGGCACTATCTGCACTCACTACTCTGTTTTACCACCTGGTTCTTCAGCTGGATTCCCCATTGACCTGAGAGGAGAATGCAGTTGAAAAGCCTGACCCAGTATGACTCTCTGATATTCATTTTATTAAGAGGATGAACAACTTTTTTCTAATGGTCTTTATATTCCTTTCAGGCAACTCTATCACCCAGATTTATTCCAGTGAGGTTGTTTAACCTTTACCTCCCTCAACACAGTTCCTTCATTCTATGAAAAGTCAGACATTATGCATTCAAAAGCACCAGTTGCTTTCTATGCCATTCATTGCCATTCTACATGTGCTTCTGCCCATGCTCTTCAGCTACTGTCAAAGGCTTTGCACTGTGTTTGTTGCCAATTTGGCAATGGAGTATTCTTGGGTTTGTGCAGCTGGAGACTGTGAAGGCAATGTCTCATACTTATTTCCCAAATGTCTTATCATTAGTTAGGAAGAAACCATCACCTTATACCATCAATCTTTCTGTTTTTAGGCTGTCCTTCACTGACAAGGAAAAGTTGATGAATTCTGCTGGTGGAATTGTCCACTTGCCTCCTGTGGTACACAGCCCCAGACTTGGTGCCAGAGCACAGGAAAAAAAATCACCTTCTCCATAGGCAGGTGTCCAGCAGGAGGGGAATTTCAGCCTCCCTTCTCCTGTTTGGTGTCTTTTAGAGCCAGGCTGAATGCTCTTCCATGCCCACCTCCCATTTCCCACTTTGGCAACCCTCCTCCAAAGTGTTCCCAGTTGCTGGTCCAGCTCACAACACATGACCAAGTCCTCACAGGAAAGCTTGGCTTCATTCCTACATATTAAAAAAGAAAGGTTTGCACTATTTCTGTATATCAGTGTTGAGGTCTGACCATGATAAAACTCTGTACCCTCACTGTTTTTCTTACTTCCTCTCTTTTTTCTTTTTACCTCATCATGGGTCTGTTTGGATGTTGTGGCCATTACTAACGTAGGCAACGATTGCAAAATAATGAAGAGGCAAGAGTAATGCTGCTATGTTGAGCATTCAGTGCTAAACTGTAGTCTTTCAGTAAAAAGAAAAAGAAGGAAAAAACAGGCTCAGAGTGACATATTTATCTTCTCCTCCTCCACCTTGCACCTGTTCCCCCCAACCCTCCTTTGGTGGCTTAAAAAACCTAACGTTTTTCCCATAATGTGTGGGCAACTTCAGTGCATCTGAGTTTCTGACAGAGAGCGGAAAAAAGGAGAAAGTGAATTACTAAGAACTGCAGCCAGGGTGGGTTTTCAGTGTGGTGCTCACTACTCATTTTAGTAAGGCTCTGTAGGGAACCTGGGGCTGGCCCCTGGTGCCTTCTTTTCCCCTCTTTGCTCACTGCCAGTAGCAATGCAGCAGCAGCGATGCCTCAGCCCTGAAACTCAGCCTGCCCTGCAGACACTCGCAGCTCCAACAGCTAATCTCCATCAAGCCGCTTCTTGCCCTGCCTTCCTCTCCTACCCCACCCAGGCCAAGGCAGGTTTAACCACCCCTCGCGCAGCGGCTCTCAGCGCACTGGGGCGGCAGCGGGCTAGCCGGCAGTCCTTGCAGAGAAAGTGGGGGCAGATAGGTGAGGAAAACCCGTCTGCAGCCCACAGACATTAACAGCAACACCAGTGATGCTCCCTGCGCAGCAGCAGCAGCTCGGAGGAAGATAGGCCGGGCAGGCAGGGGTGCCAGTTGGGTTAGTATGTGTCTGCACTGAAAGGCATGCTCTCTGGCACCCTTGGCTGCGTGGTCTCAGTTTGCAGTGGGATTTGTAAGAGGAGGGGTTTTTTTTCCATTGATGAGAAGTGCAAGTGGGAACAGCTGCTGACTGCTTGAAATAATAGCGGAGGCACTGGGATCTTGAGATGTTCAAGTCAACACAAGTTGGCCTTGAAAGTTTTGAGCTCCGGCTTAAAGTGTAAAATTATCCTTCAGCAGCAGGAAGCTGATCACCCATGCCAGTAAGTGAAGTTCAGTGGAGGTGAGGTGACTCATGCGATCACTTCAGAGTCTGCCCGGTTCCTGAAAAGGTGGTTTCTTCTCCTCCTCCCCACCCAGGCTGGCCAGGACAGCCACAGTTTTACAGCTGCTGTTTCCTCACAGTTGCTGCTCAGTACGGTGATACGGCAGCCCCGGCCTGAGGGGAAAGAGAAAGTCTCTCCCCTGCTGAAGAGAAACATGAAACACACGAACCGCTCTGCTCCCTGTGGCAGATTTTGGGACACCAGCTGCCTTTTCCTGCCACCCGGAAGCTTTGTAGAGCGTGACCATGAGTATTCCCTGCTACAGCCCTGCACCGCTCCACTGCCACGACACCAGCACCCTGTGAACGCTGGCTGGTGCCGTGCAGACGCTCCCGCTGCTTGGGGACATTTGGGCTCCAGCTGTATCAGGCCAGCTCCGCTGATTCACGCTGGCTGGGGACCAGGTGCCAAACAAGAAAAATCTCTCGTTGTGCCTCCCTTGTTATTCAGGATGTTTTAATTGGTTATTAGTGGTGATTCCCATTCATTAAAGAAAGGGCATGAGTAATTTTCATACGTTGCTGGTTTTGCTAGTAATGACGTAAGGTGATTACAAATGAAAGAAATGAGAGGAAAAACGTTATGGTCTCTGTAATCACTTTCACTGTTTCCCAGGAATAATTAGTCAGCTTCCTTTAGTTTTCTGTGGGAGTTTTTCATGTGTCATGGCAAGAAGAGATGAAGATGTCTTTAATGCCTAATGGAGCACTTAGGTGAAGATGTAAGAGGTGTCTAAAGCACAGACTGTAACTGAGATTTTCCTTTTTCCCTCTTACATACCGATGTCTGACAGAAGAAAAGACATGTGCGTGGATCTCTAGTACTTGGGCTGAGCTGGAAAACACTTTGGATGTCACACATCAGCTTACATCTTTGAAGGGACCTGTTACTGCTGAAAGTACAGTTTGACTTTGGTGTAAAGTACAAAAGCTTCTGTGCTGGCAGTTAGTGAACAGACATTTGCAGTGTAGCTATGTAAAAACCTTGCAAGCGCTGCGGTGAGGGGAATGTCCGAAACGCCTTCCCCAGGTGCTGGGACAGGTCAGCCAGAAGTGAGATGGGCATCTCCGATGTACAAAGGAGTGCCTTGGGCCTAGAGTTTCCCTCCTTGCACTACCAGCTTTCATCTCCAGCGCACAGTAATACCACCTTTTCTCTCCACTGACAGCAAGAAACAGGACCCCAGCAAACCACGAGGGACACAAGGATGCCTGCCTGTGCGAGGCAGCTCTCCTTGCTTTCAGTGAACATGCTCTGGCACAGCAGGTTCCTAGTTGGGAAACAAATGGGAATATCCTGCTGGCTGGAAGCTCTTGGACTTTGAGGGATGGGCGTACCTGTTTGTAGAAACATCATCTTGTGGCAGGAATGTGCCAGCTTTGATCAAGCTTTACCTGGGAGGAGACCTCCCAGAGCCAGGGGAGACACTCAGATGCAAGGGTATTGCACAGGGCTGATTCCCGGGCAGGTGGTGCAACCCCTTCTTTGGGTTGTGGGAGGTGCAGGGTGATAGCCTGATTCATCCCGAGTCAGACCAGGAGCCAGAGCATGGGCCCTCCACGGCCAAGTGGGTATTGTTGGTCTGGTTTCTTTTTTATTTCTGCTGTTTCTCTCCCCTTTCTCCCTGCCATCCTCCAACTGCTTTCTCCCTCCTCCTTCCACCCCAAAAGCACTTAGTCTCTTTCTAGTATAGAGACTTTCTCCTAAAGCCTGGCCAGCAGAAAGGAGATTGCATGATTAGGCAAGGAGAGCTCTGGATTTGGGTCCTGTCTCCAGTTTGCAGGGAAGAAGCCAGGAAGTTATTCAACAAGCCTGTCCTCCCTTTGCTGAGATAATCCATCCCCCGGGCTCAGCTGCCCGGCTCTGGCGACGCTGGCACAGAAGTAGCTGGGGTGAAGACGAAGAGCTTTACTCACCGCTGCCCGGGAAGCAAATAGCCAGCACTGGTTGCCCCCCTGCAAACAAGAAACTCGAAACAAGGGCAGTACAATGCCAGTGGTCGTCCTTTTCCCAGGCTCCAGTATTGTGCAAGGAGGCTCTTCTCTGTGGCAGAGCAATTGCCTACATCGACCTCTCCTCTGTACGTCCCTGCCCGAAGCAAAGCCCCTTTGAGTCAAAGGGAAGTCTTCCTTACGCATTTGGTGCCGGAACGTGCAGGCAGCAGACCTCGCTCCCCGTGGCTCCCACATTTATATTAAACTCTTCCTTGGAATTTTAAGATTACCAAACACACTGTTTCAACAGAACAAGGATTTTCAACATATCCTGTCCAGAGGACTCAAGTTTACCTTCCCATGGGGACTTTTTTTCTCGTACTGGGAGAAGCAGCAATCCATTATGTTTGAGTTGGGAAACATCACTTAGCCATTCCTGTGGCCCCTCAAATATTTAACGATGTGCAGTCACTCCAAGAGGCATTCTTACATTTTTTTTGCTGATACTCAAAGACTGAATATCAATTTGTCCCCTGCCTAACTTGTCCCCTCTGGTTTCAGCGTTCCGTTTCTTCTCTTGTTTTCAAGATTTTCAGATCTCGTTTGTATTTGTGGAAAACAGGAATTTAACATTAAACTAAGCGTGAAAATTGAAACAATTTGTGTTGTGAATATTTTGGTCATATTTAAATTTGTGCAGGGGGTTTCCTATGGATGCCAACACTATCACAGCAAAAGCTACTTGCTTTCTTAAATATGTACAACTTCTCATCAATTTATATAAAAAAATGTTTTGTTCCTGCTAGACTGCCTTCCATGGAAACTATGCAAGATTTTCATGAAATGACTTTAAATCCTGGACTTAACTGAACCTTATGGGTCTTTCCACTCATTTCACTTTTGTTGTAAATTACTTAATGTTAGAGCTGCTCTGAAGGTTTTCCCAGCTTTCCAGCCATAGAAATCCTGTTACGTCTTCAAACTGGACAGCTTTGCCTGCTTTGTCAAGTGTCTGCTTTGTTTAGGGCTGCTTTGAACTTGGAAAGCCAACTATTCCACTTGTTTTTACCACTTTGAAGGAAAACGTTATTAATCCTTATGTTAGTCTGTTTATGTGCAGCCCTTGCTTTTTTGGAAAATATTTGCTAACTTTCTTCTGACTTCTGACTTATGTATCAAGAGATGAGAAGAATTTTTATATTAATATACAGAGTATTTTTTAGAAGCAAAAGTAATGGTTTGATTTTTTTAAAATAGAATTTAGTAGTCATCAAAATATTATTTTCTATGTAATGTCATGAAGACATCATTACACCACAGCTTGCATGATGGGAGGGATTATCAACCTATTGGTCTGTTAATGATGCTAAATGAACACTCCCTTTTAAACTTGTATTTATCTTCTAATAGATATATTGATTTAAAGAAGCCAAAACCTTTCCTTCTTCATTTTTCCCTTCCCTCATGTTCCCAAATAATCATTAAAACACATTGTGGTTTAACATGTCTATAAATCATGCCATTATATGCACAGTAACTAACTGTTGTGCTTTTCATATGGCTAGATGTTGCTGGTCTTAACACTTTCAGAAAGAGCTGGTGCTACACTTGCCTGGACCCCAGGCAAGATCTCTTCCTCCACATCGCTCGGCATGCGCTTCTACACCGGTGAGGCTTTGAAGACCTTGTATCCATGCCAGCCCTAATTTGAAAATACTCACATCTGTATCTTCCTCAACTCTTACATGCCTCCCTGAGGTAAGACGTAATGCTCTTATCTTTTCTCTTGTGCCAAATCTCAAACCACAAAAAGTACTAATTCAGGCTTCAGTGGCTCAGAGAGGGAGGCAGAGCGCTGCGGACCAGGGATGGGGCAGTGTTTTGGACCCTGCTCTCTAGGGGAAAGGGTTTCTGCTCCAGACTGAAACTTTCCGTTATATTAAATGGGATATAATATGCGGGCAGAAGTAGATCATCTCTATTTTGGCAAAGGTAATGATCCTGGCAGGGGAAAGAAGGTAGATGAAATAAGAACATTGGGTTCCAAAAATCTCATGTACTCTCCTATTTTTTTTTCTTAGTCTATGCATATGATTTTGAAACTTTTTCTCTGTTAATTTTAGGGTGAAGCTGTTCTTAATTTTTCTCCTATGGAGTGTGCTTGCACCGTTTTCTCCCTCCTTCAGTCTCCTAGGCACATTGTGGCTGTAAGCACAGAGGGGTGTGTACATATGGCTGCCTGAATGAAGTGTGTGTAGGTGGAAAGTGATGGGAGAGTGGGTGGCATTGTGCCTCCAAGGAGAGGATCCTTTGTGCCCACCAGATCCCCAGGAGAGACAGACTCTGACCACCCAAAGGGCAACTCTCTTCCCCACTAACTCAGGACATGCAACAGCAGCAGCAGCATCATCCCTGCCATCAGCGTGGTGATCCCAGATCACTCGTGCTCTGGTCCAGCCAAACCAACCCTTGTCACCTTGCGGCAGGTCAACCCCTCAGCACCTGCATGTTGTCTGCCGCGCTGCAAGGTGGTGGAGCCATGAGGACACCGGCTCCACCACTCCTTCGATCGGGCCCGGCAATTTCACGCTGCCGTGAGCTGCCGAACGGCGAAGAGGACAGCTGTAATGCTCACCCCCCATCTAATCCCTCACACGAGCCACTGTGCGCAGGAGCCATGAGTTAACATGCGGCAGAGGAGCTGTGGCAGCTCGGCTTTTTATTCACAAGCCAAAACAATCCCCACTGGCAGCTGATCAGGCAGCCCCTCGGGGGACCAATTACTCTGACGTGCGCTGTACAAACTGCGGCAGGCGGCTGCCGGCTCCCCGGGGAGATGCTCCGCTGGGCTTCGCGAGCAGGAGCCAGCCTGATCCTCTAGACACAAGTTGTTCCTCATGTCAAAACTGCTGCTAATGACACAATTAACTAACTGGGGACTACTGAGGAGCTCTTAATTAGGTAAACACTGCTTGGTGAAAAACGAGTGCCCGGTTCTGAGCCTACTGGTTCGTGTCAGGCTGCTGGGAGGTGAAGCCTCCGCCTGCGGATGAGGAATCTGCTTGAAGGTTTAATTTAGGTGGTAAAACTGTAACTCAGCTGGGAATTCCCTTTCATGCAGAATTTAAAATAAGTGCTAGAAACAGCTCAACGGCTCGCAGAGACGCCCTAGAAGTATTTAAAATATTTCATTGCATATACAGAAAAAGATTACTTCCTTAGGCAGAGCAGCGGCAAAGAAACTGCTGTCTAATTTTAAGTGGATCAACTGGGAAAATCTCAGAGACAAAACCCAGGGGGAAACTACAAAAGCATTTTGCATTCTTCATGTGATAATGGGCCTGATGCAGTGCGTGGCACTCAGAGAACGAACTGAGGATCCTGCAGCCCAGACAACTGCAAACTTCATGGACACCTCATCGCAGGGTCTGGAAAAATGAAGACCACCATGGCCATGTATTTCTTTCACCCCTGCAGTCTGTTATTACTTAGTCCTGCGTGTTGAAAGAAACCCCACAGTGTTTAGCTGGTATTGGCTGGCTGAAATTTAGAATGAAATTTTAAAAGGAGCCTCAGGGAGTTGAAGTTCAGGTCAGTGGGCCTCCAACTCTCGAAGGCTTCTCTTGGATGAAATTTTGAATCCTGTCTTTATCTAGGTATTTTCAGGGCCCATCGCTGCAGTTACCGCACATGAACCACTCACTGCGAATTCTCTCGCTGGACGCCTGCCTGCTCAGCACTGTGAAACAGTGAGCAGGGAGCAGGACGATGCAGCACAACCACCGCGAAAGGTAAAGTAATGCCTGTGGCAGATAGGAGAGCTTACTGATGTGCTGCAAAGAGCTCCGCCGTGTAGTGCTAATTAAACGAGAATGTCAGGAGAGCTCTTATCACATGTTAGGGGTCAGCAAACAGTATGTCTGCAATGGGTAAATGTGGGTATGGAGGAATTAAAAATCTCTTCTTTCTTAGCCCTTTTTCCAGCAAGTTTTACCATGTCTTGTCTAGTCAAGTTTTATTTTCATTAAGCACATAAAGAGATTACTGGAGAATTCAGCTAATCTATCTGTAGTATACAACGGAGCAATTTGTACCAGGCAGCTCTAAAACCTCATCTGTGACCTCCAGCAGGTACAGATATAGTTTTTCAGAAAACACTATAGATGTGTCTCGGTCAGACCCCAGGATACTTTGTTATTTGTTCTGCAAGCCCACGCAAAGTTCATGCTTGGTGGGGAGACAGAAGCAGCTCTATGGCTTAGATACCAATGATCTCGATGCAGATCTCAAGTCTTCTCTCAGGAGAGCAGGACCACAGGCATTTTACAAAGCTGCATTAGAGCAGCAGTGTTCCTTCGGCACTATCCTGTATCTAACAACACTAAGAAATTTGTAGGGAGTTCACCAAGTCCTGTAGTGATTATTTATAGCATTATCTGCATATATGGAGACTTCCTTTCCACCCATGCCAATTAGTCATCAGTGCATGCTCTGATGGATATGAAGTTAATAAAGCTCCCTTCCCAATATACACATTCTCCCTCAGATTAATTATCTTAGTATCAGTGTAAGAGCTCAATGCTTTTCAAGATGAAACCTGCTAAGTTTCATGATACCTCATGACCATGATAACTCCAGTGGTACCTCTGTTTAATGGAGGAATGGAAATGATTTATTATATATTGGTTTTGATTTTCAGTGCTTGCTGATTAGCTCTTGGAGATAGATATTAACTTCATAGCAGGAGATAGAGAAGTACCTCTCCTACTGTGTCACTTGTTCTGAAATATATCTGTTCTCTTGGTCCCACTATTTCCTTTGTGGACAAACTCTGACAAAGCATCATCTTCAGTATCTGGAAAGAGTAGCCCTAGGGCAGATATCTCACCACTGAATTCACCAATGAAGACAGAGTCAAGAAAATATGGTAGAAAAATCTTCCCTTTAGAGTCTTCATTAACCTGAGTTGATGCGTTGACTTCCCAGGAAACAGTCAGACCCACTGTTTTGTTCTTGGGCTTCAGCTTTTTAACACATGGAAAGACATTTTTATGTTGTACGTATTTTTTAAGACTTCCTTGCTTGCTCTCTTCACCCCCTCATCTCATTCCTATCTTTAGAATTTACCTGTGTTTGTTTATGCTGTTTCTTTCAGCTGCACTAGATTCAGATTTCCATTTTCTTGTGCATACCAGCACG
This sequence comes from Phoebastria nigripes, assembly GCA_035582835.1. NCBI lineage: Eukaryota > Metazoa > Chordata > Aves > Procellariiformes > Diomedeidae > Phoebastria > Phoebastria nigripes. The sequence continues at coordinate 4,339,240 of JAYKAV010002933.1, read as the reverse complement.
GTTTGAATAACCTCTTGAACTCTGCCATTTAATCCCATGTGTGTTGTTTTATTTTTTGTCCATTGCTTCCTTTCCAATTTAGACACATACCTTCTGTAGCTCTTCTTATGGGTTGTGCAGGGCATGCACTCAGTCCCCCTGCTGAGTCTAAGAATTTTAATTTCCCTGTTCTTGACTTTAGGGTCTTTCTCAACCGCTTCCTCCATGTTTAGAAATCCCCCTGTCTGAAGTTCACTGTTACCAATGTAGTTTTGGGGTATGACTCTTCCCTTGCTGAGGTAGAATTGAACTATATTGCGGTTACTGTTGTTTTTGATATAGCTGGAAGTGCTTATCAAGTCAAAACTAGTTGTGCCATAGAAACAGTTTTTCTATGCAGCAGCTCTTTCAGATGCAGAGAATTTCCCCTAATATTAGCCCAGCGCGTATGTGGACAGCTAAGGTCACCGCATACCATTGTTTTGTTTGACTCAGCTGCCTAGTCTTCCTCAATACTGCAAGTTCCCTACTCTACACCATTACTGGGGTGAAACAGCACCGATTTTTCAGAGTTGTCTTACGGTTTAATAACGCATTTGATAAAAAAATAGCCTCCAAACTTGTTACTCCATCTAGAATTGCCCTGGTTGGAAAATTTCCAAAGGGACACCTTCTTGGTGAAAACCAGAAATGAAATGAATGTAGTGACCACATTGAAAAGAATGTAATGACATTTCATAATTGAAGACATCCGGTTCAGAGGGAACAATAGGTTTATATTCTTTCTTGCTGTTTTCTTACACTGTCTTCGCTAGATGAAGAAAAGCAAGGAGGGTGAAAGTAAGTGTCCCCCTCATTTGAAAACGTGGAAATTCTCTAGCGAAACAGAATAGCTCAACTTAATTAAGAGCTGGTGGTTGTTAACTAGGCCTGTCTTCCTCCTTCCTCTCCTGTAAGAGCAAAGCTGAGATGCACACAAAACAGTGTGCATGGAAAGCTCCCTGCCGCAGGGTGCTCGTATCTCGTACTCCAAACAGCTTACAGTGCTGGGGACTCCAACATTGGTACTGGACTCTGGTATCCACGTCACTTCCCAGGATACCTCAGCAGAGAACGGTATCAATTCACTGTGCAGAAAATAATTCAATTATAAGCCAGTTGGTGACACGTGCAGACTAATAAACAACAACTCAATATGGATACACGTAATCAGAAAGGCGTAGTGCACGTGTCTGCAGATTGCACCAGGGTTTATTTCCGGCGGCTCCTCTGCTCTGGTCTTGCATGGGAGGAGCCTCAGAGCCTCATTAGTGATGGGCTGGCAAGTGCATGTCACACAGAACGAGATTGGGCAAGCCGGTCACTCAAACCCCAACTGAACAAAATCCTTCAGAGCATGCCTTGTGGTGGTTCAAGTTCAGTGCCCAGCTGAGGAGGGACCAGAAAGTCGCTTTGGTCCTCACAGCCCTTCTGGAGCAATTTTTCTCTGGTCTTCAACTGCAAGCTGTGCCTCCCGCCTTGGCTTTCAGTAACTTTCAACAAGTGTTTCAATGGCAACAGGCAATATTGTGGCTGTATCTATCTAGGCTGGAATAGCTTAAACCGTGACAGTTTGAGGGGGTTTTCTCATTTTTTTGGAAAAAGAGATTTTTTTTTTCTCCTTTATATGCACCAAAGCTATTGACTGTGCTATGGCTCTGAAACCAAAACCGCAATTACAATGTTTATTTTTAGGACCCTGGCTTGTGTCACCAATTTAGAGAAGATGTGGTTAAGCTAACCGTCACTCACTTCTACTGCTTGCAATTTTGTGTTTCACATTTGTATAAAGCCTATTACCAGAACAACAGAATGTTTCTGTTCCAGGACCGTACATAATTGATAATTTGAGAGGAAGTCAATGCAACTTCAACATTTCAGTTTGTCAGGTCTTTCTCACTCAGTTTATGAACTGAATATAAGAAGACTTCTCCTTGAAAAAATCGAAATAGGTAGAAGGGACTTTTTAAGATATCACCATAAGCACTAGCCTCCTGTCTTGGAAGACACTGAGAAACAAATGGCCGTAGAAAGGGTGGCCATGGGAAATAAGCAGGATTGTCACTCCTTGGCCTGACAGTTAAGCTTGGCTTAGCTGCTGTGCGTGTTTCCATGGCTCTGAGCATAGAAGATTTTAACTGCAAACCAGCAGTAGTACCAGGTCTTGTGTCTATTTTTTTAAATACTGCTGCTGCCTCACAAGTCGGGCTGTGGACTTTTCCTGCTCTCTATAGCTTGGCCATTTTGAAAATTTTGCCTGTGGTGGCTTTACTCAGTGCTCTGTCATTTACTCTTGTGAAAAGTGAACACAAACCTGAGCCACTCTGATCCGGCAGCGCTCTACACTCAATTTGCTGAGGAGTAAAAAACTAACGTGTAAGACTGAAAGATCCAGTCTGCTGTGAAAGGATGCAGTTAAAAAAACATTACCACTTATAACTCAAAACATTTTGGAGCATGCACAGATTTTAATGTGGTGCTTCTGCATCACTGGAAAAGCCTTTAATCACAACAGCTTTGCCATTAGCTTCACAAGTAAGTGGCAGCTGATGTCACTTACCAGTGACTGTAATTCATTCAATGTATCTCACTGCCTCAGACCGTCCATCAGCAAAAAGAGTTGGAAAAGGTGAACCTCCCAAGCCAAACAGGGAAAGGGAGGAAGAGTCTCCGAATAGCTCTGGACTTTACTCTGGATTCTGGTGCCTACAGAAAGAGGATCTCGAGACCCAGCCTTACAGCTGCAGGGGAAAGTCCCCTGGAAGCTGAAGACAAGATCAGCCCCTGCAAACGAAAGGTGGGACTAAGCCATCAGCCACCTTGCTGGGTGTGGGAGTGTGCATGGCTCTGCACTGCAGGAGGAGCAGACAGGAGGATCTGGGGCTGAGGGACCCACAACTTCCCTTGAACCTCCTGAGCTCCTGGGGGAGCAGGGCAGTTAATGGCATTTGTTTTGGGGAATGGCTTTTCTCTGGGGGGATGCTCCTCACCTTCCCCTGGCCCACGCCTTGCCAGCACAGGAGGTGCAGAGCGGTGGCACAACCCACCTGCTGCTCCTGGGGCCTCCATTCCCCCTCCCCACGCAGTCCTTTCCCCTCTCCCCTGCAGGGCCACGTCAGCAAGCTCGGGCATGGCAAGGGCATGTGCTTGGCTCCATGCTCATCGCTGTGGATACTGTGAAGCCAGGGATAGCTCACCTGTGGACACCTAACAGTAAAGCTCCGATCCATCATCCAACACTTCATGAATGACAGCAGCCGCTGACAGCAGTTCAATAACACTTAGTGTGTCCCAAAGGACAGTTGTTTACACACTAACTGAATGGGAAATGGCAAAAGGGTGGTTTTGAGGCATTTGAGAAGGGGGAAAACAAGCTACAAGGTATAGAGGGGTGTGCAAGTGCATAGTGACAAATGGCCGAAAGCGTACTGCTCGGCGGCATAGAGAGTTTCTGCTAAGACCCTGAGGACTGAGAATGCAAATGAAGAGGGTTGAGGTGAGCCAGCAAAGAGTATGTAGTACCCAGGACCCAGAAAGTCACTTTAGCAAACAGAAGACAACAATTAACAAGGACTTCGCTGGAAGGGAATAAGTCAGGAAGGAAACAGTTCTCATTAGGATTAGATAACAGGCAAGAAAAATGTAATAGAAACCAAATGAGGGATAAAAAACTGGAAAAGAATTAAGTTTCTGGGACAGACACTAAAAACAATCCAGAGAAATTCATCCGTTCTGCTTGGAAAAAGAGATGAAGGATTAGGTAATTTATAAGGCTGGTGAATCATTTGCAGTGAATAATTTATTCTGTGAATGTGGCTTCATTTTCTGCTCAGAAGTCATCTGCAAGCAGGTTCTGAATTAATTGACATGCATTTGCCAGCTGTTCATGAATAATGTTTGGTGCAGTTTGTTCACATGTATTCTTTGGAAGTAGCAATCTTTAATCTGCTCTAGCTTTGGTTAACGAAGCAGGTAACTTATTTTGGGTTTTCTCCTTTCTTGCCTGATAAGCATCATTCTTAATTCTGTGTGAGCACTGGAGTTAATGACCGAACCTGGCCACTAGTATGGCCCCTTTGGGCACTCAGGGTTCTCCATGCTTGAGACATCGTCTGGGCCCCTTTTGGGCTTGCTGCTGGCAGGCTTGCTCTCCATACAGATGGTAAATCTCATCATCAGAAGGCATTTGATGGCATTGCTTCATCAGAGGTTTGGAAGCGCATCCTGGTGTTAAATCCATTTCCCAGTGAGATGCTCCGAGACCTGCTCAGGGCTTCCTGTTGGGATGAGCTGGCTTGCACCGGGGCTGCACCCTCATTCGCCTGAGCAGTGCCTGGCACATCACAGGGTCTGTTGGGACTTTTAGGTGCCAACACGTGCAGCCAAAGGGAAAAAATAACACAGGCATAGATTTCTGATCACACAGATGTGTTCTTACGCAGCCCATGGAGAAAATCCAAAACCATGGCATTGCTTACGGCTCTCTTCTCACTATCTCTGAAATGAAGGTTAGCCAAAACGTAGGTCTGCAAGGGAAAAGCAGGTGCTGGAAAAGGGGGTGTAGGCCTAGAGTCAATAGAGCATTTCTGCATGTGCTGAACATTTAACCATATGATGCCAACAGGGGTATATAGTGGGATCTACTAAATGCTTTGTGATCCACATCCTCATGGAGGCTGATTTTTTTGATAGGACTGCTTTACAAGAGGGCAGCACTCCCTAAAGGAAGACCAGGGAGGAAATTCACAAATTTATCCTGTTTATTGCCCAGGAAATTGTTTTACTTCTCTGTTTCATATGGATCTTTTTGGTGGGAGGCATTTGTATCATGGGGACTCTGCATTAAACAAATGACCTGTCTGCAAGGGTCCAGCCTTGTGATGAGTCTCCCTTTGGCTTTATCGGGGAAGCAGTAAAAGTGATTAGGGCACATTCCGACTGGAAAAAAAAATCTGCGGTTCTCTTTTAGTTAGAGCGATCGCAGAGGCTACTGTTAACTGAAGCAGGTCCAAAGAGCTAAGCACGCTCATTGTTTTTAAGTTGACTGTGCCTCTTTCAGATGTCTCAGAATTTAAATCTAAAATCTTTCCTTGAAATATTTAATTTTAAATGTATGCCACTATTTCTGCTTCACTGCAGTACCCATCCAATTAAATCTAACTTAAAAAGAAAGAAAGAAAAAAAAAGCTCCACATACATTATACTAAATGACTTTCTTGACATATTTGGGAATTAACAAAAAGCAAGAAGCCTATTTAACAACTTGCAACGTATATGGTTTTAACAGCCAAACTTACACTAGCTGTTCTTTCATCTATAAATTAAATGTATAACAAAGCCATAATTAAAGACCTTACTAGCAAAACTTTTCAATGGTGTGTTCTTTGCAATGGACTTTGAAGCACCTTCAATTGGAGCAATGGGAATTCTTCTGGACAATAGTACATGCTGCAGATATAGCTTAGTTAATTACAAGCAGAGCTTTCAGTATTTATTCCTCCTGCCAAAATCCTTATGCATTGCAACAGAGAACTGTTTTTCCCTTGTGCTTGCTTACTAATGCTGCTAGAATGTGAATATAAAACAATACCTGTCTGTCTCTCTTGATCCTAGACACGATTATTAGGCTTTCATGCTAATTTCCCTGTCTATTGAGTTAAGACTGGATTAAGGAGGCAGAATTTCTATATGCAGTTAGGGTTCCCTAAATATTTCAAGGTAATGCTCAGTGACTGGAGGTACAAGGCAGCTATTGTTTAAATACCATGGGGTTCTCCGCCACCGCCTCTGCTCACCTCCTAAGAGACGGTGCAGTACTGATGGCAACAGCGATGGGAATTGCTCTCAGTCTACCTGAGCGCAGAACGGAGCCCAGAAATACTATCTGCTGTATAAGACTAGCAAGTGTTCCTGGCACATCGCACGCCTGGATCCCTGGTCTAGGGATTCAAACTAGTGTGAAGCTGGTGCAGTGCATCGGTATATGGGAATCTCCCAGATTCCCTCCCCTAATATTCGAATAATCCTTTGCTCAACTTTGCCCTGTTGTTTGGAAGCCTGCAATTAAATCCAGAGGGTTGTTCAAAGATTCAGGGGCCACTCTGGAAAATAACAAGAGACATGGTGCTGGAGCGATGGTCCTGAAGCAGAGAGTCCCCTTTCCAGTCCCTTCACATAAAACCTTTCAACACCTGATCACCCTCCGCGTAAAGCCCGCTCCTCCTGGAAGGCCGCTCTACAACCTCAGGCCTCCGAGGGCTGGAAATCTTCTGTGGTTTCCAAGCTAAAACTACCTGTGGCCAATATATTTCCATTTCTCCTTATATCAATATTATTCTTTGCTAAAATGATGTCATTTTCCTCCATGGTATTTACCTCTTCAGGTATTCTCGGAGAGCAGTGACATCCCTTTTCTGTCATTTGTTTTGCTCACTTCTGACACATTTCTCCCTGAGGGACCCCGTGGCCATTCCCCTTTCTCTCCTCCCCAGCACGTGCAGGTGTGTATTCGTGGCCACAGTGGAGCCACAGCTTGCAGACTTTGCTATTTGGAAGAAAACAAACAAGGCCCACTCTGAATAATCTCTGGGCGGCTGAGCCTTTTCAGGGCACGGCTGCGCTGCAGGTCGTCATGAACTTGGGCTCATATTTTTATCTGCACTCAGCCCTGGGGTAGGCACCGTACCCCGCGTGCTGCTCCTTGCCACTCCATCCAACCCTCAGTAAGGTTGCAGCGTAGCGGTAGCACGCAGCGTTCAAACATGAGATTTCCTTCAGCAGTATTTCCACAAGTCCTTTCTCTGGTGCCTTTCACCCTACCTCCCTCTCAGCCCTTTTCTCCCCTGAAGCTGGATATTATTGTCTCCCTATTATTTACTTGTTTGTTTGCTCCCTTTACGAATTACCAGCTTCAGCCAGCCCCAGCTAACCAAAAACATGCTTCCAGTATGCAGTTATCTGGCTAGGGAATCACATGAGATATCTGGGTGGTGATTGGTGGGGAATAAACTGAGCATCAGCATTTTGGCTATGGTAACAAACAAACTCAGTATCACAGCTTAGCTTTGAGCTTGATCATCTGTGCACTCACGGGAGGTGTTTGCAGGACCAACACACGGTATAACATGTTGAAGAGCTACACTGAAAAGCAAAGGATGCAAACAGATAATTTACCAGTGTCAAACCATTTAGCAATGAACATGTAGAAGTGTGGGTTATTGCATTTCTAGGTATAAAATCCTGTCTGCGTTGGTACAGTCTCCCTTGGCCATGTGTGGTAGTACCAAAATGATACTTGCTCTAAGCTTCCCCACAAAGATTTGCTTCCTCTTGCAGAACGCTGCACCTTTTCCCCTCCACGGGTTCGAGAAATGTGAGATTCCACCAAATTGCCCTTGTTCTCCTCCTTCAGAAATGCTGGGGAGAAGAAGAGAGCAGCACCAACCTCATGTTATTTCTGCTTCCAGCCGTCCCTTGGCATCCAGCACTCTTGTCCCCATGCCTCCCACTGCAACTCCCTCTCCATCGGACACCTGAACCTGCCTGACACATGCCCAAAGCATCCCACCATTGCATGCCATGCCAGTGCCAAGAGGTGGGCAGGGAGGGCAGGCTGTGGCATACTCCAGTCAATGTGGATGGCAAAAGCCTGTGTGGACTGCCTTGGTCCTCAATCAGATCAGGTCCCACAGATCCCAGAGGAATTCACGTTAGTATCCCACCTCTAACCCAGTACTTCCCAGTCTGGCTGCAGTCTGTCCAATTATGTCCAATTCCTACGTGACTTGACAGTTTTGCGCTCCTCCCCATTTCATCTATTTTAACTAAATTCCCCATAAAACACACTATCAGATGTCTTCCTGAAGTCCAGATACATGAGATCTACTGCATTTCTTTGGTCTGGAAAATCAGTCATTGTCATGGGAGAAAAATATGAGCCTGAAGTGATGTAACTTTAGTAAATTCTTATTGATTTTTTCATTTCATTTTCCATTTAATCCTACCTTTAATTCGCCAATAACACATAAAGCTTCAGCTCAGACGCTGAGATCAGATGAACAGACCTGTGGTTACCTGAACTGCTTTTTTGCCTTTCTCAAATACAGGAATTACATTTGCTGTTCCCCAATCCCATGGCCCCAGCCAAGCACAAAAAAGTCATTAAAGGTCTGTGCTGCAGACCTGCAATTTCACATGCAAATCCTTTCAGAGGAGAGGATGGAGAGTGTCCGGTTAGCCTGGTTTGAAGGCAGTGAGCTCTTTGAGCTCCACTTCCACCTCAGGTGTGATCATTTCCAATTCACCTTCCTTCCACTCCCATTAGTCATCCTGCTTTTGCCACCGCATTTTGCATCCTCACTGAAATATGAGGGAAAACATTCACTGAGTTTTGAGGCAGACTGCTTACTGTAGTTATGTTCTCTAAGTTGCCCTCACCGAATAGTGCCCCCACTTCTTCTTTCTTTGTTCTCTTTTTATTTATATAACTGAAGAACGTTAAGTTAATGTTTTTATTTCCTTTGCAAGATCTAAACCAGCTTGATTTTTGGTACTTTTCATTCTATGCATGTACTTCTGACCTCCAAGGTGAACATTTCATTGTCGAAGGGTCCCATTTTTCATTCCATGTAGGCTCTCTAATTATTGCTGATTTTCTTTATTTGAGCCAGTTATCTGCACTAAGAGGAGTATTGCCCTTTGTTGCACTGTCCCTCCGTCCCTTTTGCCTGCATCTATGACTTAAGCAAATTTCAGACTTTGCATGTTGGAGTACGAGCTGCTCAGTGCAGATGGCTGCAATCACTAGTTCCCTAACTTTGTCAAACTTTTCCTTTTTTAAATCAAGAATCTTATTAAGAGAACTGAATTAATTCCTAATCATTTGACTGAAAGTAATTTTCTACAATCAGATCTTCCAAAATCTGATTGTATCCAAATCCAAAACTTTGTCATCAGTATTGACAAAATCAAGTCAACAATCACTTATAAAGAAATCTGTCAACAATCATACCCAAGGATATATGGATCCTGCTGTGATCAGTCTACCTCTGAGAAGCTAAACTTTCCCACAAGAACAATTTCTGTCATTACTTGCTTCTAAGAACTCTACAGAGATCTCAGTCCATATCAAAAGTGGGATTTACATCCCTCCTTGCTTTTTTTTCCTCAGCTAGTCAATCAGGACTGTAACTCCCTTCCCGCCTAGCCTTCATCCATCTTTTCTGTTTACATTCGAAACTCTCCGGGAGTGACTCTGCCGCCTTGTACAGAGAGCAGTCTTGATTTTGTTTGGTCCCTGGACACCGGCATAGTTATTAGTCATGTTTATATAGCAATCCTGTATCATCAGGTTGTTATGACACATTTTATTAATGTGTTGGAATCTCTTTGATGCTCAGAAGGGCTGTGAAGCAGAATTATACATCCCCAGCAATGTTTGCAGCAGTGGGGTAAGGCACACGGGGCTTGTATCCCAACCCGTCTATGTTCTTTGTGGAACATGAGACAGTTGTTATTCTAACCATCGCATACCTCATCCTTTTCATTTAAACCAGTATCAGCACAATGGCTACTGCTAGTCCAAAGTGTTAACAGCTGTGTTAAGTGGCAGCCAACCAATTTCCTGTAACTTGTGGTGAGGTAGCCAGATGCAGAGAATATCTATATAAAGGCATCTTTTTTTTTTTTTTTTTTTTTTTTTTTTTTTTTTTTTTTTTTTTTGTGGAGAGGGAATAAAAAAAAGCCCCGTTTACATTTGAGTTCAGTTTCCATATCTAGGCCAAGAATGGTGTGAGGGCTAAGGGCAAATGCCACCATACTGACATGCCAGCACGGGGTCAAGAGGTGCTACGAGTGGGGAAATGGGATGAGGTTTACCCTAGGTCAGCCTCTGTTGTAATTTTGTGTCCCTCTCGCCTGATCCCAGAAGACCTACTTCAGCTTCTCTTCTTTTACTGAGCATAACAAGACACTACTCTCTACTATCATAAGCGTGTGCCTCCTGGCTTAAACAACACGGGATCTCTCCACAGTCTACGGCCAAATCCTTCCCTCCCTCCCTGCGGGAAGCCACACCAAGGGTGGGAGCTGAAGACATCCTTCAGAAAGCCGTATCTCTAAGGCAGGGGAAACTTGCACAGTGTGACAGAGGAAACAAGTCTCACTGCTGTACAGAGGGCGGGCGGTGTTGCCTCTGCCTCAGTATTTACCGGCACAGCACAGTTGAGAGGGTGAGGCGTTTGGTCTGTAGCTGGTGCCACTGCGACCCCACGGGGCCATAACCTGAGGGTCCTGAGCCCACGTTCATGGGTGGCATCTCCTCTGCCTGGACCATGTCATTTAACAGCCTGGGCTGTTTCGGGTCTGGCTAGAGGGGATGGCCGCAGGAAAGCCCAGCAAGGCAGGAGGTACTTAGTGGCGGCAGGTGGACCCTGGCACGTGTCGAGGTGACAGCTGGGTGTGCTTTCTTCCCTAGCACAATCCAGCTTCCCCTGGAGAGACATGGCCAGGGATGGACCCTGGCACCTTTCCGGGTCAGGCTGTTGGGTCAAAGCTCAGCAAGACATTCAATATGTGCTTGGCTGAACAGGCAGGGGACTGGCTGGCATGCTGCGGTCACAGAAAATTAAGAGGATCCTGTGCCTGGTGCTATAGAGATTGCTTAGACCTGAGACTTCCTGCACTTGACTTCCCTCCCCGGTGCCCATGCAATTTCAGAAAGGACTTGCTTTATCTCTGTGTATGTTGAGAGTGCATACACACATGCATGTGTGAAGGATTGTCTGAAATCTACCATGCCTGAAATAAGAAGGTAGTGAATGATGAACAATACCCTTAAAAGGCTTTATCCACTACTAAGCAGATATGTCCCAAATCTTTTGAGATGGCACACCATTGTATCAATGTTAGGGAGTGAAGGAGGATAGAAATATAGGCAGAAGGCAATGGAAAGTTGCTGTGGACTCATGCTCTTATCTCTGCAAACAGCACTATGGGATCTTTAATGACTAGACATGGTCAGAGCCTCTATTTTATGTCTTGTCTGAGCAATTTGCAACAGAGCCCCTATTAAAAGCATTCTGGGGGTATTGGTTTTCTCTTGACTCAGAGGGAAGACTGCTGCTTGAATCACTAACAAGAATTCAGCAGCACCTGGGTTTTCATTGGCAATGAACCACCCATGTACTGACCAAGTGGGAGGCTGTTAAAGAACAATTTCCCACCATCTGGGGGAGGAAAAAAAGCATTCACTGTGCCACACAACTGTCCAAATTCTGTGACATAGGAGTGATTTCTTAAAGAAAAATTCCCTTCTTTAGTTGGGGAGGGGGGAAGTAAGGCAAACTCGGACACCCTTCCCCAAGGGGAAGAGTGCCCTTTTACTGAGTGAGCTGCTTGGACATTCTTTGTGTGTGTGTGTGTGTGTCTAAATTCAGTCAGAAAACATCCCTGAAAATTTCTCTTGAGCAGCTGAAAGCATGAGGCAGTCAGCATGGTGCTGCAAACATATCATGCAGGCATCTGAACTTTGCTGTATTGGGAAACAGCAGCAGATAATAACTGTATGAACAGCCTGGTAGTAGGACACTGCCTTGGGGCTCTTGTGGTACCGCAATTCCTTCAAGGAGCTCAGAGCCTTGTAATTACATGGCTTTACACACCACTTGTTGCCTTCGTCTTAAGGGCTTGTCACAATACTTGTAAAATAGTCATCTTAGAAATGGAGGGTTGCAAGTGCAGCTAATGGTAGCAAAGTCACCCTCCTCAAACCACAGACAGGGAAATTCCTGATGACTCTGACTGCTCTGTCCTAATTCCCAGTTCATATTTTGTCCCTTTCTGGGCAAGATCCAAAAGCTTGATATGCCTGGGGTAGACATAACCAGGTCCTCCAAAGCTGGATGTGGTTAAGCACAGCCTTTTTTATGCAGACCTTAGGATGTGTCTAAGCATGCATCTTTAATCCTGTTGTGGCACAGTAACAAATACAATGGGAAATTCTCATTCAGCCAGGAAATAAATGCCCAACAATCAGGCCATATCTGTTGCCACAGTGGCTGAATAACAAGACGACAGCTATAATGTCAAATGCAGATCTCTATATGGAAAGGTTTCGGTTCCCACTCGTAAGTGATTATGGAAAAAGGACTCACTTGCCCACTTCCAATAAATGAGAAACATGTTTCTTAGAGGCAGTATGCTTCCTATGCTTGTAGTGCAGTGAAGCTGTCGGCTAGTCTACTATTTTTGACATGCAGCTGTTACACAGAAACATCTGATAGTTTCTTTTCTTCAGGCTCAGTTGCTGCGCTGTCAGGAAACAGCCTTTGGTTTCAGTTCTTGTAAGATGTGAGCAGGTATGGGAGGCCAGTGCGATACCTCAGTAACACAAAAAAACATCCTGCAGCCTGCAGAAGAAACTAGAGTTACAGAGGAGGGTAGGCTGATCAGTTCCAAATTCTCATTACAAATATTTGTTTTGATATAAAAAAAAATGTGCCAAATGTCTAGTTAAAAAAACCCCACAAATCAGAGTGATATGTGTGTTTCTTTTCCACTGTGAGACTGGGGAATGAGTTCATTGACTTACAAGGCAACATGCTGATGCTTTGGGTAAGAGCAGCTTCTCACTAATAAAGGGAAAACTAAAAGCTCGTCCAATGACTAGTGACACAGAAGACTTAATTGCACATTGGCATAGGATAAAGCTGCTCCAAATCTGCAATGTTGTGAAACATAAATGCAGAAGTGGGAAAGTTAAATGAAGGCCTTCAAGTACCTAGGATGGCTTAGGCCAATGGCCAAGTTTGTATATCAATTTAATACAAAATATAGGAATACAATATACAATATTTTGCAGGATCTACTGTCATCCTTACTTGGGACCCCAGAGGAGGAGGGTTAGTGCTCTCTGAGACAAGCTCTGCCTGGGCAGGTGATATGCTAAGAAATCCAGGTGCCAGCCATAGAAATCATGGAGACAACAACAGGTCTTAGAGCCTGCCCAATATATCTTTCCTCTTTAAATCCTGGCAATAACTGCAAAAACTGCAGTGGTATAAGCAGTTCCCTCTCCTCCCCACCGTGAGAGCAGTGCAGTTCAACCCTTGCTCTGCAGAGTGTGTACAGGTTTTTTTGGAGGTTTTGGGTTTTGCGCATTTGTTTTTTTCTAAACCTCAGCTGACAAGAGCTATAGCAATCTGATTCTGTATCAGGTTTGAAGCCTTTGGCTTCCACAAGCTGTGGCTTATATTGTGGAGAAAGAAAAGGTGAACGTCCTTTCATGTGAGACATTTTAATGCTGAAGCTAAGAAAGCTTTAGAGTGAAAAGGTGGCAAAGCTGTTTGCCTCGCACAGTGAGGAGCCTAAGTCAGTAAGCCAATGTTCACTTGCAGTACCTGGCCTTGGGAACACCCCAAGTCTTCCTGGACCAAGCTGATTGCATATGGTCATTACCTATTTCCTATGGCAGCAAGCCATTACCGGTATCGTATCTGCTATAATGCCCTTCCTTAATGTGGGGAAGTGGGCTGAGAGTTTTGGGCAGGATAGCATTAGCAAAACTGATTTTCACTTTTAGGAGCCGTTTGTCACCTTTGCTCACGGCTGCAACTTGTAACGTAGCTCTGGGGCAGCCGACACGGCATAGCTGGGGGACTGTGAAACCTGCACAACGACAGCGTGGGGATGAGTCAAGCTGACATGTCCCCTGGGCATACAGGTGGCATATGCGCTGCAGCTTACCGTCAGCGAGATTTGGGTTGAGCCTTGTGTACCCGGATCTGCAGGTCAGCTCCAAACAGCTTTAGTAAGAGGCTACTGCTGTTGTGTCTGCGGATGCTTCAGACGATGGTTTGTCAGCGCTGGCACAGAACCAGCAATAACAAAGCAGGTTTGTGACCATTCCCTCTTGTGATCCTGTCTAACAGCTTCAAGCTACCAGCCACTGCCTTTGGGAAGGTGCTTGGAAAGGCCCTGGTTTGTGTTCTACCATGTTTTCCCAAAGACCATTTGCTGACCGTGCTCCAGGATGAAGAACTCTGCCTTTGCATTCACCCGGTGTCATTTTTTCCATGCTCGCTGACAGCAAAAAGTGCCTGCTGCTTCTGGGGAAGCCCATGACACCTTGTTTCATGCCCCAAGAGTGAGGTTGGCCAGGAAAGGTCACTGGTGTATCCTCATGTCTGTGGACTCAGAGATTTAAGCGCCTTGCTTCCACTCTTCCCTTTATGAGGGGGCGGCTGCATGGGGATGTTGTCATTCCTACCTAGAGCCTCAAACACTCAGATCTGGCTAATAAGTAGCTAAAGCAGAGCTGTAATTTATGGCTGCCCATGACAATGCAAAAGGGTAGCAACTCAGCCCCTGGGCAGAGTAGACTTGTGCATGCTGATGTGCTTGTTAAGCTCCTAAAACAACTTTTGTTTTGTCTAGCTCTACATCTCACCATGTCTAAGTAAAGGAAATCCAAACCTGGGATATAAAACAGAAAAATTGTCTGATTTAAAAATGCTTCTGTAATGCACTGAGGTAATGGCTACGTCCATTTGAAAGACAGCTGGTTTCTTTTTCTTTTTCTTTATTTTCCTCCTATTTTTTTCCAGCATGACAAGAAACTGGTGACTGAAGGAAGAAAAAGGATATCGTTTATTCTCTTTGGGCTATCCTGCTTCTGACAGAGGCAAACACTCTCTTCCTGCAAACACAGCTAATCCTCTTTGTCTGGATATTTTATTAGCTGAAGTTTAAATCCTTGAACCTTCACTTTATCATGTGTTTCCCTTTACTGATGATGTCACCTACCCACCTCCATCTAATGAGTCACATACAGCAGCCAAACATAAGTGCCGGTAGGATATAGGGCTCTGCCAAAAACTTCAGCCTCCTAACACTTACCTTATTACTTGATGAAATAGGAATATAACTTATATACTAGATAATATCCCCTGAAACATAAAGGAAGTCATTGAGAGCCTGTAATTACCTCCTAATTACAGGAACTGAATGCAACAGGAGTTGTTAGTAAAGGGGGAGGGAGGATTGATGCTGGTTCTGCGGTGTAACCAACAAGAAGTGGGCCATTTGAAAATTATTTTCTTCCTAAACATTTCCATATGTCATTGGGCATAAGAATATCATTGTAAAGCATCAGCTCCCCAATGCCCCCTTTCAAAAGTGAGAAGAAATGCACTGGGCATTGTGTAACTGGTGATGTCATCATGGAAAGCCAACATTTTTATGTTTGAGACCCTGAAAAAGAAGGTAGGGAAGGAAATGGAAAAAATGAAGAAGCAAAACAGACAGATGGAGAGACCAAAGGAGCTGGGCAAACCCCTGCAGGACAGATGACTAAGCTTTCCATTCCAAGTCAAACAGCTCCATTTTGGGACAGCAACAGGTTTTCATTTAACCTCCCTAAATTTCTTGAACATGCTCTGGGCTCCCTGCAAGAATGTGGCTACTGTCTGTGTCTGAGACTAGGCAGGCAGCCTGCTTTTTCCACTTGGCTACCTTTGCACAGTATGTCAAAAACCTTACGTGGCTTTGGTAGAAGAACTTGCTCTTGGTCCCGCTGGATAACTGGAATAGGCACTTCGGTGTGAGCATAAGCATGCAGGGAGGTCTGGACCTCCTAATTAAATTGTCGTGTTTGGGAGCCACCCAACAAAACTGGACAAAATCTGCTCTTAGATTTGAAGAATGGAATTTTCCAACGAGTTTCAGCTCTGATCCTGAAGAAACCAGTGAGACACGCATTGGGCTGTGCTTTGAGGGCAGTGTTCAAGCTCCGGTGTCCACAGCGAAGTGTTTCAGGGGAGGATCTCCCATGTAGGATGTGCTTGCTGGGCCTCTTTGGCTGGGCAGAGGCAAAGAGTTTTTCAGTTCCTCATGGCTGTAGATCTTCACCGCACCAGCAGTTGTGGAAAGTGACTATAAAAGAGAGGGAAGGGTGAGGGCAGTGAAATTCTCAGTACAGAAATGTTGAAGAAAATATTGAAATTTGTAATGAAAGAGGAGAGAACCTACAAGTTAATATTACAACCCTTCCCTCCTGAACTGAGTTCACAAACTTGGACTAATAATAGTAACAATAATGCATTAACAACAAGAGTAATAATACTAACCCAGCAGAAATGGGATTTTCCACTTCAGTGATACCAGTTAATCTGACTGGGAGGTACAAGCTGTCTGTCTTTTGGGCAGTGATGGCCCTTACAGAAAAAACAATATTAGAGAGGGGAAGAAGAAGAAGCAAGGAAGATTGTGAAGAAGCAAAGCCCCTCTTTACCTACTGCCTCTCTAAGGTGAATAGACAGCAGCTTTTGCTCAGCTCTTGTAATCCCTGCTACCTTGCTGTCCTGCGCTGAGCTGAGCTGAGCTGGGCGATGCTGCAGCGAGGAGAAAATCAGGTGTTCACGATGCCTGTGACCCTTCCCAAACCCTCTGAACTCCTACCTCCTTCTTCCCTGCAGGCTTTCCCTACGCTTTCCTCCTTGCCAGCTGTCCCGCTCCTGTCCCAGGAGTGACTGAAGCGTGGCCTTATATTTGGTTCCAAATTTGAAAATGAAGGGGCTGGCTGACATCTTCGTGATGTCAGCAAGCCAAATATATGAGGGTGACCACATTCAAGAGCCTGATGAGCTGATAGGGAGGAGTGGGGTGGGGTGAGGGGAAAGACCAATGTAGGCCATCGGTAGTCTCTCGGAAAGGTCCCACTGGAAGTAGGAGTTGGCCACTGAGTCAAAGGGGAGGATTTGCCCAGCTGTTTTGGACTGAATTTCCTTTGCATTTTCACATTTTTTTGAATATAATGCTGGATTTCTTTCATTTATTAATCTCTTTTTTTTTTTTTTCTTTTTTTTTTTTGAGTCAGCTGCTGGCTGCTCAGGGCTGCAGATTTTACTGTGGAGAAACAGGAGTCCAGAAGCCAGTTGGAGGGGTCATTGTAGAGGAGAGAGAGTTCCAGGTGGTGCAAACTCCCAGTGACAGTGTCGCAGAGCCTTTGCGGTTAGGTTTATGGCTGTTGTTGTCAGCTGAGCTGCGCTGTGCTGTAAACCATATGATCTGAAAGAAGTAACCCCAAAGCTGCTTTGTAAGTCAGAACTACCGAGTAGGAGCTGGGCAGGGAGCTGTGGGAGGGGATGAGGTAGAGGTGCAGCTGCGTGGCAGCCCTGGGCAGCTGAAGCAATGCTCTTCTGCTATAATCTTTAGCCATACTTTCAAGGCAGAGAGCAAGGGCAAGGGAAGGAATAAACAAAAAATTACACTTTCACCTAACAAGTAAGCAAACCAGGAAATTCATTGCCACAAGTGATTCAGAAATGATTTCAAAGAAGGTTTTAACAGACTCATAGAAGATAAATCTGATCATATTCATGGTAGCTAAAGCGGTGCTCTAGGATGGCTCAGAAGTTCCCACACATAGGAACCTGGAGGAGGTATCACATCTGACATGTGTCTAAGCATTTGCTCCTGGTCACGTTGGAGATGATAGGTTACCAGGTAGACAGTCCTTAGGTCTGACCCAATACAGCTGCTCTTATGTTATTAAGCGCCCACCGTATCAGGAATGGAGGAGGTCAATGCATCCAAGATGATGTCATTAAAGTCAACCTGCCTAACAGCAGGGAAGAAGGAGTTACAGAGGATGAAGCAGGGAAAAACAAGAAAATTGCAACCTATTTCTGAGGAAAGATGGGCTCCTGTGCTCCACAGGGGCTGATGCATACCAGCCCCGACTCAGAGGTCACTGCAATTTTCTCCACTGTCCCTGAGAGGTTTCAGATGAAGCCCATAGCAGATGGGAGAAAATGACTGCGAGGTAACCTCAGAAGGCATGGGTGTGTGCCATGTGTCATGAGGATGTCTCGCAGATGTTTCTGCAGGCCCCCCCGCAGTCATTCTTTCCCTCAGTGACTTGACTCCCACACTTCAGTTTCTTGTAGATGTGTTCTCCTTATGACACTGGTGGCTGCACCAGATTTGCCTGCAAACTCTGTGAACCCAGAAGCCCTCCTTAACGGCCCCATCTCACAGTCTTCCTGTTTAAGGTTGCCAGTCTACTTCATGAGAAAAGAGGACACTCCTCTCCTGCAGAAGACATTTTACTCCTTGTCCTAAGGAGCACACAGCAACTTCCGTGCCAGAGAAGAGTGTGAGTTCCTCTACACTCGTTAGGGCTGATAGCTGCCCTCATCCCCCTCTGCCAGCACTCAGGGAGGTTGTCAGTGCAGAGGAAAAGCAGTTTCCCACACAAAGCAAGCACAAGTGAATAATGGGAGAAGTGGGTGCTGCTAATGCTGTCACCCCAGACCATGGAGAGACATACTCACATAAAAAGATTTAAAACTAAATGGCGGCCGAGCAGCTCAGTTTCACAGGAGGGGATGCAGGAGGAAAGCTCCCTTTCTCCTGTTATTTGGGACTGATGAGTGATGGCCAAAGGGTGCTGCACCGCTGCAGGGGAAGGGGAGAGCAATGGTTAGGTGGGCTTGTGGGGAGTGCACAGCCCAAATGCCCTCTTCTCCAGCATCCCCCCCAGCCGCTGCCTCCTACACCCTGTGGCAGGACAGAATCTGGCCTCAGGCCTCCCCCATCTCTTTCTCACCGTGGCAGGGAAGAGCCTCGTTGCCCCACCGCTGCCGAGGCAGTTGTGGTCTGCGCTGCAGACAGCAGCATCATCCACCGCCCTCCGGCGGAGCAGCCGGCCTTGAGCAGCGGCACAGCTTTCGTGTCAGGCAGCGAAGCCGGGGAGCCAGCGATACGCTGCAATAACACAGACAGCTCACTCTCACCTCATCGAGAAAATGGCAAGCGTGCAAGAGCTGCCTTTGGGTGCCAGGAACGGGAGAGCTCGTGTCGGGTGCTGCATCTGGTAGCATTAAAAGTTTCTCAGAGTGGAGGGCTGTCTCCTAGCACCAGGCAAATGCTGGGAAACCTGCCCCCGAGACAGCCCACCTATTTCCTCTTTAAAAAAATTCACTTCATTTCAAGCAGAAGGAAATGCTCTGAAAAGGTGTCGGGGGGGAAACTAGACAATAGGCCTTCTGGCTTCTTCAGTTAGGATGGTGCCCTTAAAAAAAAAAAAAAAAAAAAAGATGTCATTAAAGGTTTTCAGGCTCCCAAATGAGGGTGTACAAATGTTGCCCAGACATCTGAATGCTATCTGCTGCCAGCGCACCCAGCACCCAGTGCTGCTGCTGCTGCTGCTGGGAACAGCTGCATCCAGGCAACACCCCAAAGTCTGGGAACTGCCTGCGTAAAGAGATTATTGTTTATCCTTTGACATACAGAGCCATTACCTACCTAAGGAGCCTTGGCTTCATACTGGGCATTATGTGCAATCCTATTTTTCTAAGAGAAATAGGATTATTCTCTGAGAGTTCATCATTATTAACTTCATTGAATGAATTACTGAGACAAAAGATACATAGCGATTTCTGGTCTCTCCATATTAGATGGGGGCAGCTGACTGGAATTTGCTGTTTTCTTCATGAATTCATTTAATGGTGTCAGTCCTTCTCTCTGCAAGTGAACACATGTCTCAAGTCTGTAGATCAGGATATTTTTTTTTTCTTTTGGGACCATAAATTCCTACTGGTGTGTTTGCAGCTATTTATTGTTTCTTTTGGGAACCACCGTTGCCGATAGAAAATGCCTGATGAAAGTTATGTATAAGGGCAAGGTATGATTTTATGAAAAGCTGTTTACATGTGTATTTCTCCTCACTTGGCCCCTGCCACCCATGCTTGAAGGAACTTTGCTTCAAGCTTTTCCATTTTGAATTTCTTTCTTTTGGGTTCTACTCTTTTTGTTTCATTTCCAGCCAAGTTACATCTCGAGCAAGTTTAAAAGGCCTTTTTTTCTTTTGTGATTTTGATTACAACAATTTTTATTTTTCCAGCATCTCAGCCTAAATTTAGAGATTCTGATGCCAAAGATAATGATGGTATTCCCTTTGATATTGAATCATCTGGTGCTGCAGCACCAAATAATTGAAATTTTCTTTAGCTCTCCAACTTCTGTGAAGGAACACTGTTTTCTCTTCTGAACATACTGCTAAATCTAGAACGCTTGTTATGCTTTGTTTTAGCATTATACATTGGGCTTGGCTTGGTTTTCTTAGGGCTATATCATTGTAAGAATTAGATTTACCTTGCAGGAGAACTATTAAAGACTCAGATTTACTGAGGCTCCTAATAAAGTGACACGCTAATTCTGTGGAGGGAATGGGAGCCACCGGGAGTTCTCAGAGAGCTTCTCCTGAGACACTGAGCGTGCCGTTCCTGGACTGCAGGTATCAACTGTCCACACCTGATCCTTTGCAAGTGCCCCTGAATGGGTGGTGGCATCCTATTCTGCTTCACACGCAGCATAGGTGGGCTTAGACGTGCGGCCATTTCAAAAAGTTTGTGTCTGGCCAGAAGTGCAGCAGGGCACAGGTATCTGCTCAGTGCTGGCAAGGTGGGGGTGCCTTCCCCATGCAGTTCCTCCATAAGGTGTTAAGGTGAGCCATAAACTTTGATTTCAAGATCTCTGAAGCAAGGAACATCTCTTTGATCTGGGCTTGTACAACCCCTCAGACAGAGGGGATCCTGCCCATTAACTGGAACTGTGAGCTGCTACAGCAATACAAATAACACATCATTAATAGTCATAATTATGATGGGCAGGTGAGTTTGGATTCCTCAGGTGGATCTCTTGTCCCACGGAAATCGGCGGCACATTTCCCATCGGCTTCAGCGGGGCTGGGATGCAGCCTTTCCTTTCTGGCTGTACGCTGCTTTGCAAATGGAAAAATATTTGAAGTTCTGTTTTGGTGCCTCAGACTCTGCTTCCTTTCTGCTTTAAGAACACTTCTCTCCAGCCAAAAGTTTCCTTTGTCTCATAGCCTCAGAAAAAAAAAAAGGAAAAAAGAAAAGCTTTCTCCAAATAAGAACATGAGCAACAGAAGTGTTAGGAGAAAGGATACACTTATGATCCAAAAGAAAAGAAAAAACTTTTCCCACTGTCTAGATGTCCCAGTCAAGGCCAAAAGAAAGCAGTCAGCTTTGCCAGCAAAATCCTAAGCAAAAGAAATAAATGACATCCCTCTGGTGCCCCTGGACGTACGAAGTATCCGGCTTTGCTGCTGTTCTGCTCCCCTTCTGCTTCCAGTGCAACAGCTGCCAAATTTGTCCTGCCTTGTAGGCATAACACATCAAGCTCAGGGAAAAACCAGGTGCCGAGATGAATGCTGGAAGTCCCACGAAGGGAGGAGAGCAGTGTGAAAGAAAATACAGCTATGTTAAGAAGCTTCCTTCTAGGATAAAAATAGATGGACACACACAGGAACTGAAAATCCCTCACTTCTGTTTGCTTTTTCTGTTTGATTTCTTTTTATTCTCTCTCACCTTGCTGCTCCCCTCTCCTATCCCAAATGAATAGTTGTGTTTCCCATCATAGCTCAGCTCTCTTTCAAGGCAAGATATTTTGGACTTAAAAAGAAAAAAAAAAAAAAATTTAGGAGTTATTTCCCAGTGCATAAACCAGCAAACTCCCTTAAGGAAAAACTGAATGTTTAATTTTGCAGTGGAAGCCTTTGCAAAATCAGGTTTTCATTTCCGCTGACTGCTTTGAGTGGAAAACTGCATAAATATGAATACATATGGTGCACGCGCACACACACACACATATATATACACACTGGTTCCTCAGCTGCTGAATACTTGCAGCTTGAAATTGCAGCTTAAGAAGTGAAGTTTTGCCAGCGCAGATTTTAAATCATGAGATAACACAGGAAGATAAATTCTCCCTTGGCGTTTTTCCTTTCAGTTCAACCAGTTACATGCTCTCTGCTTTTTAGCTAGTAGCCCTGAATATTATTTTGCTTTTAAAAGTATAGCTCTGAATGTCAGGAGGATGAACTGCTGGCTCCCACCTTAACAGAGATAGTAAAGAGAAGAAAATGGCACTCATTGCTTTGGAGGAACAGGCAGGAGGGGTCAGTTGGATGGGCTAGGCTGCCCTCCTGTATGCACAGCAAATTTTCGCACCTATGTTTCCTAGAAGTCAAACAGCACCTATTTTCTTAAAGTTAAAAAAAAAAAAAAAAAAGAAAGTTCGAACTCAGAGGAATCGGGAAGCTTTTTTTTACCAGGAATCGGAGGCTGGGGAGCTGGCTGGGCGCAGCCTGCCTGCGACACCCACCCAGCCCAGCTGCAGCCTATCTAACACAAACATCGCAGCAGTGGCCGTTTGCCCAGAAACAGCATCGGCCGCCGGAGCCCTCCAACGGAAGGAAGCCGGAGCGAGCCCCGGCCCCCCACCACAGCCCCCCAGAAATCAGCTCGGGGGGCGGGAGGGGTGATTGGCAGCTCCCAACGGGGAGAAGAGCAGCGCCCATAAACATCTCTGTTATTTTCTTAGGTGAAGAGGCTTTCCTCCGCTTCCTGCGATCAAAAAGGGTTGTTAACAGTTCCTGTTAAAAGCCAGCGCACGCAGCGTGTAACTTTACACATGGCCTGCATTAGAAAGAGGAAAGATTATTTTTTCCCTCAGTGTTAAGATAATGCCAGAAGCTTTACGTTAACCTTCAGTGTTGGGATTTTAAGTTTTCCTCGGTAGGTTTCACAGGGCAGTCAGGTTTGGTAGGGAATTGAAAGGACAAGTGAATCTTAAAGGGACTAAATCTTACTGCTCCCACCCCTATACTGGAGAAATAAGCTTGATGGAGCTGTGGCCACCCCTACAGATTTCGTTTCTTATTTGCTTTTTTTGCCACCCAATATTTTCATCATAACCCACTTGTAAAAAGGTCTATATGAGGTCTCCCAGGTATGAAAATACCTGCAAGAAGACATGCCAACTGTTAGGTAGCACTGTAAAAACACAATTATAAGGTGTTTATTGAGTCTTCAAAACGCTGAGAAAATCAAAACTCAGGGATGGATCCATGAGACTTCAAACAGGAATTGAGCAAAGTATTTAAGAAACACTACAGATGCTCTCAAATTCATAGAGTCAAGCCTGCCACTTCTCTTTGATGAACTGAGGTCTGCGCTGGATCCATCTTTTTACCTAGGCTTTGTCAACACTGGCTGCGTCCCAAGGTGTGTGTTTGTGTGACAAGATCATGCACAGAGCGAGGAACAAATTGTTTTTTCATGCAAGGTGAGCCCAAAACCTGCCAGATTTAAGGTGGTTTTGCCCAGGGTGTTCAAATGTGGGGGAAAGCTGGGACTGTTTCAGCTCAGGGGCCTTTGAAGAATGTAATATGCAACTGCGCTGCAGTGAAATCATGAAGTCTTCCTTTCATTTCCACAGCAGGTACTGTTGGTGTCTCACCAAAGGGTGTCTCAGCAGCAGGCAGACACTGAGAGGGTACCAACCTCTGGAAGGGTGGCCAACCCCTGGCTGAGTTCTACTGGAAATCCTTTCTGGTTCACTGATGCTTTGAGTTGAGGTGACATTCATTCACCCCCCGAACCCACAAGCCGGCTGAGATGGCAGTTTGTAGAGGACCTTTGCAGTGTTCTTGGTCAGGCTTGTGTGCTGCAGACAGCCATAGAGAACCTCAATCCGCTATTTATAAACAGGGATAAAGGGGTTTTAAAGAAGCTTTTGTTCCTCTGCAAACAGTTGTCAACCATGGAAGTGCTTTTTTCTTCCCAGGGCTCATTTGGAGATGTATTCCCAGGGGATGCATCCGACCCCTCAGAGATGTGGCCTGCTGCCAGGGGGCATGCACTTGGCTTCTGCCATCTGGGCAGCAGCAGCCACTCTGCGCCGTGTTGGTAACAGCTCTCTGGTGGAGACAGCAAGTCTGGGAGCATTCTTCTTTAGAATGGCATAGTTTGGCCATGATTCCTCACATAGACACAGCTCCTCACTGAGGCCCCATTCTCGCAAATATTTATGCCCATGAGTAATTTCAAGAGCATTAGTAATGAGTTGAGTGGGATGACTCCTGGGTTCACAGCAGACACTGAGGAAAGCAATCCTTTTGCAAGAGGGGTTTACATACATGCTCAAATGTCTTTTGCAGCAAGGATGGACTTAAGTATGGGCTTAAGTGCTTTTTGGAAGTGAAGGATGAGAATTTCCCCACTGTCTGGGTTCCTTTTTATTTGCTGTCTATTGACAGATATTTTGTGAGGTTTGCCCAGACTCTTTGTGTAAAATTAATGGTTAAATGATTTTATTTCTGATTATATTTGCAGTTCTTCCTCCCTCTAAATATAATAAAAGCCATTACAGCCATTATTCTCTTTTACATTTGTTGCATATAAAAATACATTCCAGCGCCGAGACCTGAAAGATCAGCTTTTTCCTAAAGCACATTTTGTCTGACTTATAAAAGTTTTACGAGTTATAAAACCCCTGAAACAATAAGTTTCTGATGGAAATGATGACTAGAGCAAAACTAACAGGTGTTGATATAATACTCCTAAAAGCAGGGGACATGGAAATCTAGCTCAGCTGAAAATATGCATGTTTTTATTTCTTCATATTACATGTTTAATACCTTAGTTCTTCAGGCTGAACAGCAGCAGGAGATCATAGGAATCCCGGGTGAGTTTTTGCCTCAGCTTGTGAACTCTTAGCAGGCAATGTGTTTGCACTTAGGAGCGAGCAGCTTCCTAGAGAGCTAGCACCACATCCTCGGCTGGTGTAAACTGGCATAGCCCTAAAGAAGTCGAGGGAGCTGATTTAATAATAGTTAAACACAAAAAGACACATCTCTGTTTTGAATCGTGTAATTCAGTGCAGCCTAATGTGAGTTTATTGATGTGGCGGTCTTTACGAGTATTGTCAGGCTATAGGAAAAAAAGGGCAAATCCCCTTGGTTAACCTGTTTAGGCTGGGTTTGCCCATCCAGTCTTTGATCCCCGGGATCCATATGTTGGCGAAGCCTGCGTTTACTGCGTAGACACATGGTCAACTAATGATGCTGGCCCCAGGCCTAGGCAACACCTCCGTATGCTATAGCTGCCTCTTTACTAAACCCATTCCTCACAAGCCCCTCACACACGATGGATTTGAAACCCATCCTGAGTGATCCCTGCAAAGCGGAGGCGTGTAAGTGAGGCGCCTGAAGTTGGCCGGCTTGAGTACCCCTGCTGTGCTCCTCGCCTAGGCTGCGTCTTCCCTGGCGGGGGACACCGCATGCCATTATCTCTTCTTTCACATGTTTCTCTCCTTGTCTTCACACTCCTTGCTCATAAACTGCAGGAAACTGCCCCAGCTGAGTTATTTTAAGACATGCATTTGTGATACAAATATATGTGTGTGTATATAAAAACATCCTTTGCTTGGCCTGAGCCGAAATAGGAGTTCAGATTCTGCTGCCATCACAGTACGACTGCCCAGGGAAGCAATGCTCTATTAGCCATGCAGCTCGCCTTCCACAAGGGCTTCTCACTGGCCCTCGTTTCCCTGCCCGCTAATGAGGGCCCTGTACATTTGTGTTCCATTAGGGGTGCCGATAAACGCTTCCCCAAAAGGCCAACCTTGCTGATTCTTGTACGTTCTTCACAGGGAAGAATATAAATACAATAATGAACTACGAATAAATATCATGAGCTGGGAACTGATCATGTCTTTGATTTCTTTCCTAGCTGAACACATCCAGCTGTGACGTCCGCTTTTTCCCTCCAAGTCTGGAGTGTGACTCAGCAGTGCCCCGAGAGATTACTGCTGAACCCAAATCCTCCCTTTGCTTTAAGTGTTTGTTCCCAAATGTTTGCTGTGGAAATTATTTTACAGAATTGGTGATTGATGATTCAGTGCTGTGTAGGGAATCCCCTTGAGCCCCCCATGGATTGACTCATCTCGCTGCTCATCAGGTCCACCTGCTCAGGGCATAACTGTGGTATAAATCCACACTCCCTTACATGGCTGAGGATCCCAGCTGGGGTGGCACGTGCTGCCTGCTGGCAGTATGCGAGTGGGTTGTTTGTTGACCTTGGGTTTGTGTCCCATGACATTGCCGGGTTCTGAGTAGTCCTAATTCAGTGTTAATCTAGGAAGGACCTGAACTGCTTCGGCTCTCAGTGAGGTGGCGCAGACAAACGATGACCCTCATCAGTGGGTTTTACACATGTGCAGGTAACTGAAGTATCCTCACCAATGAAACCAAACAGAACAGCTCTTTCGCGATTCAGTTCTAAAATATCCTTGTATTCCTTCTGAGGAAGAGAGGGAGAATCAACTGGTGAAGCTGAAGTCAAACTAGAAGGCACCTGGTAGATGGCGGAGAAACCAGAAAGTCAGATATCGCTGCTGCCAGCGGGCACACTGACAGAGTCTAGTCCTCTCAAAGGCTGTGCTGTGAGAAACATTTTTTCCCCCTTTATCCTTCTCAATGATACTGATTTATTTATATCCACATGGTCCTGTGGTGACAGTCCAGGGAGTTCCTGTACCAGTCAAGGATGATCACAATGTAGTTAGAGGATAACCGTGCTTGAGACTTGTAATGAACACAGTTAAGCAGGTCCCTGCAAGAAAATGAAGTGATTCAAAGCACAAGGCTAGACTCTTTACAGCAAAAGCTCCTCTCTCTCCTCTCAGAGCCCCGGGAAAGGGCCGTAAGATTATGGCTCCTGAGTCAGAGCGTAATGCATCTAAATCGCATAGTGACACAGCAAGCAAAGACCAAAAATAAGCAAGCAGTGGAGTGGAAAGACAGTTGTTGAGATGGGGCAATGAGAAAGCTTTCTACAGAACTGCCTCATTAATGTGTGTACAGAGTTTGCCTTGAATTTCAAGCAGAGATCGCCTCTCAGTCACAGCACCGGTAGGTGGTGTTTGGGGACAATTCGGTCAAGTGGAAGGTGGTGATCCCAAAACAGCAAGGTTAGGAGTGCTGGAAGAATGAGGAAAAAGAGAAGGAAATAAATCCAAATCTCTTGGGTGGAAGGCAGTTTATGGATGAATCAGTATGACTCTGGCAGGCATAATACAGAAATACATGGTCGCACCACCATCCATCCAGCTTTGAAAAGATCCCAGTCCTAGCGCAGCATGTAAATAATCACTATTACAGCAAATGTGGAGCCTGCCAGATGTTTCATCTCTAGTTTTCCCCAGAAGTATCCTTCTGAGACCTGGGAACATGAGGCTGAATCTGCTGTGTGGAAGTGAGTGTGAGTCTTCCCAGGGACCAGCCCAGGGTCAGACATACAGGAGGCATCTAAGTGTCAGGGAAGACTGGGGGCTCGTAGGTACACACTGAAGGTTTCTCCTTTCCTGCTCATAGGGATGTCGCACCCCTGGCAGAAGTGAAGGTGAAGATACGTACCTGGGGCTCATCGGGAGGAGGCCGGGTTCCCTGTGTGGACGAGCGATGGGTGGCACACCGGCATCCCACAACCTGGATTTAACACCTCCAAACAGCTTGAGAAATGTTGACTGCTGGTCCTCAGCTGTGCCTGAGGTAGCCATTGCTGTTGTGTCTTTTTGGAACTTTTCTTACGTCAGTCGGTCCGTCTCATGCCTGTGACTTCTCAGAAAAAGCATCTTCCCTGGAGCTTTTTGAGGCTCTGAGGAAAATGAGAGGAAAATAGAAGATCCATTGAAATTGGCAAACTTTTACTTTTAATGCTAGGGCAGGATACCAGCAGTTGAAATCCAATTTGTCCTCACCAAGGTCTCAAGTTGACTGAATAACTGAAAAAGTTAATAGTTTAGAGTGTGAGTGAAGTTTTTTGACATTTTGGCATTGGTCTAATACTGAAAGTAAATTATGGAAAAACTCCAACTGACTTCAATTAGGCCAATGTTGGGCAGTTTTGAAAATCTCACGTGAAGGTCCGTGGAGCAGGGACTCTGTTATGCTCTGACTCGGTGCCTTCCCAGCATTGCTGAGACATTGCTTGAATGTATTCAGTGTTGTGCAATGTGTTTTTCCATATCTTTGGCAGTCTCTCTTTTCAGAAAGCCTGGACGTTAAAGGGTAGAGGAGGAAGGCACTCAGATGTTCAAAGCAGGGACTATATCTCCTTTTGTCCTGGTCTTTAACCTCAGTTAAGGCCAGTTAAGTGCTACCGTAACCCGACTAAGGAAATCTAAGAATTTAGTTTCTTTTTCATAACACATTTAAATTAACAAATAAACCAAACCTGGTAACCCAAGGCAATCTCCACAGAAGATAGGACAAGTAGTGGAGTAGTAGGTACTTAGACATCCCCTCCAGCCCATACAGCTCTGGGGAGCTCTATGGTAATCATGAGGGCTGTGTAAGTTTTAAAGATGACTGCAGGACTTTAAAGTAAAGATTTCCCACTCCTACTAAGCTGCAGAAGCTAAATATATCCTTCCTGTTTACTCTCTGTGTGATTTTAGACTAAGCTCCAGTCTATAAAACAAAATGCATCGCTGGCGTCTCAGCTCAACAAGGAGCAGCACAACCCTGGTTAGTAATGCAGCATCGTCCCACCGTCTGCCTCTGCCAAAGCTGGCAACAAAACACGCTTCAGGCAAGTTCAGGGGACAGCTGGCAATATCTGGATCAAATCAGTTCTGTGGTTTAGTTCAAACTTAAGGGATAAGGCATATGCTAATGTTCTTTCTCTTTCCTTTTTAGGTAAGCATTTCCATTTGTAATGAGCCATCGATTTTGGAGGCTGCAGACTGGATTCAGACAGAGAACCTATGGAGTGTCTAAGACACGTTTGGCTTTGACAAAGACTTACTTCCCAGCTTCTCTATTCATGACAGACTGATAGCTGGTTTCAAATATCTCATATTTAACTTTTCTGGTTTTCTTAATCTATGATTTTTTTTCCCTGAATCTTTCTGCTCATACCAAAAACCTGTCGTAGTCCAGTGAGACCCTCTGCATCCCACTCACAATGCAGAATTACACTCAGCAGTCATGGATGCTCTGGTTTATTCTCTACCCAAAACAGGCATCTTCTGGGAGGAAAGGGTCACAGGATGATGATTTCTTTTTGTAAGCAGATGTAAGGAACATGAAAAAAAGCTCTTAATAGCCAGTCCAAAAATGACCAGAGGCACTATTTTGCAATACAGGGTGTACAACCTAGTAAATCCAAACGTCCCTAATATAATATAGCTATTCCTTCCCTACCTCTCTTGTCTCAAAGAAAAAGGTCAATTTTGTATTTAAAAAAGACTATCAAAGATTTAATGATTGTACCATTGGCCATAGTTCAAACAATACAGGCAGGAAAGAATGTACAGCTGTCAAGTGTAAACAGAAATGGGTACAGCTCAGAAGTGCTTCAGACAAATCATTGTATGTCATCGGCTGGTTTTAATTAAGAACAGACCAAATATTCTCTCCCTTCCCCCGCACTCTTTCTTCTCCCCCCTTTCCTTCCCCCCCTTCAGTAACTTAAAACAAAATGATTTGTAGTGTATTGTCTTATTGGTGTCTGTCCTTGTGGAAGTAAGCAAATGAATATGGAAATAGCTTGACTCAAAGTTCAAAGCATATTATGACATCCCAAGGAGACCACAAGATTGTAAACTTAAAACTGCAACAGCAATAGGTTAGACTTGCACCTTCCCACTTTCTGCATGACAAGTCTTGCGTCAGGAACAGAACCCCATCACGTTGTTTCATGTTCTTATTTAAATCACTGTCTTAGAAGCAGATTTCAGGTTGATCACCTCAGTCAAGTGAGTTTTCTTTGTTATGTGCCTTGTGCTAGCACCAGGTCTGGCAGGAGGGAAACCTATTTGTAATATATCCTATTTTCAGAAATTAACCAATACTTAGGCTCTTCTGGGTGGGCCTGAGCCAGAGGCAATACAAAGGAACTAAGGAAAGGAGATGTGATGCACACATTATTTGGTTTTATTTATTTATTTTACATTAGCATCTCTGGATTACCCCACTTCTGTGTTTTGCTGTTGCTACTGGTATGACTCTGAGACTTCAAGAAGTAATATTCACCAGTAAATACACCGTAGCCAAGGACCTGACACTGAAGAAATACCCTTAGAGTTACCCCCCTCCTAGTGCTGCGGCACAGAACTGTTGCTCTGAAAGTACCAAACAGCAGTTTATCATGTTGTGTTGTATTTTGGGAAAGAGTCATCCAGTTTTCAGACGGTGAGGTGGTTGTGTTTCCAAAGCAGCAATGGTATGGACTGCACACACATTGCAACCATTTTGAAGGGTATCCAGAAGAAAACACACTGTCACAGTCCGAAACGGATCAGGCCTGATCAGCAACGTGCACTTTGACTCAAGGGTGGAAAAATGAAGTCTCCACAAGGAAAGACACTATAATAGATGTTTGGGTTTACTTACCAGATCATCCTATTTCTTTTTGCTGTGAAGAATAGCAATAGTGGCAATAATAATAATGCTATTGATGGTACATCGTGAAAGGATTGGAGGGGGGGAGTGAAAAAAACATTGCATGAATCTCTACTGCAATGAAAACAGTGTGGGCATCTTGTAAGAAGGCAATCCTGCATTTGCAAGATAAATAGATGGTGAGTACTTCTTTAGCCTGCTCACTATTGCTGTCATTGGAAGTCCGCTTCTTCTGGGCACCAGACATTTTCTTTGCTGCTACCCTCAACCAAGACAGAAAGGGTGCTTTTTCCTTGGAGAGCAGTTTATAGCTTCCCACATAAAAAGAATTCTTGGTAGACATCATCCCGTGTGCTAACGACCACAGAAAAGAGTAGACGTCATTAGCAAATGCAGTATCGGTTATTTCCATATTTGCCCATAACGAAGAGGCAGAAGCAATGAGAAAAACTCAGTTAATTTGTGGCCACCAATAGTTCCATACCAATGCTGATGAGTGAAAACTGCAGACAGGCTTACCCTGCATAAGACTTCTGAAACCTCTTTTGATTTGCTAATTAGAGAAAGCTTTTTCATCTGAAATAATAAGGAAATATTCTTAGACCCTAAATCACCTGGAAGGCAAAATGTCTCCCACAGGATAGTTGATATCATTTAGGGTTTTTTAAATGCCGAATTTTAACTAAAAACCTGTGACCTAAAGCATAGAGAATTGTTCTTGGTTTCTTAGAGCACTGGGGTACGAACTTACCTTGCGACAGAAGGTAACATGTTTTCTAGACATTAGATGAAGGCCAAGGTATAGGTACTTTTACTATATAGGACATGTGCTACAGCTGTGTAGTTACCAAAAGGCTATATGCCTCCTGATCTAGGCCTTTCAGCAGTGGTTTGTCTGGGGTTTTTTTGCACTGGTCCCTTACTTAAGTACTGTCAGTTAATGCTAAGTATAGTGCATGAATCTCTGCACAGGGGCTAAACCACTTTCATATTTCATCTTCCTCTTCAGCATGTCTTCCTCTCCAAAAGAGGATAACAATCACAAACCAATAGTTGGGAAGCAAAAAACCTTGAAAATCTTACTAAGGATATGTGAAGAGACAGCAGATTGGTCTTGACTCTGACTCTACAAACAGCCTAACTTGTACCAGTTCCGAGACAAAAAAGAAGAGAGAAGAAATGCAAACGATCATAGAAACATGAGATGAATTAAGAAGACATATGGAGATCTTCATGAAATATGGCCTCTAAATTTACTGGGAAACATGTTTCCTATTTGCTTCACACGTTCAAATGTCTGTTTTGTATGCAGCGGAAACAGATTTTCTTGATATTCTGTGTGGGGTTAGTGTAATATGCATATTAATTTATGAAACATAACTCTGCAGTGCACGCATGTATGTATTTTGTACATTAATTATTATAGTTATATATAATATGCATGTATTATATTGTGTTTATTGCATAATGCTTGTATCAGGTTTGGTAAGCAAGCCAATATTTCTACCAACTAACATAGACAGAGGCCCCCCAGATGGATCAGAAGGATTGTCTGAAAAAAGCCGTACTTTTTTACAAGGCTCAGAAGCCCAGTAAAACTTCTCTACATCCTCATGCAGCCTCCCAACAGAAAATAAAAATCCTTTATTAAATAATGTGGCCCTTTAGGGAGACATATATGACATCATCTGAACAAATGTATTTGATGAATAATGCATCATGATGCACCACTCTGTGAGTGTGATTATGGAGCTCGGTGTGTGGGAGGCCTCCAAAATGGACAAGTTTTCTACCTTAATTTTTTTCTTGAAGATAAAAAGGATCTCAGTCTTTCTGAGAAACAGGGAGGGATGTTTCCCTCTGAAATCAGTAAGACCCTCTATGCGAGATTTACTCTTAAAAACCTGCAGAGGTATTATGTTACTTTCAAAGCTCCTCTACACTTATTTTTTTAAGAATCTATTCCAACTCAAACCGATTGAGACAAAACAATGCCAGTATCAGGGGAAAATCAAATAAAAGAATGAGTTAGTTTCATGATTCATCAAATTCCTTAATTTTTTTTTAGTCTCTGCTGCTTATTCTGTTAAAGTAGAATGCAGCAGTTATCATGTTCTGTAACTACACCAACTTCAGCACAGTTTAAGCAAAAATACACTTTGTATTACTGCACATGAATAAGCGACAGGCAAAAGTCTGTATCTACGCAATGTCTCTTGTGGATACACAGGGAGCTCTGGGACGATCCTAGCACAGAGTAGAAAATTTTTGAGAGGTGGCTCCCAATGATGTTAGTTGATCGGTTTTTCTCTTCCTTTTGTTGCTAGGTCACCTTTGTGAAAATCATGGGATAACGAGTTGCAAAGAATAAGATCAGATTTTAACACAGGCTTAAAAAAAGAGAAGTCCCACAAAGTGAAAACCCCAGAAAATCTCTTCCTTTTTGTTTGTCTAAAGAAATGAAAGATCAGGGAAATTCCCGAAGGCAATCAACATTTCATGTTTTGTTTGCATTGGCTCAGGTTCATATTTGAAGCTCTATATTTAACAAGCCATCCTGAGAAGGCTAGATAGCCATGGCTAATGGCAATGGAAACAATTTCCCTTTGTGGTGTCTGCTGTCACGGTAAGCCCAGAGCTTTGATGTCTGCCTGACACTGTTTAGAAGCATTACACTAATTAGGAATATAAAACTGAAAACTATTGCCATCTTAATTGAAAGCTCCTACTGATGCCTGGTGGAGGCTCCCCCCAGCTTTGTCAGGCACTGCAGCCTGTTTCAGCAAGATGAGCTACAACATTTGCAGGAGCTTCAGTTCTATTGCCATGGGATCGCTGCATGGAAACAGATGCGAGGAGGAGGCTCTTCCCTCCGAGCTGTCCCTCAATCTGCAGTGTGTGGCCCCTGGGTGCCGAGGTCGGTCTTGTGGGCCCATCGTTAGTGCTCCAATTAGGTTACCTCCCTCATTTGTCGTTGCTCCCTATGCCCCCGATCCACGCCAACCCACGGTCTTGTCCCAGGGATGATGCCCCTACCTCAGCACCTGCCTGGAGGCGAGCATCCCCGCTTGTGTTTGCTCTGCTTTCCATGTCTGCCCTGCGGCTTCAAGAGCTACCATCAGGGGTTCCCCAGAAGTGTACAGAAGTGAGTGCTGTCCATCCCCTGGACCTCTCTAAAAGAGTTTTACAGGATTTTTGGAGTGCCTCTCAGCCTCGCTCCGAATGAAAAAGGAAGAACTTCTCCAGCTGGTTTTGCAGTAGGCAAGTTCCCAGTTCAGCATAACTACAAGCAACAGAGAAAAACTGAATGATTCTGGGGTTTAATTACAACACACTGAGTTACTGCGTCGTACAGTAGTATACTACTTGAAATCCAACTACGATCGGCAGCAACCAGCTGACAGCTTTTTCGCAGCGTGTGCGAAATGAGTTGTAATCGCCGATCTGATTTTAATAGACAAACTATCAGTGTTGAAAGGAAATAAAAAGAAAAAAGACACCCACTGTTTCTTTGGGGAAGATGTCAACAAATACAACATGCAGGAACACTTCGTACTGAGGGGTTTTTTAATATCTTGTAGGCTCTACAAGTGTAATTTAGAAAATCATAGCCTTTAGAAAAAGTACTTCATAAGCTGATTAAGGACTTCTAGAAATAGAGAAAGTGAGGGTAACATGTGGAAACTTGTATTGCCACTCCTGTGGCTACTCCAGGTATCACATGTAGAATATCTTCTGAGTTCTTAGTTCTGGTGACACACTTTGGTTTTCAAGGATGGGGAAAACATATCAAGTTAAAACTAAAGAAATAGATAATGCTTCAAAAAAAATGAGCAAAAAGCCAGAAAAAATGTGCTTCACAGTCATTCTGGTTTGGTTGCCCCATGTCTTACTTCTTAGTGTACATGAAAGTTTCTTGAGTAGGCTACATGAATCATGACGCATTACAGGGAAATTCCCACTGTACAGCCTGCCCCCCCACCTTCTCCCCATTAATGGTGTGAGCTGGGAGATGCGGTCTGGCAAGGATGTCTGGAAATTGAGGTACCTGTACTACAGCTCCCTGTGAAACATTGCACCAGCACATCCAGCCTAAAATATTATGCTTTTTTTTTGCCAAAAAAATAATGATATTTGAATTGTTACTAAAAATTTTCATTTTTACTCTCTCTTGTTTGAATGATGTGGCTATGGTGAAAGCCTGTTAAGTTTCTGTGAGACTCAAACGTCATTTTTACAGATATGATAAAAAATTCATAGGCACTGAAAATTAACAAACCTCTCCTAGCAGTCACGAGTAAACAGCAGTCATTTGTGTTCTCTAAATGACAGAATAAGCTAATGAAAAACGGCCAGAATTAGTTACATTGCTATACTTTCGAGGGCCTGGGTTTATTGGAAAGAATTTGGTTAGAAGCTAGAGTCCTATTCATAAAGAGTTTTGTCCCGTTTCCAGTGGAATTTCTGCCCAATTTACTATTTCCGTGCAATTTGTCCAGTATGTTCCCTCCTCTTGTAAGCAGTTATTTTTACTTGATGTATTTTTCCTGTTCTTGGTTTCCGTGACTTCAATTACATTTCTAAATACAGTCAACATCATTGGCCTTCTTACTCAGAAGCCAAGCAAAATCCATGAAAATGGTTGTTTCTGTTTGCAGTAAACAGAACGGGTCAGAGGTGATGCCTACTGCAACGCTAGTGAAACCAAAGCAGATATACATGGGACGAGCCTACCTTTCAGAAATGCCACAGTGTTGTAAGGCTCATGGCAATATTATGAGAGCAAATTATTTTCTTAGTTATCTGAAATTTGTCTTTTCAGTGGGGAAGAACAGATTCAGCAGGTTTAAAAGAAAAGTGGGCAAAAGGTAGCTGTGGATAACGGAGGATGTATGACCAGAATTCATGTTGTGCCGCTGTAGTAGCAATGGAAAAATTTCAAGCTGGAGTTTGAAAGTCATGTCAAATGCCAGCTCCACCGAAAAATCAGTCTCCTCTGAGGGTAGGTGCTATATGGCCAGACTGAGGATGTGGGGATGAATCCAGGGGAGGGATGTGGCTCTGTGATGGGCTGCCTGGTGCATGCCAAGAGCTATGGCCCTAAGACAGGATCCTTGGAGACCAGCCCTGGTGAGCATGGCCACCTAAGATGGCCTACAGAAAATGCTCTGGTGCCATCCACAGCTACGGCCATGCTTCCTTCCCCTCAGGACCTGAGGTTAGGCTGAAGATCCAGCTGAAAACTGGATCAGTCCTTTCTCAGAAAGGTAAATGAGGAGAAAACGGTGAGGTTGCTCTTCCCTACTAGTATCCACTCAAGTTCAAATCCCACCTCTTCGTGACCTGCAGTAGGAACATGAACCTAATTCTCCGTTATTCTGTGGAAGGATCCTAATCATTTGAGTAAATTGCAGAGCATTTGGGGTCAGGACAGTCGCTCCTTCACTGCTGTGGGGGCTGTTGAACTCTGTGTACCCCCTGCCCTCACCAAAGTGAAATGTTTTGCAATCTGGTACATCCAGTCTAGCCTTAAAATTTGGGTCTTCTATCTTGCTTCTTCTCGGTGTTCTGAAGTGTAGAACACTGTACTGGGATTGGGAATTGATCCTGTCTGGATTTCAGCCCACACGATTCAGCTGTGAAGTTAACATTATTAAATGGTTCTTCTAGTCCACCAGGAAGTATTAGAGGGTTGTAGGTTAAGGAGCTTTTACAGTTATCTAGTGTTTAATTGAACAAGCTACAACGTATATCGTTTAGGCAGTTGTTGTCAGAGAAAGTATTAGCATATGCTTTTACATCGAGGGTATGCAGAGTGCCATGTGCATGTCATATTTAATGTGGTAATAAATGTACAACAGTATACTGAATTCTCATATTCATAAAGGCGGTTAGATGGAAGGTGTGTACTTTGTTTAATACCCTTTACCAAGTGCTTCTTAAACAATCAATATTTAATATGCTGTAATTGCATTGTATATTTAAATTGAATGGTTCTTTGGAGCAAATTGGAGTGGCAGTAAAACCCTGTCTCTGGGCTGAAGGGGTGCATTAGTCACGGTAACGGTGGGGAAGACCTCGGGTGAGAAAGGCTATGGGACTCGCAGAGCAGCTGTGACATCCGCCCAGCTCTCACCTGTGGGGTCCTACCTGTGGCCTCTTCCAGAACAGCGGGCAGTCACCATCCAGAGGTGATGGGTTAACCCCAATCCTGCTGAAGCCGGTGGGTGCTATTTCACTTAACCCGCCTGCCTTTGGGTGGGTCTGAGCTCTAGGGTCAGCTCTAGGTAAAAGTGAGTGAGTGTCTTCAACTCTGTTATTTCTTCTTTTAATTTCACATCACTGCTTTGCTCACTGACAGCCTAGTTCAGTCCCAGACGAAATCCAGGGGAGCCTTCTCACTGGCTTGCATTGCTTTAGGGTGAGACCAGATTATTTGAAGCAAGGTGCCTATTCACTTTTCAAAAACATATTCAGATTTCTCAACAACCCCCACTGATGGTCATTCAAATTAGGGGGTCGCAGAGGAACGTACAAGCCACAGTGCACAGCATCACATCTGGAATATTATGTAAACTACTCACGCGACCACAGGAATAGCTTGAATCTTTCTGACTGCAATACTTGCTGTTTTGATTTGTTACAGAGTTAATCCAGCCAGGAAACAGAAATAATGCCACGTGACATGGGTAACTAACTGACCACGGCACAGCTGAAAAGATCAGTTCTGCAGCTGAATGCATTAACTGAAATTTCAAAGTGTTACCAAAAAAAGAGAGGGAAAAAAAAAAAGGCAGAAACTCAGTCAAACTGAAATTAGCTGTTGAATTTAGAAGAAGATCTGTGAATTTTTTTTCAGTTATTCATTCATCACTAGTCACAAGTTTTGTCACAACTCCAGTGATAAAAGTGGCGCCCTAATCATGATATTTAAACTAGTCACAGGACACAGATGACTCAGCTGCAGTTCAAAGAGCCTCTCATTTCTGTCAGGCCGAGGCCAATAGCATACACACGGTTTTTCTCATGTCAGAAACGTTAAGATACACCAAACTGAGTCATCGTGGGCAGTTCTCTGAATGTCAACTCAGTGCGCAGCAGCAATCGAATGAAAAATACTGCTGTTAAGACAGTAGTCGGGAATAAAATAGAAAACATTATTAGGACACATTTTAACTTGAATGCTCCTCTTGGCCCCATCTCAGAGGTATGTCAAAGTATGAGTGCAGGAAGGACGCATGGAGTGCACTGTGGAAGAGCATCCGTAGAGAGACTAAATAAATATGAATTGGGGAGGCGGCAGTAGGAAAGGTATAATCGAAAGGGGATGTGCGGTTACAGTTACAGCAGGAAGAAGCAACTGGAGGAGGCACTTGCCATCACATGAGGGCTGGGGGGCAGCCTCCAAGACAGTCAGGCACAGGCATGGGATATGCCAGAAGAAGGACTTTTTCCACACGGCAGTTTTCCCACCTGCTTTTTTAAGCTGTGGAAGCTTCTGCCATCGGATATTGTGGAAGCCAAAAACTAAAAAGAAAAAAGGGCCAGTAGGGACTATGAAACACAACAGAGTAAATACAGCCTCCAGCTCAGGACCTCCCTAAAGCACTGATGGCCAGAGCTGCGGAGGAGGGAGGAGATGCAAGAAGACGTATCCTTGTATGCCCGCTACGTTTCTTGCTTGTTTTCCCTAGGTGTCCACTACTTACCATTGCTAAAAGCAAGATAGTGAATTAAAATGACCTCTGCTCTGACCCACTATTGACTATCCTCTAGTTCTTACGAAAGGCTTAAGGAGAAAAAGCTTTTGCTTGGAGATGTCCTACTACACCTCAAGACAGAGCAGCTTAGTGCTAGGCCCCGGTCATCCAGACACTTGCACGCAAGTGACTTCACACGTATAAGTAGGCCCATTAAATTCCCTGGGACTACTCAAGTGCATAAAATTAGGCATGTGCAAAAATGCTTCCAGGTGCAGGGACTTTAAAACGCACTCACTGTGGCCCCAGCTCGGCAAAGCGCTTAAGCATGTGCTTAAGCCCCCCCTGCCGAAGAACTTCAGTGTGTTTAGCCGAGCAGGCATGGACTTGTGGCAGAGCTAAACCAGTGATTTACAAACATGTAGAGCACAAATGATAAAATCACAGGATACTTGTTTAAACTCTGATTAAATAAATCAGCAACCAAGCATACGGTGCACAGCTTGCACACTGCAGTTGCAGGTTTATGAACTCCACAGACATGATGAGAGAAGAGTCAAAATTCTTCTAATATAGACATTTATTTCTGATCTTTCCTTTCACCAGGCTCACTAATTGGACAGAAATTACCTTATTTGTGGGCATCAATTTATCATAGTCATGATTGTATGCAGCTATGGTTTTACTTCTTAAAATCTCTTCCAGAGCAATAGGATTAGGTGAGACTGTCATTAGAGTATTCTGATAAATAACACGAAAAACCTTAAAAACTCGCTGACTGCAGAACGGAGACACTTAAAACAGAATGTAGTGTTTAGCCCCAGGCCTTGGCAACAATTGAAACAAAATGTTTTGAAACAAAGCAAATTGGCATTTTGCTGACTTTTAATGTACTGTCTTTCCAAGCAAGACACCTGGTTCAACTACACAAAACATCTATTCAGAATTATAGTCTGAGCTTTTGTTATGCAAAAGGTAAATGAGGGCAACATGAACTCTGTGAGAGAGTCAGGTTTGGGGTTTTTTTCTTTTTCCCTAGGGTAATCTGTCAAGAAGATACTGGTTACTGACAGGAAACCAGGAGTCTTTTGAGGATGTGTTGGTTTCTTTTTTGGGGGGTGGGGGGAGACAGTCCAGTGGAAAAAAGATACCAAGTGCAGTAAAATACGCTAGCTGCACTAACCAAAAGAAATGTTCCTACATTTGAATATCAGGTTTTATAAAAATGGCGCGCGTGTGTGTGCACACGTGCATGCATGCAGGGGCATACCGGTATATAAGAAGCGGGGATTCGCGTATCTAAGAGGCTAGAAGGGTAGGTGTCACAGCATTGTTCATGTATTACCTTAACTTTGATGCTTTCAAAGGCATTTTATGAGATCCCTGCTGGATGGTGAGCGAGTCATTTGTGTGTTTCCTTGCATGTCTGCTGACTTGGGATTTTAATGAATTCAAACTGTTCGAATCTGATGGATTATCAAGTTTATTAACCACGAAGATGGACCTAAGTCCAGACTAATGGAGACTGCAACCCCAGCTTTGGTTTTTAAACTTATGGGAGGGTATAGCATCAATAAAATCCTTGCCTGCTTATTCAGAACACCTCTTTCATCTTGAATTTCACTTGAAGGGCAAAATATGTCATATTTCAGTATTAAATCTCAGTCATGCTGATCAGAAGCCCAAAGAGCTTGACCAGTTTGACCACTCACTCCTCAAGCTCCTCAAGCTTTCAGGCAGCAGCAAAGTAGCTTGAAGCCCTCCATCAGATAAAGCAGGGCAATCTGTCAAACAAAGTACCAACATTACAACAAAAAACCCCTGTGTTTGCTCATCAAGCTTCACACCTCTAAACAAAGTGCACAAAAAGCCCTCCATAGCTAATGCAGCCCTTGTTCAGGCTTTTTGGAGGTCACAGGAGAGGCAACACTTGGATGCATATGCCGCGTTTAACTGCAGTGGGTTGATCCCTGCTGTACGTGGAGTTCCCTTTGCTGCTCATGGGCAGAGCCTCTCATTGACCAACAGCTAGAAAAGAGTTGCTTGGGAATGTTTCAACAAAAAGTATTTTGTCAGAGCTGCTGAATAAAAACTTCTCAAGAAAGACTTGCCTTTGACTAATTTCTCTCCTTGAAAAAGCTATTGAAAAAAATAGGAGTCATCTAAATGTCTCCCTTTGTACTTTCAAAGGAAAATTGGAGGGGGAGGGTAGGAGGTTCTCTTTAAAAGCACTTTTCATTTTGTAATACAAATAAGCAATGTTTCAAAAAGCTGAAATAAAAATTAAAAAATGTTTGAAAGTCATTAAATGAAACCTGTTTTGGTTTGTTTTGTTGGGGTTTTTTTATTTCAAAAAGATACTTAATATTTTAACTATTTGTCCTGACATCAATGGATTTCTTTTTTTTACTGATTCAGGATAGTAAAAGATTCAAAATCTTGAAAATTTCCCATGGGACAGAAAAAAACATATCCTACCCAGCTCTACTAGAAATCACAACACGAAAAGACAATCCTGACTTTATGCCTGAACATGTTTTTTGGGATGGTGAGCACGAAGTAGGTAAACACTACTGTCGGTGGATGCTTCAGGAAAATCAGATCTGTGCTGGAGCATATGGGTGGCAGATAAACAGGGCTGCGGGATGACGGGTCACGTGGGTTCTGTGAGATGATTCCCTGGGATAAAAAGGTCTTACTGTAATAGCATACAACAGACAATTTGCTACACCCTTCAAATAGTTATTTCTTAAGGCAGAAAGGCCAGTCCCCTTTGCTGGTGGCTGCCTCTAATATTATTATTTAGTTACAATCGTGACAGTATTGCAAAGTGCTCCCATGGCAAGGTAGGACTGCCACATTTCCAATGAGGTGGGAGAGAAAGGGATGGGAGTAGGATGGGTAGCCCAGGCATCAAAACAGGGACTCCAGCCCCAGCCCGGCTGCCCTAAAGACTGGCAGCTCACACCTGCCCTGGGCATTTATCCCCCCAGCCCTCTCCTCCCAAAGCTCCTCCGGCCCCGTGCCTGCCTGAGTCTTCCCAAGCATCCTTCCACATCCATCGCCCTAACCTCCAATCTTGCACATGGGAAGCCCCTGCCCTGTCCCGGCAGAGCCTCCAGCCCTGTGCAGCTTCCCTGCTTCAGAGCCACCCAAGCGTCCCATCCCACCAGCACCTCCACCTCACCCCAAACTCCTGCCCCATGGCCCCAGCCCCTTTCCCTGACTCCCTGCTCCCAAACCCTCTTCTCCCAGCTCCCCGTGCCCACCTTCTGTACAGGAACCCACCTCCCCGGCTCCAAACTTTCCCCATCCCTGAAGTCTCTCCTATCTCCCATCTGGCCTCAAATGCAGCAGATGATTAAAATTAATATAATTAATCCCATTCTCTCTGTGCTAACAGAGACAAGTGCAGGCACTAATTCATGCTCCTGCCCCTTGATGTAATGCTCACTCCTGGCCCCCAGCCCACACCCCCTTCCACCGGAGGGCTTTTCTCCTTTTGGCCCCTTTCCCCATTCCAGGGTCCCACCAGAGACCCCTGGGACCCCTGGCGTTTGCAAGGTTCGGCCCCGTCCCACAGGCCACGGGCTGCTGGCTGCCCCGGGGCTGCCTTGGCTGGCCAAACCTGCCTCCTTGCTTCCTCCCAGAGCCGCCTGGGCTTCTGGCAGCCATTTCCAAAATCCAGACAGGAGCTGCAGCTCAAACTCCACCTGGATCGAGCCTGGAGGGAAGAAAAAGAGGACATGTCTGGGAAAAAGGAGCTTTATGGTAATTCTGCAGCAAGCAACCAGACTTTTAGGATGGGAGCCGATTTTCTAGAGGCTTGAAAGGGGACAGGGAGCTGAACATCCATGGGCAATGGCAAGTGCGAACACAGCAAGAGGAGGGTGAGACGAGTCTTAATCTGCCTGGTCAGATCCACATCTCACACCAGATGGATGCTGTCCAGGACAACAAATTACAACATATTCTTCACTCTGACTCACGGCCTGGGGCTGGCAGTGGCCATAACTGCAGGGGTGAGGGGTTCCTCAGGGTGTGCGTGGAAAGGCAGCGCTTCTCCCAAGCACCCTAGTGAGAAGTAGGGGTGGCTGGTTGGGGTAGGTGGCCTGAGGGGCCGAGGGCGGCATCCTCAGCCCTCCCGTTGGAGCGCTTTCCTCTCCGTTTTGGTAACGTACCAGCTCCAATGCTGCACAGGCATCAGATCTACAAGCTCTGACCTGGGCATCTCAGAGACCTGCCAAGAACACCATGAGGGCATGCATGTGAAAGACAGGAGAAAATTAAACACAGTAAAGACGAAGGGAGACTCAAATGCTCCAAACGCTAACAAACAGAAGCGAGAAACGTTGCTGTCCTCACCTGAAGCAGAGCAAGTGGGCACAGAGCGGTGAAATGGGGCTGCCAGGCACGATAGTCAAATGGGGGGACATCAGAAAGCTGTGACCGTGGTGCCCACTCCTCGGGTGTCTGGCATGTCCCCGTCAGGAGGGACGAGGATGGACGTCCCGGAGCCCGTTGCAGCGGGGGGAGCCGGGTCGCACGCCAGAGCTGCGCTGCCTGCACGCCTCGGGCAAACCATCTCAGACCTTTGGGCTCGGTTTATTGTTTGGTAAAACGAAGGCGATAATATCTGCCTCACAGGGGAGTTGTGAGGCTTATTAACGTTTTGTCTAGTGCTTTGAGATCCACCGAGTGAAAGTCCTTTATGACTATTTTATTGTTATTGTACGGAGATCAAAGTAAGAGCTCTAATCTAATGCCATCCCTTTTATGTTTATACCACCCACTTGTATCCAGAAGTCAGCCCGACTGCAGAGTCTCTCTTCAGCCTCTTGGTCTTTCAAGGCTGCGAGTGTTTGTTTGTCGGTGAGGTTTTCCAGGGTAACTGGCTGCTAGTCAGTCATAGTCTGAACCTTGTAAAAGAGTGAGGGCAGACACAAAATTGCATCATTATTTAGCAGGGCTGGAAGTAAACCATTGAGCTCAGTATTTTCTCTAGTTATGTGTTATGTTAAATAGATAGGTGTGGCAGGCCAAAAACGTACAGTACCAAGGCGGTGCTCTATTTGAAATAATTTTTCATTTACTGGTGTTCAACCTTTGGTCCTTTTATTATGCATGGGGGGGTGTTCTTGTAAATACAGATATATATACAGGTATACATGTGTGGTTTTAAGCCACAGAAGTCTGTTAAGTCACAGAACAGAAGACAGCAAATGGGTAATTCATGGATTTTCCTTTCCCTGTTTGAAGGAGCTAGTGTCAAAGTGTGATCTAATCCTACAGAGATTTTTTTTTTTTCCTGTAAGGGAAAGCTACTGCTGGGAATCACAATTTATTAAGTGTATGTACTTGTTTCTTCTTGGACATCAATTTTACAAAGTGCCTTAATGTGTGAACTGTACACAAAGGGTCCAAGATGTTGAAGGGTGACAGTAAGTGCTCTGTTGACAGGAGACTGTGTGGTCTAATTATTACTAGGGGGAAAAAAAAAGCAAAAGCAAAAGTTAAAAAAAAAAAAAAAAGAGTATGCAACTTCGTGTCCAAACCTGAATGAAAAGGAGGAAAAACATGAGCTCTATAGAACAAGTCATACTCCCGTTCTTGGAAGAAGACCAAACCCCATGGCAGATATGTTTATTTTAATACTTTTATTGTGTTGTATATTACTCTAAAACCTGTTCATTTGAAGTTCAATACCAGAGGGTACAGCTCCTACAAGCAACCTAATTCTCTACTTGTGCAGCGATTCACACTTGCCTGGGTATGAAATGTAGTGCTGTCTGGGTAATGGAGTTTTCTGTTTAGTGACTGAACTGAAAAGGGGGAACAACAAGGATTTAAGAAAATAAGTTGTCCCACACTGGAAATGTCTCTATTCTTGGCAAATCAAAGAGCAGCGTGTTTTATTTTGGATCACTCTCAAAAGATTCTCTGGAGCCAAAACTAAACGTTTGGGGTGGAGGGGATGTTTTGTTTCAGGTTGCTTGCACTTTGTAGTAAGAAACAAAGGAAAACCAAACCGTTAAAACAACAACAAAAAGATCTTTTTAAAGGAACAAGTAATCGAGATGAAAACTTAGGAGTTTCACTTCAGAAGTGCTGAAACAATGCGTTTTGATGCTCTGGAAATGTGTCTCTTGCTGTTTTTTACCTCACCTAAAACTGATCACTGAATTCAGCTCAAATTTGTGAGGTTTCTGACTGCCCAAGCCTGTGTTTTTGACTCATTTTCATTTGGCAGAGCAAGTAAGAGCATGTGCTTAGGTCCTTTTTATAGAGAACTCAAATAATTCACAACTGTGGGATTTATCATGGAGCAATTCCACAGCCTCATCTGTCAGCAAACCAAGGCCCTACTTCATGAAAAAGTGAAAATGTGCGTATATTCTGGTGAAAATAAATGAGAGTCTGAGGAACACAGGCATGTCCTGTTAAAATACGCTGGCAATCAAAACCCGCATTTTCCATTAGAAGAGTAAGGGGTAGGATTTTTTTAAAACTATTTGTGCAGTTCAAATAAAAAGGTGTGCAGCAGATGAACTGTGACCACAGGGGCACTTCAAAGAGACACCAATGCTAAGGCAGCTGTGAAATGGGATGTAATTGCAGAGAGAGATTTTGCGATATGGTTTATTTCCAAATGATTACCTATCTACTTTCGGTGCCCCTGTAAGCTGCCATATGTGTGTATATTTATCTATTTATATAGGCAAGTATATTTACATATATAATCTATTCAACAGTGCCAACACCTGTTTTTAACCATTCAAAATGTCCTTCTACTGCAAGAAAAGACAAACCTACATGACTGACAGCTCTAAGCCCTT
The DNA here is from genome assembly GCA_035582835.1 of Phoebastria nigripes. Taxonomy (NCBI): domain Eukaryota; kingdom Metazoa; phylum Chordata; class Aves; order Procellariiformes; family Diomedeidae; genus Phoebastria; species Phoebastria nigripes. The sequence goes on along the minus strand of JAYKAV010002933.1, from coordinate 4,294,412 downwards.
GACCTTGAAGGATTCCTGCGGGTACATTTTTGAACTAGCATTCAACATCAGTAAATCTTGCACTAATACCCTTAGCGACTCACAGCCTTTATCTGTCTTTTTAGGGTCAGATTTTGCAAAGTCCTGAGTGTTTGCCTACCTCTCCCCTCCCAACAGGGCCTTCCCCTGACTTCAAAGGCACGAGAGACAGGCCAACCCAAATTGCTCTCGAAAATCCCACCCTCATCTATTTGGCTGCTCTCCCCGCCCCATCTGAGCATCTCCTGTTACCCTGGGCAGCAGCACACGCCAGCTGCAGGTAGCACAGTCCTGATTTGTACAGTAAATGAGGACAACTACGCGCTGCTGCCCTGATGTGCGTACAGCATTTCAGCAAGTCGTTGGTTAGAATGACAGTAATTCTTCAAGATGACTATGGGATTGCATCACAGAAACTAGTCCCCTCCGGGATGGGTGGCACTGCTGCATTATAGGTGAGAAATTATCTTTTTTTGGTTCTTCCTGAAGTAAGGAGTCAAATAGATTTGTCAGCAGGCAGTGTCCTGGGACTGCATTATCCATAACAGAAACGCAAACTCATTTTTACTGCAATTCAGCAATAGGGTTGGATTCCTTTTTTTCCCAGGGTGGCCTTTTTATGTGCTAAAAATGCCTCATCATGGTAAAACACAAAACAGGACCTTCCTTGAAATCCCACCCCCTCTCCTGGGGTGTTTGTCTCATCCAACTCTTTGGAGATCAGTGTGACTCATGTAGGCTATACCAACATACTTCATCATTTTTCCCCCCCCTTCATTTTCAGTGCTTGAAGAGAGAGGAAAATGTTTGTGAAATAGTGCAGGGTGACAGCAGGGTGAAAGAGAGCTCATGGAAAGCTGACACTGCCCTGGCATTTCCTACCCCAGGGGCAGGGACGCATGCCCAGCGTTAATGCACCCTCCAACCCAGCACCAAAGCATTGCCCAAGCCCGTAGCCAGTATCCACCAAAACCTACCTGCGCAGGGGGCAGGTGCCAGCCTGGGAATACATTTGGCCTGAACTTTCCCCATGCCCCTGCTCTCTGAAGTCCCTGCTGTGGTGGGCTCCTGCAGTTCATGCTCCCAGGCTGACAGTCAGCCCTGCTACAGCAGACATGAGAAGCCAGCAGCGTCTTCCTCGCTAAGGCGTTTTAGCCTGTGTCTGCTTACTGCCACATGCCCTGAGTAGCTTTTGTGAGAAGAGACTTAGCCTTGGCCCCTCTGGAAAGCAGGACACTTCCACCACGGATGGTGCCTCAGCAGTGCCTTGGGAGCTTCACGTGTGTCCTCTTGATGGCTATCGGTCAGCTTGCTGCAGCGCAGGTGGCAGCTGAGCCACAGTTCCTGGCTGTGTGCACCCTCTTGGCCCACCGCAAAGGCACAGCAAGCCACCAGGAAGGACATGACGGAAGCTCTGTCCTATCCAAACAAGCATTCTAACCACAGGGACAGGGCCATGGGGACATTTTCTCCTTCACCCTCTTTGCAGACCTTCTCCACTTTTGATAATAAAATTTATCCCTGATGCAAGAGCTTTCTGATGAATCAGCCCTGCTTGGCAAACAAAATCCCATCTGCGCTCCTGTTCAGCGGCAATACATCCTTGCCCGTATGCTGTCCTGCAGGCACAGAGCTGCACCTACCAGCTGCATCCCCCTCCTCTCAAACAGCCTTGTGTATACACGAGCAGGATCTCAGGGGGCTTTGACCCAGCTTTAAAATTTACAGAATTTTTGCAGCTCTTGAATGTAATTTTACAGAAAAACTTAATTTAGGTTCCAAGAAAATAACCTCTTGATGGTATTAATTTGCTATACCCAGTGCCTTTGAGAAAGGCTTGTCTTCATGTTTGGTAGCAACCTGTCACATCAGTGACTACATTGCAGGGTGGGGGTTTGGGGTCCCGGGGTCCCTTCCATTCACTTACCAGTTATTGATAAAAGTCCCCTATGTACCTTGTGTTGTTTTGCTGTCCCCCCCACTCCAAGCTGATAAATTCTGCTCAGTTGGAGATCAGGCTGTCCAAGGGAAGCTCTGTGTGTTTGTACACGTCTGTGTGTCTTTGTACCTCTGGAAATCTCTTCTACTACAGCAATGATTTTCTTCATGATGCACAAGTTCCTTTGCAAAAAAAGAAAACTATGCTGATTTGCTTTCCCTCAGTCCACCAGGGCCAAACTCTTTGTGCTTCCCTGCCCTTGCTGGGGGGGCAGATAACCAGCATACCAGTGGACGCTGGCTCTCCAGGTTGCACCCTGTCCTGCTGGTGTGGCTCAGCAGTATCAGCGGAGTTATGCTGCCCCTGCAACTGGCCTGATGTGGTGATTTTTCAAGGCCCAGTATACACAAGTTAATTCTGAAAGGCCAGGTCCTCGACAGAGGGAAATCAAAGTAAATCTGCAGCTGCTAATCACAGCTAAACTAGTGTGATGAATCGGTTGAAGTTTATACCATGTATTTCTTGGGTTCGTCAGCTGCTCCCATTGAGAGGCAGTGAAGGCTCCTGCCCAGCACCTTCTGCAGAGATGCTCTGGATTTGGGTTACTGGTGGGATGCAGGACCTCAAATCTGTCCTGACTGAACCAAAATGAGCATTCACAAAGTACATATAGGAAAAAGTTAGTGGCTTTTTTGCCTTGTACTGTTAGACACGTTATCATTGTATTTTCCATTTTACTCTAAAAATAGAATTAGGAGGCAAATTTTCCCGTCCTTTATTAACTTCACTAGTGTAAGCTAGATTTACATTAGTTGAAATATGTGTGAGAACAATGTGGAATCATAATTCTACACCAAATTAAGCAAAGATATTAATGGGTAGATTGTAATAATAAATACATAACAATAATAGAGAAGGAAATAGAATCGAAACTTGAGCTTTAGTCCCAGGCCCACACTCCCATAACTTTCCTCATCCTAGTTTTATTCCACTCAGCTTCATGATAATGGAAAAGAGCTGAAATGCAAAGATCAGAGTTAAATCCTGACTTTGCAACAACTCTCAGCATCTGGTCCACCCGTTCCTTCCTGGATTGCTCTCTCCATCATTCTCCAAGCATCATGCTGATGATTTGCAGTACCACTGCTATTTGACTACATGAGCTATTTATCATCTCCACACTTCAGCATGCTCATTTTTCTTAATTTAACCGATGAATGAAGTAGCCCTAAATCACAAAATGGAAATGAGGGAAAGTGCTTAACTAGATCTAAGAAAAATGCTGGCTAGACTCCTCCCTGAGAAAACAAAATAAATGTCTTTATTTTCAGTCTCAAGATTATCACATACTTTCTCAGACTGCGAAAACCTCCCTTACTAGGTTTACAGTTTCCACATTGTGCAACAGAGTTTGCTCTGACTCATCTGTACAAATCACTCATTTTTGGATCAGGGTCCCATTTTTGCAGATTAAGTTGCAGGGAAGAAATGTCTAAGTGCTAGAAATCATCATCCCAGACTTCTTTTAGTCAATTAGTCCTTGCAGACGGTCAGCTAGAGTCGGTGCTCCTGCCTGCAGTAGACATGTTAGGCGCATTCATGCTTCTCTGAGTTTCTCCACGTAAACTCTTCTCTCTGTTCCCACCAAGCCCTGCAGCAGGGCATTCCCCAGCTTTGTGTAAGGACCCACCACCTTCTGCCTTGCACCCACCTCCTGTCAAATCCGCCTGGTGGCTCCTAGCTCCTGTATTGGAAACTAATCCCCATCCATCTGCTCTGCCATGCTCAGCATCATTGGTCTCTGCTACACTAAAGGGTCCTAAACTAACCGCTCATTCTTGGCACAGAAGCTGTTTGCACACGCTTGATGATCCTTGTTACCCTCCTGTGCATCCTTTCTTGTCCCAGTATGGCCTTTTTTGAGAGGGGTAGCTGGACTGCACACAGTATTCAAGACAAGGACGCACCAGGGTTTTATACCGGCTAGTAGTGACAGTGGTTTGGTTTGGTTCTTCCTTTCCCTGGGCACGGAGCTGATATTTCCATAGCACTCTTGCCCCAGGACTCCATTCCTGGATGCTCACAGGTGACTCAGAGCTCAGCGTTGCATATTTAAAGTTAAGATTTTTTTTTTTCCCATGGTGACATCACTTTACAATGTTGAAATCCATCTGCCATTCTTATCTTCAGCTTAATTTCCTTCTGCAAAGTATGAATGAGTTCCTATGTCTTAGGATTCAACAGTGTTCACCATCACGATGCTCCTAAATGTCTTAAGAAACCGGCTGGTAGTAATGCATTCATAGTATTCTGATTAATCCCTTCTATTGCCTAACATCAAATGCAAAGTATATTACTTTCAAAGCCAGAATTTAAAAGAAACCTCACCAATGACCATTTGAGAACTGTGGAAGAAAAGCAAATAATTAAAAGCAATTGATGCCATCCCAGCTCTTTGCTTTTGCCTGAGCAAAGCAAATTATCCACAGCACACCATTTTCTTCTGCTTTGAAAATGTGTGCACAGGGAAAAAAAATCACTCTAGAATTCTCAGGCTCATAAGATCATGTTGAAAAAAGGGTATAATTGTGTTAATATTTTTGAAATATTTTTCACATCTTTCTCTCTCACGTGAATTTTTAAAATTTGTATTTTAAAAGTCACCATATTTCAAATTTTGGAATCTTTCTGTTACCTCTATGTCCTGCAAGGGGGAAAAGAATAATACATTTTAAATTGCAAGTGACAGTTTTTTCCTCTAAAGCAAATCGCTAATAGTTATGTCAAAACTACACATTCAAAAAATTCTCAACCTACACAAGAGGCATCATGGAATGAAGGTGTAGAAGAATTGAAAGCAATTTATGGCACTCATGAGCAAAAATAGGCCAAGTCATTGCTCACAAAGCGTGTGCTTGGTGATGGATGGAGTAAAGATCAAGGGTAGGAGTTTTTCTAACAAAGTATCAGAGATTCCTCAGCAGAAGGACAAAGTTCAGTGTGTGAGGAAATTGGAGCTCCTTTTTGCTGAGGGAAATGGAGAAGACTCATCAAAATAATCAGCTGCAAAAGTATTTCATAATCTATCCTTGACTTTGGAGATAAATGTGGGATATTATCTTTTTCTTCCAAAGATATATGCGTGACCGAGAAACTGGCTCCAGTGCTATTAGTTATAACTATAGTTATGTTATTAGTTATAACTATAAAATGAAAGATAAATAGCAATTAACAGAGATGATCATACTGCTTACAAATCAGGACTTTCAAAGCCAGAGCAAGTATTTTCCTTTAAAATAGGAGAAAAACTGAGCAGCTTCAAACCAAACACATCAACCTGCTGTTGAAACATTACCTTGCTGGGCTCAGTCCTGCTCCTAAAGCACAGTGAGCAGGATGGGAGCCACGCCAGGCACACGCTGGGCTCAGGTTTTGCCCAACGTGCCCCCCACAAGCCCGGACAGCCAGCCCGCAGCAGCGTGGCTGCTGGCAGGAAGAGGGGGCACACCGTGCCCTGAGATGGGAAGGTGTTTGGAAAAAGCAGGAGCCAAAACTGTCCAAACCAGGGTTCGCAGCAGAAAATGTCTCAGAGGGAAAAGCAGAGCGGCATGGTGGACGTGGCGTGAGAGCCGGAGCAGGGGAGCAGAGTGGCGCAGCAAGGGAGGTGCTGGCCAGTGGGAAAACCTGGCGTGATAAGGGAGGCACATCAAGAAACCCCGAAGTACAACTGTGCAATGAGTCAGGCTCGGGGGAGAAAGGCTTGAGACAGAAGGGGAAGAGATGTGCTTACAAGCGATCCTGCCTGGATCCACGTGCACGGTGCATATTTATTAAAGCCTGCGCAGCATTTCTGGCTGAAGATATCACGTCTGCCCCTCTTCCTTCGTCTCCAAATTCAATTTTCTTAGCCGGGTTTGGTTGGCTGTTTTTAATCCCTTTTTTTTTTTGACTGGAGCACTGAAGCTCCACAGGATGTTAACTTACAGTCACTGTGGAAAATCTTGAAGGGAGAACAAAAGCATCCCAACTTTTCCCAGGGTGGACGGGCAACGGCCAGAGAAGCATCACTTGGTCACGAAGGGGGAGGGAAAGCCAATGGGACGGCTGTGGGCAACCGCAGGAGGATGGGAGCAGCGGTTCGAGAGAGCAAGTAATGGCATGTGCAACGAACGATGATGAAATGTGGCTGAACTAAATAGTTAGGGCCAGATTCTTGCCCTTCTTTCCTAAAGTCAGCAAAGTTTAGCTGGCTTTACAGCAAAGCCAGGCAGGGCTGAGAAATCAAGTTCAGTGTCATCCAGTTTTAACCACCCCGAGTGCCTGCAAAGTGTACGCAAGGTTAAACAAAATTTACCGTAACTTATATTTTAAGTGTCTCTGAACTTGGCCGCCCACACAGGAAACAGCTTGGAGCAGGTGGTCAGCGAAGCCTGCAGATCATGGCTGGCTCATGGTACTTGTGGGCTACTGACTCACTGCCGAATTATGAGCCCAAACAAAAGGCTTTAAGATAAACTCGAAGTCAAGAAATTGAAGAAGACAAGGTGAAGGAAATGATGATCCCAGCCTGTGCCCTAAATGCACGTGATGGATGCGGAGTTGGTAAAAAGCAAAATAAACCAAGGGGCTGTTGTGCTGGGGTTTGCTCCTCCTACTTGCCAGAGCACCTGAAGGAGAAATCGGGGGAGTGTGACAAGAAATGGCAGGTGAGGGAAAAGCTGTTCTCGATGTGTCATACTGCTTCTAGCCTGCTAGTAAAAAAAATCCCTGCATTTTAGAGGATATTCCAACCATCTCATTGGGCTGAAACTGTTTGCCTGAACATATTAAAAACATTAACATTCTTACCAAATAATCGCTCCTAGATTAAAGTCTTGTGAATACTGCCAGAAATTATTCCTAATGCCAATATTTTTTTTCCTTGTCACTTTTCAGAGCTAAAAATCTCACAATTGTGGGAGAAAATCCTACCAAACTGGAAAAAGTTTGCTGCTTGTTTATCAGCCATGTCACACGCTGAAATTCTATGTGAGTATTGCTTTCAAGGTACTCAATATTATTAAAATAGATGCTTTTATTTCAGATACTGTTAAAAATTACAGACAGGAGGGCATAGGAGAAGAAGTCAGTTTTAGATGAGAATATGTCTTTAACCCCCCCCGCCCACGGTCTAGTTTTGCTGTGGATGCCGTGCAGTGGGTGATTTTAGGCAGTTCACCGTGCAGTGACAAGAACGGCTTTGCACAGTGACTCCTAGCCCTGAACTTTCCACGCTCCCCTCCACGTCTATAACACGCACCGTACGATTGCAGAATTTGGTGGCTTGTCCGGCAGCTGAAGGGACCCCACTCAGGCATGTCCTCTTAGGCTGGTTCACGATCCTCTCTGGAAGAGAGAAAGGGCAAGCAGGAGGCTTGGGGGGAGCAGAGGCAGAGGAGGAGGTGAACACAGCAACACTATGCATTTATTTACTTCACTATTCCTCCCAGGCATCCCTGCATGGTGGGGGTTGTTGTTTCATTCGGGGCCCTTCCATTTTCTTACCTGACTGCAAGGTCTGCCGTCACCCCAGAAGTCCCCCACCGAAGGGGCCAAGGGGGCACAGTCAGCTCCAGCCTCCGACTGGCAGTGACATTAATTTAGTTTCCGTTTGCTGTATTGGCAGGTCTCCTTCCTCTCACCATCCCTCCTGCTGTTTTCTCAACAGCATTCGTTTTATTACCTCCCATTTATTTGGTGCATAAACCCCTGCACCAACAGTGCTTTTAATTTCTGTTGAAAAAGAGGAGAAAACAGTTGCGTTTCCTAAAAGGGGAGTTTTCATTCAGAGAGCACAGATCGCATCATGAGTTTGCATGCTGTAAACTAGGTCTGTCTAGATGACTCACAACGGTTGCCAGCAGACATACCTGTACAAACACACACCCTGAAGTATTATAAATTAGTCTAGTTGTCTAATGCACTCACTGAGTGCCCAATACTGCTGTTAAAATATGTGCTGGCTTTGCTAGCATGGGAGGATGTTTTAAGGTCTGATCTGAAGGCAGTTTAACTCAATGAGCTGTAGATCTGGGTTTAGATGGTGAGAAATGCTCCAAAATAGTTCTCATTCAGCAGAGGACATCAAATCGCTGGGGCAGCTCTTTCCACGCTTCAAGTGGGGCTATAAATACCCAGCAATATCAGGGTCTACATGGTCAGCTAGCAATGCTAAGAGCCAGCACCCTCCTTCCCAGATTCCCTGATTTTGTGTTATAATCTTGGGCCAGGGTGTCTACCATAAATGTCTGCCAGTGTAGCAACACAGTTTAGAGGTGTGATCTCTCATACGCATTTTTATACTAGGATGCTGTGTGAGCTGAGCTATACAGCAAAAACGGTTGCACCTGTAGTAGGAGCTTTTGCTGGTATTAAAGTACTATGAAGAATTGCTCCCCTCTACTGTAAAGTTTCTGTGGCAGGTCAGGACCACAGAAGCATTTACTAAAACTAAAAATGTAGGAAGCCTAGTGCTGATCCATACTGGGGAACCCTTTCTGCCCTGTGTTATGTGGGTGAAAAAAATAGAGGTGTTTCCCTTTGGAAAGAGTGGTATATTTCCAAATATTCATATTCTGTGGTTCAGCTTCCTTCAGCTGGGCAATGTGTTTTAAGTCACAAAGATATAATAATGCAGCTCTGCAGAAATCTCTTTTCTGATTTATTTGTGCATGCTACAATGCAACAGGAAATTTTCAAATGCTCTTTCTAAACTCCCCAATCACAAATTGTAAAATACCCATCCATGCAATGCTTTCCAAGAATATTTCACATGACATGTTTTCAGGAAGAAGACTACTACCTGCAAGCCTGTGTGCATCAGGAATTCAGTGGTCTTTTACGTCTTACTGAAAATTAACTTGTTTGGATTTTATTTTCACTACCTTAAAAACCATTGCTGTGGCTGTGCTCTTTGCTGCAAGTAGCTGGCAGAGCTAGGAAATGGGGAACTGAAAGATTTCGCGAATACAGATTTCCACCCACAGTTATGCCATTTTTCAAGGCATCCATTTGATTCTGTTTACCTGCCCGTGTTCCTTTAAGTCAGTGGAAATAGCTCTATCTCTCAGCGAGGCGGGCTTGGTTGTGGTTACACGCTGGTCACAAGCAGCCAGAGCAGCCTCCAGAGGTTCGAATGAGCTTTAAAGCAGTGAGCTTGCATGGTGGAGCAATTTTACCACAACACCATGAGGCTTCTGAAGTGCATTTTCGAGTCCCAGGGAGTTGTACCTTGCTTGCTAGAGCCAGCCCAACGCTGGTACCCAGCTGAACACTTTAATTGCGCAGGAGCTTCTCTCCATCCCACTGTAGCAGCTGTGATAAGGCTCCTCTTGCCTAATTTGGCTCTCTAACAGGGAGGGGTGCGGTTATCCCTCCCAGCTTTGGCAGCTCTTCTGCAGCCTCCTTCCAGAGGTACACGCTTCCCGCCTTTCACCATCCAGGGAGCCGAGGTAATTAGCTGGGACTGCAGGTCTTGCTTTATACAGCTGAAGCTGGGTGAAATGAAACCTTCCCTTCGTGAATTCTGAGACTGCGGTGCCCTAAGTGGTTCCAGCATTGGGACCCTTCAGCTTTTACTATATCTTTATTTCACTGCAATATCCAGATTGAAAACACATTGCAGGGATTGTTTGGGGCATATGTTAGTGTCAGATCTGTTCTGTGAGTTTCTGAAATTTGGTATTCCCATGTTTGTAAGACAAGACAGCAGTTTCTGCATTAAGTTTTGGCTTTGATAGTTTGATGCTGTCTCTGAAGCAGATGGGTACTCAGTTCCATATGTCATCCAGAGCTTTGTTTTGAAAACACCAGGAAAAGATAAAAAAAAAAAAGCAGCAGCAACTTTAGTCAGATTTTAGCCTGGTTCATTGGCCATCACTAAAAAACAGAGAGACATTTAACAGTTTTGTGGGTGGGTTTGAACACAGAAACTAGAGCAATGTAGCTTCCAGGTATATCTGCAGCATAAATGAGTCAAGAAATTAATCTGAAACTTTTATTGGAAAGATTAACATTTTACAATAATAAAATCTTCTGGGGTGTTTATGTCAGTTTTGCCAAATTGCTTGTATCAAGGAGGTATTTAAAAGCTGCATGACTGATGCATTCTATTGGAGATGACCTCATTATCACTTTCTTCCATTATAGTTAAAAAAACCCATAAAAATAAATTTTTTAAAGGGCTTTAACTACAAAAGAGTTTTCTGTTTCTGGGTCATGTGGGAGAGTTCATTATCCAAAATACATAGTTTTACTTGTTCACACCAAAATCTCTCCAGCAAATTTTCTTGGCATAATATTGAGTCTGTCCCCATATATATTGGAGAAATTATTTGTTCCATCTTTAGCCAAAAAGACATCTATGGAGTCATATATTTGGTCCCCACAGCTCCCACCTTCTTTTTTTGGCACCCTTTTCTCCCCGGCGCACGGCTTCCACACACAGCTGTACCTCCTGCCCCGCCGCGGGGACAGCTTCACTCCCAATCAATCAGCACCAGAACGGCCACAATTCACAGCGAGATGGGTTCGGATGAATCCTCCTCGAATTTGCCTTTCCTGAGAGCAGGAGCCAGCTCCTGAGCCAGCCCGGCATCTGCGTGGCAGGAGCACTGGGGAGGCTGGGGACGGCAGCCCCGGCAGACATCTCGGGCTCAGCCCTCTCTCTTGCCTGTCAGTCGTCAGCATCAGCTAACGGAGCTGTAATGGTCTCGTTGCGGGGTTGTATAAGGCCCAGCAACAGCGTTCAGACCTTAACGCGAGCCCACCGACCGCACTTGTCAAGCAATTGGGTATTAAAGGGAGGAAGGCAACTGGAACACCTAGCCAGATAACCACTCTTCCCCAAGGAGATCATCACAGGGGAGAACTAGAGGCCTTTAAAAGTTAGCTTTTAAACCTGTAACTAAAAAAGTGCATCCATATCTATTTTACACCAATACCTTTGGTAAGAACATTGGGTGGTTTCATCGCCTTTCGTTTTTTAAAAGCTAGCGAAGGATTTTGTACACACCCGCAGACACGCATATGCACACACAAGTGCACGCATTTGTTTTAATCGTTAATCCAGACAAACTAAAGATTATGTTGTCGCATTAAAGGCTAATGTGATGAAAAGATCAAGGCATTTAATGAAGTGCAAAATTCATCCTACTTATGAAAAGAAATGTTGCTCTCTCCAGGGAAAACTCCGTACAGAAAATGTGGCTTTTTAATGAAAGTTATTTGTGTCTGTTTAATATTCTGGACCATGAGAAAAGATTTTTGTTGTTGTTGTTTTGGCACGTTAATAGCGCGGAGTGCAGCACCACTTCATTTTTTCTAACAACTTGAACTCTTTGGCAGACAGCCCCACGCAAGAGTGGATTACCTCTCTGCTTTAATGGGATAGTTCATTAGCAGATTCGGTCATGTAATTGGGGAGGATAGTAGAAAAATTTTAAGAACTTCCTAGCTGCTTTGTGCTCAGTTCACCTCCTATCGAGCGCTGGGAACCCAGACCCACCGCAGCCTCTGAGACACTCAGTTAATTACTCTCTGTCTCGGAGTGATTATTCCTGCCCCAGCTTCCTCCTCGCGGAGGTTAAGCACTGTCTAATGAATGTGGAGGGAGAGTTAAAAAATCACAACCCTGAGTGTGCAAAGATCAACCGTGTGAGACATTTCAGGCTGCATTGTAAAGACGGAGTTAGCAAAGTGCATGTAAAAGAGAAATCCCTCCAACGCGGGCAGCTGCCCATGACCATCACTGTGCAAGTAACATGATAAAAACCTCTGAGGGAGCTCTCAGAGCAGGCTGCTTTGCAGGGATTGCTCTGCCTTACACTCATACACATCTTGTAATACTTAGACGCAGCGATTGAGTAAGCCGCTTGATACCACACGGTATTTTACTTGCAGTCAAGTACACCTCTATTCCTACCCTCCAATAAATTGCAGAGCGCTAAATTTGGAATTCCTTGTCAGGGGGATTTGGAGAAAAGAAATGCATTACAGATGAATGCTTTCAATAGTTTCCACAGATTCAGTCTAAAGCTAAAAATCACCTGTTTGCTTTTCCTAAGGTGGTTTTCCCTTACAGCTGAGATTTGCAACTGATGATATCCTTATAGTGAGTGACAGTATGAAACTATTTATTTCCAGCAGTAAGGAAATTATGTATTATATGGCTCACAAGAGGCATGGTGTATTCTGTTCTTGGAAGTCCCTATTCATCTGTAAGTTTTACAAGAACAAGGTTGTCAGAAGCACTGAACACTCCTGGCCCACTCTTGAAGTCAGTGCAAACTGGGGATTTACTTGTAGTTACCGGAGTGTGATGACAGCTTGCTCTAAGGAAAACCTGAATTACAGGAGCCATACAGCAGATGTGGAAAGCTTGGACAACCTCATCTCAATTGTCTGTAGAGGAAGGAATGCTACAGTAGGCTGATGATTATTTTAAAGTTCTAAAACGTTCCTAAACCTGGGATTCGTGGGAGTGAGGGAGGAACCTTCACCAGGCTGTTCTCACACCGTCATGTCTCAGAACACCTGTAGTTTCAGAAAACTGTTCTATAAAATTGCTGTGTGACTTTTGCAAGCACTGGCTTGAGATAGACACCTCTCGTTTGGGACTTCTCTGGCTCAAAAGTATTTTTACCAGGAGATATGGTGGATGCTAAAGGAAAGGCAGAGACCCCCTCTAAAAGTTTCCACGTACGGAACTATAGTTGAACGCGGACCAGCTTTGGTGAGGAGGGCTCTGGCAGTGCTGAGGAGTAGACCAGGTACCTGTGGGTGACCGAAGTTACTCAGCGCTGTGCATCCTGCTGCCCTTCTGCATTTCCAGACCTTGTAGTACCGCCTTGCTCTCCCCACCACCAGGGAGGATAATCAGGGCAATTCTATTGATTTAGAGCCCTGAAAAACACGTCACTGTGTGACACAAACCCTGTAAGGCTCTAGCGGGCAGCAGGGAGTCAAAACCAACTTACTAAGAAGTTAGAGGTGGCCGCAGTGGTCCTGGGAGTACCCTTCGCTAAGGTATTGTGAACAACACATGGCTTTCAGCAGGTATTGCCAGTTTCCTAACTAGGAGCAGTGGAAGTCCACTGTTTTATTTCAGATTAGAAGCTGCGGTTGTGGTATGTTGCTATGTACTTTCAAAAAGTCATAGTTTGTATGAGAGGCACGCAATGTGTAAGTGGTAATATGTGTCCAGAGTCCAAGAGAAAGAGAATATCAATAGGGTGTTTATATACACCCCAACCTTGATTCTTTACAGCTGAAATGGCAGAAGAATAGGTCTTTAATATCTATATGTTAACAGCTGGTGTAAATTCACTGTTTAGGGCTAGCCTGCATGGGAAATTTTGCCCTAGCAGCTATGCCAGGGTAGCTTCCTTTGTGGACTCTATTCTGGAATAAAAAGTCATTTTACTTCTTAATAACACTTGTACTCACAAAATGGGAATGCTATTCTGGAATAAGGGGATGTTTATTCTGGAGTACCACCCATATGAGGAGTTACACAGAATCTTAACAGAATACCAGTTCTGTCCAGAATATTTACTCTGGTTGATTTTTTTTTCCAAGGAGAGAGCCTTGTGACAAATACATAAGGGTTGAGCATGCCAGATGCAGAAGGCACGTCTAGGATAGGAACAGATTTAGAGTAGCTCAGAAAGAGCCATTTTTTCAAATTTTGGAAAAATATCTTCTTCAAAATGTTGAAATTTTAGAATTCCGGGAAAGTTCCAGTCTTCAAAACAAACACAAGACCCTTAAAATGAGTGGAAAACACAAACACTCTCCAAAGCAAAGCTGCCTATTTACACAGTTACTACTACCACTAACGCGTTGACTACTCGTGTTGAGTGCTGGAATAGATTGTTTTTACTCTCTCTGTACAAAACGGATATAACAGATTGCCATATTTCTGGTATTTTATCAGAAGATGGATGACAAGCCCATAGCCCAACTGAGAGGATCCAAGTCACAAATGTTAACCCAACAAAACACTGAGGTTTTGGAGAATGTCTACTGAAGGAGGCCAGCAGCCCGTGGCCTGTCCTTGGTATGCAAAAATAAATCTTCGATCAGAATCAAGCTTACAGTTTGATGGACAACCCAGATATTAGGCTTGCCTATAAAACACAAACACACAGATCCAGCAGTTGAGAAGGTTAAGACAGAGACTCCTCTTTACAGCTGCGCTTTCTGTTTTAATGCATTCTGTACAAAACCTTTTCATATGTCCGAAAAAGAAAATGCCTACTTTAAACGATTAGGGTGCTGTCCTCAGGGGAAGTTAAAGACATCCATGGTAACAAAATAAATAATGGAGTAAAAAATGGGTCATGCTTTATTACAGCATTTCACGATAACACAGATCTTTTTTTGAAGTGTTAAACTGTGTCTTTTATTTAGTAAAGCATACCAGCCAACACTGGCATTCGGCAATCTGCAATTTATTAGCCGTGATCCTCTTTCATCAGAAGTCATTCTAAATAAAATTGCGGCTGTTTTTTATTTACTGTAACTCATTGTGTTCACTAAGAATGATGATCTGGCAGGTGAAAGTGAACAGCAGAGAAAACTGTCAGGGATTTTTCAGGCGGGGCAGTTGTGCTGGTGGGAATGTCACGGGGCAATGGCAAACACATGGAGGGGCAGCAAGGACCCCGCATGTGCTGGAGGTCACACATGTTCCCGACGTGGGCAGCGGTGATGGAGACCTCTTTCCAGCAGTGAGCTTCGCTCCCCAGTGCAGAGCCTCTTCGAGGACCTGGGGAACCTGCCAGAGGACAACAATGAGCCTAGCACTGAGTTTCATAAGAGCAGTTCATGAGGCAGGTATGAGAGGAGGTTCAAGGTTAAGGCAAAAATTAATGCCTTCAGGACTTTGCTGAACAGCTGAAGTTCTCCTCTTGAGATGTAAAAGCTGCTGCTGGGAGTGGGGTAGAGACTTAGCCTTCCTGAATCTATTTTTAATTAGCACCTCACTTTCTGGGACATGGAGTCTCTGGGATATACCTTATGTAAGGGCAGCACACCCGCTGCAGCATGCCTTGACAACCACTTGAGGGAATGACCTCAGTTTGAAAATCTTCCCTTTATTTTTCCAACTGGCAGGTTACCAGTTTTTCTGAGGCACATGGAAGGAGAAAATCATCACCAGCTTTGAGCTGATCACTCCCCAGAATGATCCTAGCCTGCGAGGGAACCTTCTGACACTCAGCAGGGTCTGTTACTCCTTGTTGCGTGCATGTGGATTTTTAAATTCCCTGATGAAAAGTTGAGCCTGGCAAAGGTACAGGTACATCCTGCCTCCTGTATCTTTTCACCTGTGCTGTCCCTGGGGGATCTTGCATCCAAGTTTCCCACTTTTCAAAAATCTAGCCAGTCAGGCAGCTTCCTCCATCCTCTATGCTTTATGGTGAGAATAAGGGATTTTATCTTTTTTTCTTCAAGTCTGAGAGGGGAGAAGGTGAGCAACATATAAGAGGTGCATTAAGGGCCCAATCTAGCTGCCATGTGGGTGGGGCAGCTGCAGAGGCCCAGACGCGCTGAGTGTCTCTTGTAACACCTTTGGAGGAGCTGCGGGAAGGGTTTTTATGAGTTGCTTGTCCTGGCCCTCTCTGGGTGAATGTCACATCTAAACACCAACCCAACAGGTCATCAGTCCACCAGTCTCCAGCCTCCAGTTATCCTCATTTGTCACAGGGACATACATGTATTCAACATCACCTAGAAGTGGGAGATGTAGCCCTCACTCCAGCAAGATGTCCATCTAAATGATACCTCAGTGGTATAATCTGAGCATCCAGCAAAGGAGTAAGATGTGCAATGAAGATAGACGGAGCCTTTGATGCAGTCATGGCAGGGCTTTTAATGTATTTTTTCTCTCTTCTTGGGTTATGTCTTTTGCAGACAGACACACTTTGGTTTGCCCATGCTCTGAGCTATGTATGCACAAGCCAACTGTGCACCAGAAACCACATGGCCATGATTAGTGTAGCGCTGTGCCCAGACTAATAAACTGGGCTCCGAGGCAGGATATATTCAGTTGGGCTCGCTGCCACCTTAATATGTCTACCTGGCATCCATCTGGTACAACATGCAGGCAAGGCATAGCTTCCTTTTCCTTCAAAAGACCTTGTAGCTGCACCCTCAGTTATCTCCCCAGTGTTTAGGGATTAGGTCTGGAGGAAGGAGCATGCTGGAGGAAGGAAATGAAATGGAGATGTCCCTCACCTGCCCGGCGAGGGTGAGGAGGAAACTCTATGGACTGTGGTCAGCTTGAAAGAAATTAGGGGAGATTAGGAGGGAGACACAGTAGGAGCAGCCAGGACATGCAAAGGCAAATGGAGAAATAAAGACTTCATTCATCCAGCTGTGGTAGGTTTTATGGTGGTATAGGTCCAAAGTCCTGCTGGTGACTGAACATGTTGAGACCACAAGAATTTGTCACTCACTGCCTCAGCCAGGTATGAATGTCCTGAGCAGAGGATACCTCTCACATTGCCATCCACATTGCTTAGCCAAACAACAAAAAACATTTGCAGGATTTTTTGACCCTCTTCCTTCTCAGGTCCCACCCAGAGTGGCACCGCTCGGTCACGTCCCAGTCCTTTCTGCGCTGGTTCCTGGGAGGCTCTGTGGTCAGAGGTGTCCCTGACATCTTAACATCAGCACCAGCTAAGTCCAGCTGAAGAGGAGGAATGGAAGCCAGTATGGGAAATTGTCCCATCCATTTCCCCCAGCCATGGAGGTTTGTAAGACTTGGTGTGAGAAAACTGCCAAATGAAAAGTCAGACCTGTTGTGTTGGATAACTCTGGAGGTGTAGGAAAAGAAAATTTGTCTAAACCACAAACCCTATGGAAGCGGAAGCCACAAAGATTTTGGTCTTCCCTTTCATTCCCTCTCTCATCCTCACAGTTTCAGTCCATCTCATACAGCTGCTTCCCATGTCTTTCCCTCCTGTTTCTTTTGAGAACTTGCCTCATGACTGCGGTGTGTTTGATGGAGAAGGTCTGGCGACTTTCCAGAGTGAGTCACCTCGAAGGGCAACTGCTGAAGCACCTCCACTCTCAGGTGCAGAGCATCCAGTCTGTACAACTCTGGGGAGCTGAGGAATAAGGCACGATACTGCAGAGGTCGAATGTATTCCCCACGTGTTGCTGTAAACAGCTATTTTATTTTGCTGCTACCATTAGACCACCCCAGAGCCTCCTAAGCTTCTTTGAGGCAAGAAGTCCTCATTTTAGAAATATATCTGGGGAATCATATTAAGTCCTGAATAAAGCTGGGGGTGCGGGGAGGGTTGAGTTTTGGCCTAGCGTAGACAGAGGTCTCGCCCAAAAGTTTTGAGCTGGAGTTGGATGCTTCCGCGAGAGGGGAGGGGGCAGCGGGAGGAGGAGGGAGAGGTCCTCGCAGGCCCTCCTCTGGGGAGCTGTAATAGATTCCCGCACATTCAATTAGTGGGATGGAGAGCAGATTAAAACCAGATTATTGTTGCTGTAGCTCATGCTGAGCAGAATCTTCGCTCTGCTCAAGATGTTGCTCAGATGTGAGCCAGGGTGGCCCTTTACCTTCCCAGAAGTGATTCAGGGGAGCATTACCTCTCCTGTCAGAATGGGTTTGGCCTACAAATGTTCACAGCATTTTTGCAAAGGTGGCTCCCTGGGTACACATGGGACTGCAGTTAGTTAAAAAATTTTATTTATCCATTATTCTTTCTTTTTTTCTCCCTGACTCCTGTGTTGCTTTTAATCCACACTAGAAATTTGTAATTTCCTTAAGCAAAATGCTCCAGGTCATTTGCATCATGACCATGCAAATATGTGCGTAAACATCCTGCTTTCTAACAATACTTTCTTCTTTGGTGGAGTCTGGTTGTGAAATTCTGACCTTTACTGTATTTGTGTTTGCATCTTAACTCATTCAGCAGGGACACAGAAAGAAACAGGCTGCACAAACCCTATTCATACACAAAGCACAGTAGCAGCAGCAGCAGCAACAACAAAAGACAGCTAAGATAAGAAGAACACATCTGATGGGAAGCTTTTCAGTCCAAATGTGGGGGTTGGATGGAGTCGAGGCATGGCGTGGTAACCAGGGTGTCTGTCAAAGCTTTGGGTAGAAACAGGAAGCTAAGCAAGATGGGCAGCAGTCTGCTTCACTGCTAGCTTGTAAAAAGTCCTGTCAGGCTGCTTCCCATTCAGCCTTGGAAAAGTCATTTCCTCTCTTTTTGCCTCCATTCCCGCTGTAAAATGGGGTTGAGTGCTTCCTTCTTTCTAACCCTTTGATTTGTCTCATGCAGTGACAGTACAGGTTCAGCTTTGTTTCTCCTCCTGTAGACACTGGGCCCCAGATTGCTCCTGAGGATGCTGGCTCCTACTGTTGTACAAGCAAACGAGAGAGAGAGAAGAAAAGCCGGAGGCAAAGAAGGGGGACATGCATCCTGAAAATGAACCTGGAAACAGAGAGGACACATATTAATTGGTGCTATAACTTGCCCCAGTTCTTTTGACTGAATTCATGTTGAATACGCTCCCTCAGCCTAAAGACAGAGAAAGAAGTGGTGCCAACAATAAAGGCAGAATTTGGAGAAACAGGACCCTGTGAAGTACAGCTAACCATAAGTAGGATCCTAGCAACGCAAAATGGAGGATATGGCCCAGGCAGTAGCCAGAAAGATTTGCCAGACAGAGGAAACAGACTTCCAGGAACTCGGAGGGCATGGAAGTGAGGAAGGCTACAGATCGAAAAATGCAGATATTTGAAGAGAAAGAAGAACATCAGACCACAAGGTACAAAGCTGGTGCTGAGAACCAAGAGGTGACTCGGAGGACAGAGCACACTTCTCTGTACGAAAGATCTGATCTTGGAGATTTGTATCAATTAACGTGGATCAACCGGCACAAGACAAAAACGTTTTCTCCTTTTCATGCACTCTTAGTCATTTTTGGAGGAGGTGGGCAGGGAGCGGGAGAGGATATACATATATGAATGTATATTTATACATACACATATATATTCATGGTAGGACCTTTACGTTGCACAGAACAGACCATTTCTGGGCACTTCTCCATATTTAAAAATACGTTCTGGCAATTCAAGTGAATAACATCCAGCCACTTCCACTTTGGCCCGACAACCACCTTTCTTTTCTTGATTTTGTATGTCTCCCTGTAACAATGTGCTAAGCAGAGCCCAGGGGCTTGCCAAAGCAAGCCTCCCCACCACGGTGCCCTCCAGACCCCCGAAGGCTAGCTCTGGCGAACTCCTGGAGGAAGCAAATTCCAGAAGCAAGAGTTCACCCCTGGAGCAGGCACACAGGCGGGAATACTCCTCTGCTGCAGAGATTTCAGATACGTGGTTTCTGGCCCCTGTCTAGCACACGCAGTGTGTGTTGGTATATAAGTGATACAGTTGTGCTTTGTATAAGATAACCTTCCTTTTTTATGTAAATAGCTTTCTGGTTGCAGAACAGATCTTTCAAAGGCAAAGTACAAGATAATGAGGTTGTCTGAAGTTCACGGATAATGTGAACCAAAGCCTCGGGAAAGTAAAAAGTTGCCCATCCTGTAATCTCTCTGCGGTGCTCACTCAAATGGATATATTTGAGGGGACCGCATAGGGAAAGGAATCTAAAAGTAAGACAGAGAACAGGATGAAAGAAGAAATACAAACAAGGTCAAAAAAGCAAAGAACATAAAGATTATTTTACCAGAAGATTATACTGAATGCAAAAATATGACACCAAAAAAACAGTAGCGATGGTAACTAAATGCTAGTGGTTTTGGCTTTGACACAGCCAGAAGAAATCTCCCAGGCTGGGAGAAGGGCACAATGAACTGCAGTCCTGGAGACTGGCTAGAGAGTGTCCTGCTCTGTTCCCGTCACCTCGGACCAGAGGGCACATTCAGCCTCAGGGCTTGATCCTGCTGTCATTGATACCGCAGAACCCGTGGGGGTTTCTCTGGAGAAGCATCTGGAAGCCAGGCAGGTGTGTTAAAGCACCACAAATGACACAGCATGCCTATGTTTAAGTGAATGAATTTCATTCGTCTTGACTGGGCCTTTTTTGCTGCAAAGCAGAAAAATACGTTTTTCTTCTTTGTCAAAGTGTGTTGTGTGTTTTCATCCTTGCTTATCAATACTACAGCGAAAAACAAAATAAACAGGCAACCAAGATGAACACTCTGCATTTCTAGGTCGCTTTCCAAGGAACCAATACCTGTCCAGCCACATGATCGCTTGCTGTTCCCCTGTAATAACTTTGGGGAGGTAGCCACTTTCAACCAAAATTTTGATGGCAAGTAGAAGTGCCTACATGATGGCAAGACAGCATGCCTACATGGGGAGCCCAAGCACCATGGGCTCTGGTGCAGCCACAGCTACTGGCTGTCCCCTGTGCGGCCCTCGGCAGGGGACGCGGGAGGAGGAGTACGGCACCTGGGAGGGAGCTGAGGGCATTGAGTCTGGGGACCGGAGATGAAGTGGTGCGAAGGTAAGGATGCTTAGGGGACATAGAGAGAAAAGCTGGTGATGGAGGAGGAGGGGAAGATGGAGAGCTGGGGAAGATCCGGGAGCTGTACTGGAGAAACGATGGGAAACCGGACATGACAGCTGGAGGAAAGATGCATTCAGCAAGAGACCTTGCAGAATGCAAAACCATAATAAATAGTTATGGAATAACTTCTTATTTTCAGGTCAATAAGGGAAAGGAGGCACACAGCTGGGCTTCATGGAAAGACTTTGCCTTGCTGGGGTCAAACAAGCAGTTTCTTTGGACCAAGGTCTAGATCCGCACCTGCCCTCAGCGGTAGCTCTGTTGTAAGGGAGTAACGAGCACCAGCTCCAAACTCTGGGTTAGCTGGAGAGGTGCTGTTTACAGGAGTGTGGGTGTATCCTCCACCTGGGGACGCCTCGGTCCCTAAAACGTGTGGCAGCTCCAAGGGATCTGTGAGGAGATTTCCTTAACTCAGCCCCTTCCCTCCCCCCTTAACACCTTCCTCTCTTACAAAACCCAGCAAAAGTATTTTAATTTTTCAAGCCCTGCAAGTTCTGGGGAGAAACATGGGGCATTTGGCACTGCTCAGACTTTTAAGCCCAGTCAGAGGCTCAAAGGGAAAGACATGGGCTGAGAGCAGTGGAATGACTGAGCCTATCTATGGAAAAGTCTAGCAAGCAATAACTAAAGTCACAGTCATTTAAAAACAAACGAGTCCTAGGGCTACGACAGCCAAGTGCTTGCTTTAGGCGGCGGACTCAGTGCACAGCTCTTATTAGCAATGAGGAGGCTCCACAAGGTGACAGCTGTGCAGCGGTGGCCCCGGCTTCCACCACCGAGAGAGACTGAGGTAGCTCAGGACGGATGGGGGAGATCATTAACCAAGCGGGAAAGCCATGTGCTGTAGTCAGATAACGTGCTCTTTTTAACTGATTCTGTCCTGAAAGCCTAAAACCTGTTGGCTTTCCACTGCTTTGTCAGTATGAAAAAATAACCAACCAGGTATGCCTGTGTAAGGTCAGTCATGAAAGGCCACACTAGTCAGTAGTTTCTCCTCTGCTCTGATGTTGAAATGCCAACAGCTCTGCAAAATAAATTCATCAGGCTGCACCGGTGATTCAGCTAGGACTTTTCTAGGTTACAGAAGTGTGAGGAGAGAGTCTTCGCAGCTTATAATTGCAGGGAAACAGGAGTGGTTTACAGCAGTAGTACTTCCTGCCTGCAGTTTAAAAATAACATGACGGCTGCCTTAGAATAAAAGCAAAATGAGAACTGTTCAAAATAATTGTCTTTAACACCATTTCAGCAATGACTACTCCACACCGGTGACAGCTTTCATAAAGTTTCACTATGAGAGAAGTGCATGGTTTCCCAGGAGCTCCAGATGTCTAAAAGAAAATTTTGGCACTTAGGAGGCTGCCTTAATTCCAGTAATTGCTTAAAGAGTTCAAACACGAGCCTCCCTCTGGCCTTTAGCTAACCACTTCTTTTTCTCCAGGTGAGATAATTTTTACATATCTCACAAAGATGCGATACTTTTAATCATTTTGTAAAACATTCGAAGTCACGTGCAACCATTAGGTGTTAGGATTGTTGTGTGCTGTCTGTGGCCACCTTTGGACACCACGCTTGCTGTGTGCTGACAGCAGGCAGAGCTGCGGGAGATGCTCGCTCTGTAACACTCTCTTCCTAAGAGCCACCATAAGAAAGATGTTTAGTCGCAGCAGTCATGTCCAAATAGCGTTAAGTATCTGACTAGGTCCACAAGACAAGGCAGTTTAAAAGTTCTGACTCAGATTTCATCCTTATCCCACTACTCATGAAAGTTAAGCTGACCGTATTTGCATTCCCTCAGATGTATATGGAGACCATCAGGTTGGGAGCCATTTGTCTTCTGATACACACAGAATTATCTGTAAATGTTACAATGTTCCAGGCCTTCCAACAGTAGATGTTCTTGGGTCTCCAACAGCTATCTATGTACCCCTGTGTGAGAGGTAGGGTAAGGAAGAGGTAGGTTGCTTTTGGAGAAGTAACGCATGTCCGTAATACTGATGGAATATATTGAAGGTGCCGTTTTAATTAGATGCTTATAAATGCAGGTTTTAATTAAATACTTAAACTATCACAGATAATCTGTGTGCTTTTAACCTGACTTTACAGATCTCTAGTGCACCACAGAAGAAACATACCCACGCAGCTCCATAGCTGAAATAATTTGTTATACTGCCAGTAGAGCTGTGATAACTCTTTGCCGTTAACTCTGCCCCCACAGTATTTTCCTCTGCTGTAAACATTACGTATATAACATTTAAAATTAATTACTTGACAGGTAATACTTGACACCTGTAGCACTTGCCAGGTGAATATGGATGTATTTCCTGTAAAAGGCAGGAGCATTTTGCTGTCCTTATCTAAGTTGTGGAGGAACCAAGGCAGAGCAGTTAAAAGACTTGCAAGTCAGCACAGCAAGTGCTGTTTTCTGTCTGTCTGGTAAAAAATGCAGATGAGACACAAACCCCCAGATTTTAACCACTGTCTTGTGCACAGGCATCCTTTTGGGTCTACCCCAAAGTTTGGTGAGAGCTCCAGGGGATGGCAGCTGGTGGAGAGCTAGCCTGTTCATGGGCCATGTAAGGAAATGCAGAGCAGATCAAAAAGCAGAAACAGAGAGCTCAAGTTTTTAGTGATATTCAAAAGAAGTCGCATGCAGCATTTGCGGCGTGTTTTCTGCCTGCAGTCTAGTCCTGGAGTCTTTTTGAACTCTGCGGCAAAGTCACGTAGGTTTTTTTCAGCTTCCTCTTCCCTGAGCGCCTAGGAATAAATGCCACTTACCTCGGTAGGTCTCAAGCTCCCAGCAGACGGGCAAGCCTGGGCAATTTTCAGGGGAGCAGAGAAGGCTTTGGAGCAGGCGTTGGGAGAGCCAGGCTCTGCCCTTAGCCATGCAGGGGACTTCTCCCAAGCAATTGCTCCAGCTCTAACATGGGGAGAATGAAACAGATGTTTCTGTGCTTTAACATGTACTGGTGAAGACTGAAATCTTGCTGTTTTGAATACCAGACTCTCCAGAGGAGTCCTCTTTCCTGTGTCTTAATTTTTACTGTTGTGGTCTTTTTTATTCCATCTATATTTAGTCAGAGAAGGGATTTAGAGGAATGTAAATAAGTTGAATGTATGTCTGTAAACGTATGAACAAACTTGGCAGTCCACTGTCAAGTGGTCTGTTAAATGTGTTGACATTATCATACTGTATTTTGACAGATTTAGGAGCCTGCCTGGTTTCCCACTCTCACTTTCTCTCTCTCTCTGTCTCACACACACACATAAAGACTCGTTCACATTTTAAAACCGATCTAAACAGGCAGGCACTATATTTGGCTGTACAATAGACAAACTGAAACTTCTTTTAGATCTTGGGCACCTTAAGTTAACCAGTTCCTGTTACACAGATAGACAAATGGATAGACAGATAATTTACTTGTAGATTACCAGATGGGTAGCATTCATTTTCTTTTGACGTCTGCAAATAGCTCAACCTTGCAGGCTGACAAGATAGTCACAAGTGGAGTCAATAAGGCTTGTGTGTCCTACACCTTTGTCACCCTGAACAGTTTTTGAAAGCTGTGAGGACAGCGGCTGGGGTCCCCAGAAGTCAGTGCTCCTGCTTGTCTGCCAAGAGGCAGTCTATCAAAAGGAAAAACGTCTTGGGCTGGAGCCTCTGGAGTGCATATGCTGTCTAATATATCCTTGAAGAGGGAGTATAGTCAATTCTCTGCAAATGGTCATCCGTCATACTAGCCAATAATATCAGGTGCTAAAAAAGTCCCTCCATATAAATTATCCCATATTATTTAACCATCTCTTAGACTGGCCAGTAAAACAGCAGGATGTTTGCCAGCTGTTTTAACAAGTTTCCCTGAGCAGCAGCAGCAGCCACGTAATTGGCCTTGAACAGTGCAGTGGCCACAGTGAGATGACATGACATGTTCTAGGGAAGCAAGTGTTAGCCAGAAATTAAGATTGTTTACTGAATTCTCCTGAAGTGAGAAGACAACCGGTCTCAAAAGCCGTTTTTCCCCCTCTTCCCCCTCTCCCCCTTTTAAAAACATGATTTTTCTGGAGTGTTTTGTGAGCAGGCATGCTCACATACAGCAGACTCCACAGCCTGCCAACTTCCGACCCGCACAGCCACCCTGGGGGAAGCCTGGCTCCCGGCTGGCTTGCTGAGCCACCCTCCTGCAGTGGGTCCACCTTGCTGCCCTGGGGATGCGCTCGGAGACCTGCCCGCTACAAAGGCAGCCGGTCTCATCCAGGGAATGGTCTCAGGGCAGCCGGTCTGTCCAGAAGAATTGTTTCCATTGCACTGGCAGAGACGGCTGTGAGCACCAAGCTCTTGCTGCTTTTCAGGGATGTGGTTTTGTTCCATTAATAAAAAAATATGGAAATACTCAATGACATCTACTAATGCAGAGTGAGGTGTGAGCACAGTAGACAAGAGCCAGTTCGGGGGGCTTGATTTTTTTTTTTTTTTTTTTTTTTTTAATATATATATATAATTTTAATGAGAAGAGGCAGAGGAATGAGTCTGTTTTGAGGGGGGGGAAGTTGGAGTTGTTTTCAAGCTGCTCCACAGGGCCTAGCAAAAAAAAGCTGACCCGGAGTGAGAGAATAGGCATTTTCCTCAAAACTTTTTGACTTCAGTGGTTGAAGTGCTGGTTTTGTTTTGTTTTCTTTTTAATGTAGGAGAACGATGAATTTTGATCTCTTCTGTGCTGATCCCATGTGGTTCAAGTAATCATGATGTTGTATGTGAAGCCGCTGTTTAGCTTTCACTTTTGACTGCTGAAGAGCAGGCATATTTCAGAGGTGATAAACTGCTCCGTCTCTGATGGGAGAAAAGGCAAGCAGTACCTGCAGCCCCCTTTAACCACCCATCGCATTGCAACCAGCCACCGTGCCCTGCTGCTTGCTCTACGCAGCTTCATGCACGCCCCGGACACCAGCCGAAGCAGACAGAGCCTCTTCGGCATTAAATCAAGCCTGTGGTTTGCAGGCACGTTATTTGCAAATGCGGCCAGTGACCAGCTTGTGCGTAATGTCAGAGGTGGAGTACTTGGACGGTGTCTTTTTCTGGAGGACGCAGGGAATGCCCCAGGAAGCTCCTGTGGAAGGAGCAGCATGGGCCACCTCTGTAGCCATCTGCAGACACGCAGCCGGCTCCGGTCCTTGCTGACTGTGAAAATGTGGGGAAGGAGGAGGGGAGAAATGCAAACAGAAACATCGTCGCTGAAATCTTTACCATCTGGCTTTGAGAAGACGAACATACAATGTTGTTGTTTTTTTATCTGACAAGCAGAGAAACTTGGGGGTTTTTTGGTTTCTGAGGGTTTTTTTTTCTTTTTACATTGGCGTCTTGGACACAGTCTCCTAAACAACCTTGTCCTACCTCATCCCCCTTGCTTGCCTATGCGGAGCCATTGCCGGCTTATAATGGAAATATTTTTGTATCTAAGTAGTGGAAAACACCCGTTTAAACCGGATGTTTGAGATCAGAAGGACTGACCCAGAATCTGCACTGGGGCAGACATGAAAGCACGAAAATTTCATTCACAAAGGTTTTCTGGGACCAGTTCTCCTCTGCCTAAGCGGAGTCACGCACATGCTGGCTCAGACGCTCCCACAGCGTTTCCAGAGTGGAGTCAATTGCTTTTAAAGTTATGCAGAGCTACATCCTTAATGGACAGAGGCCATGAGCACGACTGGGAACAATTACCAGCTGAATAAGATGTTCATCTGCAAGGGGTGCACTTTTGCCAGCTACTACCCTTGGACAGCCCAGGGAGCGAGAGGCACAGTCAATCCCACGCCTACTTGTTTTCCTTCCCTTCATCGCCACAGTTTCAACTGATTTTGATTACTCTGGCGCCAAATAAATGAAAACATTTCATAGACATATAATCATCCATCACTGTGAAGAAAGGAAAAATGCTTGTGTACTGTATGTTTATAAATACGCTTAATGAAAAAAGGGATAGCTCTACCCTTCCCAGCCTCGTGCGGCTGTAGTGAGCGTAGCTGCGTGTCATGTCGGAAAAGCTGGTTGCTGCTTACATCCCGACACGGTCTCTGGCACAGCTGCGGAGCTGGCGGTGCCACGGAGGGATGCGTAGCCCTGCCCTTTCCCTCCCACCAGGTTACGAAGGTTAGTGCCCAGGGAGAGGTAAGTGATACGAGGTGTCAGGAGGCAGGAGCGCCGCCTGTGCCCGTGGACCGCAGCAGAAACACAGCACCTGGGAGGAAGCAAAGGGAAGGTGGGGAGGGGGGAAGGAGGAATATAACTTGCAGGCACAGTCTGCTGCAACTTGCTCGGTCCCCGGAAAGAACCTGACGCGGCTCCCACCGGATCAGGGGACTTCGGCATTGCCAGGTGAAAGGGAAGAGCAGTCATTGCTAGCAGCGGTACAACAGCCTGCGTGCTGCTCTCATTTCACGGGAGCGTCCAGCTTGTCACACAAACTCTGTGTGCAGATGCTCATCAGGAAGTTTTTCTGACTATTTGGCAATGGACTTTCCTTACATATTCATTCATTTTTTACTACGGGGAGTGGTAGTTGTGGTTGCCTCTGTTTTGAGGAGTGCACTGCTTGTCACGTCAGGCTAAATACAACTCAATACAAGAATGCCATGCCCTAAATGCAACCTTTAAAAAGGCCAGATTCTCCTCTGTGAGAAGAAAATAAACGGGCAAAGATGTCATGAAAAATTGCCGCTAAGATCTATCCATTAAGCTCTTTTGACCCTTATTCTTTACATGTCAGATCTGCCGATAGGTTACTGTTTGCATCTGCCTTGGACACATGAACACAGGCATATTGTTGGCCTTTTCCAAACTGTTACCTGAGCTGCAGTTTGTAGAAATCATTCACATCAAGCTTTTTTCCCTTTGAAGGTCTTGTGAGCTTTGAGTGGATTAAATGGATACGGTGGACAAATTAAATGGATAAAATATTGTGGCAAGATGTCATGCCAGGTGCTTGGGGAGGTGGATGCTGCTGCAGGAGCAATTAAATTGCACCACACAGTGTGCACTTGCAAGACTGTGGTGGGCAGGGAAGGAGAGAGATTAGATTATCAAAAGCTCCTTCTAAGTTGCTACACCTTGGCAGGAATATCCTGCAATAGCTGAGAGATGCAAGCGCAATCACTACTCTGCACACAGTGAGTTGCTCTTTCTAAGGCACAGGGAGCTTGTCATTTACATTTTTATTTCTTCTTTTTTTTTTCCCAATGCTATGTCGCTGACACAGCCTTTCAGGTTTTGTGACCCTGTTGTAAAAGTAACGGTGTTTTGTGTTCCACTGGAAGCACCACATTATGAAGAAGAGAAGATTATTATTTTTTCAAAGAACGGTCCATGATTTATTTTTCTTGCATCATGATGGAGGATGGTTTTAAAATATTTTTCTCTCCAGGCATGGTTCGAAGCCTGTCCTGTGACTTTTTGTGGCTGTCTTGTGATATCTGAAGATTCCAGATGTGGTACCAACACCATAGCGAGAACTGCAGTCTGACTGCAGTGTCCTGCCTTCCAAAGTGGAGCATGACCCTTTTTTTCCTGAAGCCAGGACACCCAGTCATGGTAACTGTCCCCTGGGTGTAGGCTGGCCAACAGCACAGACTGGCTATGTGGAGGGAAGGGCTGGCTAGGTTCTGCCTCCTGATAGAAACATAGAGCTAGAAAGTTGGAAGAGACCTAGGAGGTCATCACTTCCATCCCTAAAATATAAGCAGGACCAGCTATGTCAATGGGCAGTACCATTATTTCAAGCATTCCTGATCTTCAAAACTTCCAGTGATTGTGAGTTTGCAGCCTCCCTAGACAGTTTATTCTAGTGCTTGATTACCCTAAACTGTAGAAAGTTTTTCCTCATGTTTAGCCTAAGTGTCCCTACCTGCAGTTGAAGAGCATCACTCCTGTCTACCTACAGTGGATACGGAGCACAGCTTACTCCCTTCCTACTTGTTAGCCTGTGACAGGTTTGAAGATAAGTAGCAGCTCTCCCTTGAGAGACTGGGAAACAAGCCCAGCTGAATCTGTCCTACAGACCACATTTTTCAAGGCCTTCTCCATTGGTCTCTCCAGTTTGCCCACATTCTTGAACTATGGTGAACTGTGGAGGACACAGCGCTCCGCTGGGGTTTTGTCAGTATGGACTCGAACAGAAAGACTATGTTGTGTGACTTGCCCATGACAGTCAGCACTTGCTTTTTCTGTAGCCACATAACATGTTTGCACCATGTGGACTACAAGCCCCATGTCTTCCTCTGCAGAACTTCTGCCAAGCCAGTGTTTCTCCAGCTGGTATTTGTGTATCTATCTGATTATTACTGAATATAAGAACTTGAACTTGCACTGACTGAATTTCACCCTCTTTATTCACACTGTTGCTCGCTGGGTCAAAATCTTTAGGATTTTAGACTTGTCTTGTGTTTGCGGTTTCCACTGTTTCAGTAGCATCAGTAAGAGTGCTGTGTCTTTCCTTCCCCAAGGAGTTAAAACAGGGGGATCACACCTGATACTTGTTTTCTTTGTCCTTGTTAGCTGTTCCTCCACACCATGTTACCTTCTACCTGCTCATAGGCAGATGGACCAGGAAAGCATCAGAGATATCCTGGAGTTGGCTTCCCTCTTTTCCAGTCTTCTGGGAACTTATCTATTACCTCAGGTCCCCAGGGGTAGTTGCTAACAGCCCTGGGATAGCTTCAGCTAGTTGCCAAACTATCCTAGAGTTTGATTCCATCTGGTGTATCTGATGTCGAAACGCCCAAGGGCGGATCCCCACCGGTACTTCAGTGTGAATCAGGAGTGTGCTTTTGAAGCAAACCTCCTACCCGTTCCTGCGGCAGACCCTTGTCTCACACCGTGGAGCACTCGCAGGACACGTGAACAGGGTGACTTTCAGATGAAACTAAAATGCAAGGTGTACTCTGGGCCAGACTAGCACTAATTTGAGGTATACCTCCCTGAAATACATGTGATGTAGAGGTCAGGTCCTCAGCAATGGCCGTTCCCTGGCACTATTACTTCTTGCAATTCTTTTCTGTATGAGCTCGAATGCTTGCCTCCTTGTCAACAACAGGACCGTGTAAGCCAGCTCCTTGTAGCTGACCATTTCCATAAAGACTTACATGAAAGACGTAATACTCACTGTGTTTTCCTTGGGATCTGTTATCAGGTTTCTCTCCCCAGTGAACAGCAGACTGACTCTTTCCTTGGAGGGCGAGTGTTAGATTACTGCTTGTTCGGCACACATGTGCACGTGCACACAATCTCCCCACAACTGTGAAAACACTCCCGGGGTACTGCTCCTCTGAAACACCCTTTGCAGCCAGGCATCTGGCTGTGATTAAGGTACCATTTAACCCTATGAAAAATCCCTTCTTCCCTCTTTCCGTCATTAAATACAGGGAATCTGAATGTATCTGAGAGAGTCATCATTTGCATGTGTGGCTTAAAGGGTTCAGAAAGGACAAAAATATTTTTCCTGCACTGACGTAGAAGTGAGCGCATACTTGCTAAAACCACAACTCCGTTCCCAGGAAAGTCATTCTCATCTGGTGACTAACATTAAACAGTGCCGAAGTAGGTAGGCTTTTAATGAACCTGACCTAAGCAGGTAACTTAAAGCAGACCATAACTTATTACAAATATATAAATGAATATTGACTTTTTTTTAAGATACTGACCAAAGTGGGTTTTCTCACATGTTCCTCAACTTAGACAATTTCAGGGCTGCTGTCCAGGCTCTGATATCAAGATATAACTGGCTAACTGCTACCCTCTGGAAATGTTATTTGAGGTTTTTCTTATGATATTATGTCATTGGCCATGGCATAATATTTCAATACCACATAAAGTACATGCATTATGCATTATTACCAAATGATATAGAAATGCATGAATTTCCTAAGTAATACAGAAGGAAATCTGTTGTTGATCACTTCTACTCAACTTTGATGCAGACTGTTTTAATATTTTATTAATTAGCATTTACTGTGCCTTCCATACAACAGCTGTCTTTCCACTGAATGCCGCAGAAATGTCTGAACAAAAGAAAAATGAAGCTAAAGTAATGGAATCTCTTTTATTTTGCATGCATGTATAAGGTACAGTTGTGTTTTGTTAGGTACGAGGGCTTTTTTCAAAGGCTCGTATGTTCAACCTCGCAGCAAATTTATTCTCTGGCTTGAAAGGGAATAAAAGGGAATAAAGAAACAACCTGCTTTGTACAAGCAAACAAAAGCAAATTAATAGATACAGTTCCAGTCTTTTACAGTAATTGCCTCCTACTTTGTAGTGCCACAGATCAATTTGCATTTGGGGGGCACTTTTGCTTCTGCTGTAGTCATCCTTCACTCTGCTGGCTGCCCGGGAACCAAGGCAGGATTTTCATCGCAATTCGCATCTGATCTTCAAGGATGTGCATCAGCTTTTTGGAAGAAGAGAGAATTGAAGTGCCCTTTAGCTTAAAATCATAAAAGTCTCAAGAGGTCTAAATAGAAAAGAAAACAAACTCAGACATTTATTAAGAGCAGGCAGAGAAAGCAAACTTAAAGGAAAAGACCTGGCATATATTTGGCCTGTTCAGCCATAAAGAGTCAACTCTAGAAAGCTGGTTTATTCCCAGAGCAGCTAGAGTAGAGTTTAGCCACTTTGATGTTGAGTTCTCTGCCCTCTTGCAGACTTCCTCTGCAGCAAATTACTGCCACTTTCTGTGTCATTGTCCAAGCCCGAAGGGAGGATCAGTAATGTCTTATATACCATTTAAATTGTAAACTGTTCAGATCAGTAGCAAAAACTTGCTAAACCTTTGTAGAGTGCATAAACCCCAGAGGCTGGCAATACAGTTTCTAGGAACAAACAGTTACACAAATGCATCACTGCCATTGCACTGATGTTCCCCCTTTTTTACCCTCTTACCTAGTCTGGCTCTGAGGTGCGTTCCTTGATCTCTGTGTCTCTGTTGTCCCCCTCCTGTCACTTCTTGCAGGTGCATGAGTCTTGACACTTTTTTTCTGCACTCTATCACGTGCAGATCAGAAGGCAACACTAACCACTCTGTCGTGCACTCCTCCTAAAAGCAGTGTGGCTTTTGGGTTGAATATATGTAGTCTCCACCTCATAAAGCCATACCTTCATATGCATCTGGAGCTCCTAAACTGTTCCAGGAGCTCGAGAGTGGTTGGGAACATGAGAGATCCCCCGTTGGAAGTGGGCACTGCCTCTGGAGCAGCTTCTGTTATTAGACTCCTGAACAGTGATGGGTTTGCACAGAGTTACTTACTTGCTGGACAAGAATATATATATATATAAAAAAAAGACTTATATAACTTTGTAACTTTGTAACTATGTAACTTTGGTGGAGTGTATCCGTAAAAGCCAACCTCTGCACCACGGGTAAGCCAGTTAGAATGGACTCTGTAGCAAAGCTTTGTGATGAGTACAGGGAAGGGCTTTCAGAGAGCTCAGAAGGGAAGCTTAGCTACAATACTGCCAAGCCTGCCACATCCAGAGACCGCCCTCTTCTTGGCCTGCCTGTGTAAATGGAAGATTTCTAGTACCCCCAGTGAGGGACATAACTTCTCAGTGGTTTGTCATTAACTGCCCTAAAGGGGCACAGGAGGAAATAGTACGTAAGAGCTGATGTGCTCCTGATTAGCTGGCACGATACCCCTTCTCAGACTCCACAGAGGAAGAAATGAAACCAAACCAGGTGACAGCCGCTCTTCAGATTTTGAAGGAATGGAAATAAGCTGCAGCCACTTTCAGTGGAAGTCCTAGGATTCACTGTAAGGCACAAAGGCTCCCTCCCCTTGAATGTGCATGTTTGTTAACGCTTTTTTTGTTCTTAGCAGTGTTCACAGTCATAAGACCTTAAAGTCAGATAAATGTACAGATAAGGAGACGGTTCTGGTTTTTAAAGGGACAGAGCAAAATAAAGGACATGTAACATACTCGCCTGGCAGGACAGCTCTGTGAGGGGATTAAGTTGCAGCCCCAGCATGCCTGAAGCTGCGCACAATCTCACAAACTCTACATAGCTAGCTTTAAGCAAATAAGCCGTTGCCAGCTCTCAAAGACAAAATAAATAAACCTAAACAAAATGTGCTTATTTTAAGACTACGGTTCAAAAACCAGGGGCTCCCTTCCAGTGACATTCTTTCCATTGAGTTCAGTAGGCATTAGAGCAGGCCTTCAGATGTTTGAAACGGTGATTTCTGACGATATCTCAGTAAGCAGTCTCCTTTCATGGGTTTCCTTCTGCTGGCATTTTATCCATCTGTGTGGTCTGTCCTGAAGCTTGATGTGCCGTGCTGCTGCAATCAGAGGAGATCCAAGGATTCCCCAAATGCTTTCCCTCGAGGGCGCTTGGCATGAGACTTTGCCAGGGAAGAAGCACCTTTGAACACTCTTCAGTTGTATGTTTTCAGAGATGAACAGGCAGCAAGTTGCATTCAGAGGTTCAGGCTGGGAAAGATATCCCTGCCCCATTCACTGCAGTTTCTCAAACAGACCCCCCACACCTCTGGCTGAGGGCTGTTCAGTTACACTGCAGGGCAAGAAACTCATACGATACGAATTGGCAGTGAAAAGTATTTTATCATTGATCCACTGGCAAATTGGCCCAGAAAGATGACAATGCCAGCTTGTTTCAAGGGATTTGCTCCTGGAAAGAGCAAGATCACTCTACTGTTGATGGTGAGTAATGTGGAGCAAAGAGAAACAGAGCTCCAGGGTATCCAAAAGTTTCCACCGGTCAAACTACTGATTGCAGCAGGATTTGGAAAGATTTCTTCCCTGGGGATCCCACCTTTCATTCCAGGTCTTTGTTCCACATCACTTTTTTCAGTTAGGTCCTGGCAGGCTGGGAGACATCATAATCCCTCCAGCAAAATGGAAACTTGCACCAACTTTCCCTGATCACCTTGAATGTTCACTGAATCTAAACCAGGAGGAACTACTTACTAAATAGAAATATCCGCAGTAGTTGTTGGGAAAGCATACACTGTTGCCATGATTTATATTTCAATGCCATTGGGCATTGAAACTTTGGGAACAGGGACTTCCAAAAAATTTGATAGGTGAGTATATGCTATGACCAAGAGTTTCAGAAGCAGCTAATGGTGCAGAGTGCCTCTGTCTTCTGGTAGCTTCTATGAACCAAATTAAGGGGACTTAATTTTCAGAAAGGACTAGACTTCCTATTGCCAAATCTTTCCACAGGCTCATGGTGGGAGAACAGAAAATCATTAGCTGCTACCAACAATTTTCACCATCAAGTCTACAGGAGACTTTCTAACTGAAGGATTATTTCAATAAGATCACCTTCCCTCCCAAACCGAAGAGAGTTGCTCGTTTTTCCTACAGGTGTACTAAGTTCACAGCGTTAAACCTCTGTAAACACAAAAAGCAGTTTTGCATATTGTTGCTTTCTGTGTTGTGGTATGATCTTTTTTATGTATATGCTTGCAGCCTGGGGTAAGAGGGCTCTGGTATGATATTTCAGGGAAGGTTTTCCTCATAATCTCTAGGACTACTGCGTAAGAGGTTGCAGATATAAAGGTGAAATTCTGTTCTTGGTAACTCTAAGCTTATAACAATACAATTCCACTGAAAACTGTGGCATTTTCCTGTATTTAGCCACTGAACAAAGAGTAAAATTTCACAGAGAGGGTTGAACATGATTCAGTGCTTGTAAAAACAGAATGAAGACTTTTCATTTGCAAGTTTCCCTCCCGTTCTGGTGTCTGCCTGTTTATTGTTATGCACTACCTTGAGGCTACAGGGAATCTTGTACAGCTGTCATTGCAGCTTTGTAGGTTGGCCACCACATGACAAGCTTATTAAGTGATGTGAACAGTGCTCTGTTGCTAATGACTGGACCTCTCATCAACTCACACTCCCATTCTGTGATTCACCAGCACTTTTTTCCTTTAGGAGCAAACCTTAAATGAAAGTCACATTACAGTTAACTTTCATTAACTTTCTACAGGATACCTCACCCCACTGACAAACATGCATACGCTTAACACATTTTTTTTAAAGACTAAGAGAAATAGTATATTGATCATGGCACCACCAGCACATCTGCATTATCGAATATACTGATACCGGGTGAAATAGTGGCCCGATATAGGATGATCTACACAAAAAGCAAGACTGAAGCTCTTCTTTATGGAGCAACCTGACTACACCCCATCTTGCTTTCAGCCCTTTTATCTGTTGTATGAGTAAAGGTGTGGATGCTTCGTGGGCAGGAAGACTATAGTCTCTGGGAAAACAAATGAATTCTTTGCCCGCTCAAGAGATTTTTCTCATCACAAAAATGTGCCCAATGCAGCAGCCACTGGCTGTTTAGGAAAGCCTTCAGTCGCTTTCAGTGGGGGCTGGATTGGACCCAGTCGTGCCTGTCACTGAATGGCCACATGTGTAGGGGCCAGGCTGTTTGCTGGCCTGTAGGCGAAGGTCATAAGATACAGACACTCTCACAGCCACAACAAATTTTATTGTAATCAAAAAAGGGTATAGGTTTGGGATTTTTTTTTCCCAGCCGTTGCCCTGACAGGGCCCACCAGGGTGTTTGTAGCAGATGTAATGGTGGAGATGTGCTGTGGCTGACAACAAGATAAACTCAAACACTGTTTTGCAGGATGTGCCCAACCCGCAGCTGCCCTCCACTTCAACTTAGCACATCTCCAAGCCAGCAATTAAGACATCCAAGCATTTCGTGTTGAGGAAAGGGGAAAAAACCCAGACAGTGCCATGAGGAGCGCATACGGAAGAAAAGGCAAGTAAATCCAGCATGGAAAAATGAGGTAAACTACCCATTTGACCACTCTTTCTTTTGTTAAGCTGTTTTTCGGGATGCAGTCATAGCATGAAATCTTTCCGTCAAAAAGTCTATGACAATAACTTTTTTGCACTGGTTCAGGGCAAATTGTCACTTCCACTCTCTTTCATTTAAGGCTGGATGAACAACAGCACTCCTCTGCTTTATTTAGTGGTAAAGGTTCGTTTATATGATGCTACATCCCTTTTTCATGCATGTCTGGCTCTATTTTCTCTAACAGAGTCCACCTGCCCTCATTGCAATTCCTGCAAGACTTGTCCATTTCCCTGATCAGATTCTTCCCTCTGAATTTATCTCTGACTTTCCATTTTCTTCTACCTTCTCCCTCTCTCTTTCCTTCTCCTCTTGATTTTTCTCATGTTGTGAAATAGCTATTGCAAATGGATGCTCCTCAATCTCTTGTTCACCCTTTTACATCACAGCATCTTTCCTCTATGCTGCCTCTTGCACCCGAAAGGTCCTCCCAGATTGTGCTTTTTAGACATCTTCCCTGCTCCTAATCACAACTATGCAAAATTAGTGGACTAATCATGATCAAGTGGGGCAGGGGCAACAGTTAAAGCTTGTTAGGAATGACTTCTAATAAACACATGTAAAGAAATTTGGTGGGCATGTTTCAGCCGGGTTCCTTTAGCAGCTGGGTACCTGAATCCTTTGTACAGCATTTGGAAAATCCTCCCTGGAAATCTGTTTGCTGTTTACAGGGGCTGCACTGGGCGGGCATCCATCCATCTTTCATACCAGATCAGACCAGAGCTCGGTGCAGAGGCAGTCGCAGACTATTTTGGCAGAGGGCAGTAACCAGGTGCAACTCCCAGGCCACCAGTTCGTTCACCCAGAGCCAACTCATGTCATGACACCATACTGGGAAGAGGTTGGCATAGCCATAAAAACAGCAGCCTTCCCCGAGAACCTGTTACCAACTTCAGATTTAATGTATCCATCACTCATAACGTGCTGATATTCTTACAGTGAGAGCACTCTGTCATAAATGTTAAAGACTTTTCTGAGCAATTAGACAGAATAAGGTAGTTTTGCTAGAATTCCCTGTGAAATACAGATGCCAAGCACTATTCTCTAAGCCCAGAGAGAAGTAGCAGGTAAGTAATTTGAAGGTTTATCACTAAATTACCCAGATTACTTCTCTTTCTAAAGTAGCTACTCCTTATTAAGTAGATATTTAATTTCTCATTTTCTACATTTATAGGAAAACAATGAGTTGCTTTGAAAAATATCACCAAGTACATCCTAAAAAGTAAACAGTGGAACAATAGCTCATTGCAATATCTAGACAATCTTACTGGTGTGCCTAAAAACATGAAACGAGAGATGGCAAACCCTGCAAAATTTTCCCCCACTTGTGAGTAATCCCACTGATTCCAGTAAAACAACTCACATGAAGAAATGTAAGCATGCATTATCTGTTTCACTGTGTTTGCTTTGTGACTTCACTGACAAAAGTTCAAATTCAGTCCTTCCAGATTTAATCGAAGTTCAATTCTTGCCACTGGTTAGTGTCAGGATATTATTTAGCTGCCTCGAGCTGTTTCTCTATTTCATTTTCATCCAAATGGGATTTTGCTGGTGCAGATATTGAGACAGCGTAAAGTGGTGGCACTTGTCAATGTAAAGGGTAGGCTGGGACTCTGGCTGGAATTTGCTCCCCAGTAGGCGAGAAAAAAAGAAAAAAAGTGAATAGAGCGGGGAGTTACTTGTTTTTACCAGTGTGCATCACCTCTAATTGGACACAGCTGTGTCTGTCCCCAGGGAGTAGCACATCCCTGGCACTCGCTGATTTTCACAGAGAGTTTAGGGACATGCAGGACAGACCTGAACTGGGGCTAGCCTGCAACCTTTGCAGTATTTGCCAGAAAATTAAAAATGCTCAGAAGTTTTATGTGAGCTACTATGTGCAAACATCTTCAGGTGTTTATCTGGATTTTTGAGACCTTTCCTTTTCCCCTCCTTCCCCACAAGTTTCTCGTTATTCCTTTTTTTCCCACTTTTCTGCCTTTTCCCCTGCTGGCCACAAGCATTTGACTCATTTCAATCCACCAGCAAAAGGCTGATGAAAAGCCCTCCAACCTCTATTACTGAAAATAAGTTATTGGAAATAAATAAAACATCTCTTGTAACCAGGGAGGAAAAGGACCAAAAGTAGTGGAGTGATACTGGTCAGGTTTCTGTTCCAGGGCACTCTGCAGCAGCACTGATGTAGCATTTTTGGTATGGCTGCAAAACAGGAAGACCAGAAGGAAACAGTTCATTTAGGTCAGTCCTTTTTTTAACTTAGTTATTTAATCTGGGTCAATTTTGAAATGAAAACCTAAAGCATTTTATTTTGAAACTGCCAGAGTGAAACGTTAGGGTGTTGTTTTAAAAAGTTTCCATGCTCTCCTTTGCTGTGTTGACTGACAGCCTCAATTCACAGGCAGACCCAGTTCCTCTGAAATGGCATCTTTTGGTGAATTTTCTCCTCCGCATTTGTTTTAATTATTATTTTCACCTCATTCACAAGGTTATGAGAGGCCACCATAAGCCAGAGCTCCCTGCTGATGGCAAACAAGTGCCAGCAGCTCCAGCTTACTACAAAACCAGTTTGCTGTTCTGTAACTCATGCTTTGCTATTCCACGGTGATTTTGCATGTCTGCCTGGCCCATGACATTCCCAGCCTCTCAGCGCTAACTCAATAAGTGGTTCAGACTCAAGGTTTCTAATGCTGCCATTCAGTAACATTCACCTTTGACAGACGGTGAGGGTTTAGGTTGGCAGCTGGCAGTTTTTTCTTTTAGAAAGGCTGAAAACTTGAGGTCTCTTTCTGACACTGCTGGATAGAGGGAGACTCATGCAGGTGATGGAAGCCTGAAGCCTTCACTTTGGCTTCCAGAAAAGTAGGAAGCAAGGGAGAGTGTTGAGGGAAAATATGAATTATGTATTGAGCAAAATACACAGGCAGCTTCTAAAGTCCTCTCGGTTTCCTCTCTGCAAGATCTGTGCCAAAAGCCTTAGCATGCAAAGTTGTGACAGGGAGAACCTGGGTCATGTTTCTTTTGGGAACATTGGGGGTTGGTGAGAGGGTGCTGTGAAGAGCAGCGTGGTGTGCCTTGGCTGACTAGGGCCTTTACCCAAACTGGAGCGTGCAAGATTTGGAGTTTGCCCTTGCCCGCTAGCCTCAAGGAGACTTTTGGTCCTCTCACTGTGAGCATTTGCTTTGCTTTAATCTTGCTCTGTCCTGTGGATGGGACAAGTGGATGTAAAATAATGGCATTCCCCTGGTATTGTCCTGCTCTGGCTCGCCTCAGTCCATTTAGCACTTGACCATCCGTGCTCATCTTTGAACCCAACCAGCTTTCTCTGAGGCTTGCCAGGCACACCATGCATTTCACTCTGTGAAGTCCAGGCCTTGCTTGTGATGGAGCAGAGCAGTGGAGTGCATCTAACACGCAGATTATGCCCCAGGGTTGAACACATCCTGCTGCATTGAGACGTACGGTGTCTGTCTGGAAGATCTCAAAGGATTAAAGCCAGTCTAAATTGAAAGGAGGATGAAAACTGAGAGGCTGCTATCAGTGGAGGGAAGGAAGCCATTGTTTACGTACAGCTGGTCATTTGTAGGGCAGATGGAGAAACTACGTGCCTCCTACATTGTTGTGTCAAACCTCAAACTGTAAACCTGACCTCCCAACACCTCCTGAGAGTGGCCAAAATAATCCCTAAATCATTCTGTTTTGGGCCTCTCAGTAGCTTGTGGGATTTTGCAGCCTGCAAGGTGGCTGGCCTCTGGGGCATACCTTGGTGCGGTCAGGTGCTCTGCAAGGGGAAAAAGCCAGTTTAGATGTAGAGGCTGCTAAATCTTAACACTCAGCTTTCCCTGTGTTAATTTATCATTCCTACTGGTGACATCTTAAGTGTTTGCTCTTAAAAAACTGGACTTCTGTTGAGGGTTTGAGGGAGGGAGTGGTGGTGGTTTTTTTCCAAATTTTGGCAACCTTGCGAGATTCCAAATGGGATCTGTTGTCCAAGACTTCAGAGTACGTACATGTCTGGTGTCAGGGCTTGTTTACTGGAGGTCATGTTCCAGCCAACAACCCCAGCCAACAGGGCCATGCTCTGCAGTACTAATGCAGGAAATATATTCCTCAGTACACCTAAATCTTTGAGTCCTACCCCATACACCAAATTAAACAAATGACTATTGGCACGATAATTTGATCTTTCCATTGTCATGTGGTCGCTTGTTAATTTGTTTCATGATGTGTCAGCTTCTAGATCTAAGACTGATATTACTCCCTGAAGGTTAACCATTATCTTACATCTTATTCATTAGAAAGCAAAGGATGTCTAAGTACCAGTGACATGATTTTTCTAAGAGCCTCTGTTTACAGTAACTACAGGACAGCTTTAAAAAAAAATTGAGACTGGCATTAACGGTGGCACAGCTCACATAGCAACATTTGGATGCCCTCCTTGGGGCATGAATTGTGAAATGATCCAGTTTATTCCTCTCCTCTGAGCAATGCCAACTACGCTAACAGTACATTTTGACATAGATTTATTGTTAGGCTGTAGGAACAGCTGATGTGCACCCAGCATAAAATGGTACTTGTTGCCAGCAACCCTTGCCCACTTTTTTAGGATTCACGGCTTCTCTGGTGTGTGTAGCAGTGGCCTGGGAGAAGAGTCGTCCATCCTCCCGCTTAAGTGTAGCACAGACCCCTATAGCACAATCCTTTCCTTGAAAATTCAAGGTGGTTAGACCTTAATAAAGCACATTTCCGTGTACTACTTGCAGCTGACTGTTGGCAGAGCAGAGACTGGAGTGGCAGGCTACATGTCGAAACACTCAGGCTTTTCCCTTGCATCATCTGCCCTAGCTACGAGATGACAAAACCAGCCCAACTGTTGCTTGTCGCATAGCATAGCTATGCCACAGCCTTCATGGCAGATGACTGAGGTGAAGGTATTAACATAGCTGACATTCGCTGTGCGCTGGCATGCTGTGCTGCCGGGCGCTGCCCAGAGCGCTGCGGATGCTCACGGCACATGCTCTAGCTGTCTGGGTGTCCATCCCAGCCCTGGCAGCTCTCCTGCCCCAGCCCGTTGAGTACTAGAAAAAGAGAAATAAAATGCAGCACAAATAGTGATTTAAGGCTGTGATCGCTGCTGCCTTCTGAAGCAGCCAGGGACTAGAGCTCCTGCAAGAAAGGTCTCTTTCCCGGATGCCAAGACAAAGGGTCAGAAATAAGGGGGTCCATTTTTTCCCTGCCACAGCAGTGAGCTTGCCCAAGCACACTCTTGCAGCAGCCTGGTTCCTCGGGCTCGCTGAAATACATGCCTGTTGGCCTCATCTCCAACTTCTGATGTCATTTAAAATCTTCATAATACATCCTGCCTTTTGGGACAGAGGAGATATATAGCGACAGGTAGCTCAGCACATTATATATCTATTCTGTGTCCCTGATTTACAAATCTCTTTTTTCTATGGTGACAGATCTGTCTGAAATTTGGGGGCTTGGCTTACAGTCAGGTGAATGTGCCATAAGGTCCTGGTTCTGCTCTCTGATGAGACAAGTTAAACTTGTATAATTAGGTTTCTGGGGCAGTTATCCTGAGAAAGTGAAGCTGAAATCAGCTTATGTGCTGGCCAAACGTACGGCCGGTTGCTTGACTTCCAGCCACGTTGTACCGTATGGCACAACCCAACCGCATAGGCAGTGGAGGGAAAAATGGAGCCAACATCCGCTCCTGGCTCGGCCGCCCACCGGTTCGGTGCCGGGTCACTTGGACTCCAAACCTGGCCTGGCTTCGGGCTTTCTCCCCTTCCCAGGGAGTGCTGCTCCCCGGGCTGCGGGCTCGTCCCGCCAGCCCGAGCTCCCTCTGCCGGCCCCGGCCCCGCAGCGCCCGCCCGCGGGCACGCATCCCGCCCGGGGCCGGGCAGGGCCGGGCAGGGCGGCGGGGTGTGCTCCCCCCGGGAGCATCCCTCCTCCCAGGCAAGCGCCCTACGGGAGTCGGCGTGGCTGTCAGGTTTCGTCTTTGGCGGATGCTTGTTGAATTATTTACATGGGAGTGGAAGGAGTCAAGCTCTGGGAGCGGGGAGAGGTTTATCCTGGACCAGCCAAAAAGTTGGTCTGGTTGCGGTAGGCTCTGGAAGAGCCGGTAAGCAAAAAAGCCAAGCTTTGAGTTACTGGCCTGATTCAAGTGCAGCAGGGGTTTGAGCCGGGCTCAGCACGCAGTAGCAGAGAGTCCTAACCTTCCTGTTCTTGCTGCTCAGAATTGCTCTGTTTTTTTCTGGAAATTCATTGGGGAAAAATTCTCAGTTTCCTAGGTAATGTGTGTCGCTAGAACTGCCACATCTTTTTGCATCATGAGAAGCTTCTGTTTCAGCAGATTGAATTTTTCTGAAGAAAACCTACTGCACACACACATGCAGCTCCTCACTAACCCCAAAAGGAAGCCAGGACGCCCAGCTAGATCGCATTTGCGCTAGAAATGCAGGAAGTGTCAGGAAAAGGCATTCTACTTCCATAGTTGCAACAAGCAGAAAAAATCCAAACGCGTTAAGCACCAGATTTTGTCTGGGGATCCCTGCTCCTCAATGCGGGAGGTGCTTCTGCAGAGCCCCACAGAAGTCTGGCATCAGTCTGCGCAAGAGGTATCTGTGTGCCAGGGGGTTTGACTGTGAGCTGCTTGCAGGAGGAACTGTGTGTTGTTACGTGTTTGTGCTCCACCTACCAGTATTTTTGATAATATTGCAAAGGCTTTTTGCTTTTCTTCCAGGGGAGCTCTTTCACTGTGGTAGTCACTCAGAGGGTACGGGGAAAGTCTCGTTCTGCTTCAGCCTTGCTGTTGGTGCAGTCCTTCTATTGCCACGGGTTTCTTGGCAAAGGTTTCATGGGTTTCAGCGTGCTGCACCCCAGGCTGTACAGGTGTGAGGCATCCTCTGGTTTGCAGCGAGGTGGGAACGGGCTGCTGCCCACTGTTCAGAAGAGAGGAAAAGGAGACAAAAGGTGGCACAGCAGCCACTTCTCTGTGCTGTAGTAAGGGACTTTTCTCCCCTCTTTTTGCATTGTCACAGCCAGAGCCAGAACTGCCAACTGATTATTAGGTTTAGGACCTTTTTTTTACTTCTTTTTTTTTCTTCTTTTGGGGAGGGAGAAGGAAAGGGAAGAATTTCAGACAGGACAGACCTGTTATCACCTCAAGAGATGCTGAGCTAAATCCTGAGGATTTTACTCAGGTTTTCTCTTGGGTAGGGATCCTTCTGATGGGAACAGGAATTGTGCTAAACAAGGACTACTGGATTTGACCCTGTGGAAGTAACTTACAAACCTTTCCTGTGGGCTCGGAGACTGGTGACCTTCAAGCACTCCTTAGAGGGTGCCATCATACAGGTTCAAAATAATGTTGGGGCTTTTTTTGTCTCCCCTGACAGTTTCTTTTTCTTTTTTTTTTACCTTTTTTTTAAAAGACCTCTTTAAAGTGTCCTTTCCCCAGCCAGTGGTCTTTCCTACAGCTGATTCCTAATGTTTTACAGGATGACTTACACATCCTGCCTTAGCAGCAGACTAATACCCGGGTTTGAATTACTATTGAATAAGCAGCAATGAAATCTCTATCAAAATAATCAGTACTTCCAAAAACCACAAACAACAAAACAAGCGGAGTTGAACTAACTCAGCAAGACCATTTGTAGCATCAGGGACGGTGAGTCATTTTTCTTTTCCCTCCCTCAGCAGACTCCATCGCTGCCTCGCGCAGCCCCGGGGAGGGCAGGTGGAGTGGGTAGGGCATGACTTCAGAAAGTTAAAAAAAAAAAAAGTAAGTCGACATCACTCAGGTCACATGATGCAAAGGGACCAATGGAGGCAGGTTCTGGAAAGGGGAACAGTTAAATTTGTAATTTTGGTTGTGTGAAACACTTCTTTGGGCCTCATAAACAACCACAGAACCACAAGTTGGGTACAGAGGCAGTCACACAAGAGCGGGTCCGGGATATTGGTCAGCAGGCAGGGCGAATCGTTTTGACTGCAAACCACAGAGTTTCGTAGAGTGGTAAGCATCATCAACCACAACCGAGCCGCTATTTTTTTTTTCTTTTTAAGAAACAATTTCGGAGTTCTTTTAGCAAAAGAACCTTATAATCCGCTTTGTGCTGCTCCTGAGGCAACGGGATAAAACAGAGCATGATGGCTGGGAGGTGGGTGGTAGCAATGACCATTCTTCATTTTTCACTCCCCAAGGTAGAAGAAATCATATATTCCTTCACTGTAAAGAGAGAGTGAGTTTTAAAGAGGAAACAATGGCTTCAAACAGCATATTTGAGTCACTTCCTTCTTACCAGCACTTCTTGAGAGGTAAGTGCCATTCAGACTTTCTAAATATAATTTTTACTTTCCCATACTTAAGAAAATGCATGTTTGGAGAGTATCTGGGGACATTCTTGTAGTACACGCTTTTTCCCACTTCAGTTTTCTTTGAGGCACTCTCATCGAAGCTAATATCTGAGCTTGCAGGAATACCATCTCATTACTTATCAGTCCGTTAAAGAGATTATAACAAGGACTCATTTAAGCTGTTCAAACAGCCATTGCATGCTTGTGAATTTTCTCTTCATAAATCAAAGTGTGCTAGAATAACTCATGTGAATTGCTGCAGATACAATAGCAGTAGCACAAGCCCCTTTTGATTCTTTTTGGCAGAATTATGACTTTTTGAGCCACTGCCATGAAAAATGACAGCCAACAGCATACGACACACATTACAGGCTGAAACACGGGGACCGAGCAGCAAGCTGGCGCGTACAGCCAGCAGAGCGTGATGCTGTCTCACTTATGCTAGACCATCAGCCTGGGTAAAGGCATGTTCACCGGGGAGAAGTCAGAAAAAGCTTAGAAACCTGCTTAAAGTTAGCTGCAACTCACGTGGCTCAGGAAAAGAAGCAGTGTGCATAAACTCAGGGTTTCTCTTGATGCCACGCAGGTCTCGGAGGACTGTGAATTACCGGCTGCAGCCACCCTTAGAGAAATGAAGCAGTCCTGTAAAGGCTGAGGGGGGGATTGAAGGGCTTCAGCCAGCAATCTGTCTTTTTTCACCAGTGACCAAGCACGCTCAGAGGCTCCTTCTAATGTTCTCACAACCCCCCGTGGAGCTAATGGTTTAGTCATGGGTTATTCATACGAGTAAGCCAGGGACTGGCACGAGAAACTTGTCTGCTTTGTTGTAACTACCTTCCTAAATAGCTCATGCTACAGCTGAACTTTTCCCCTTTCCACGCAAGCCCTCTGACTGCTCAAGCCCTTTTTGCAGCAGGGCTGCACCCGTTCGGATGACAAGGCACACAAAGCCCGTCACAGACCGCTCGTCGAGCTTGGCCGGGGTGCTGCCAGAGCGCAGCACTTCATAACTCTTTATACTTACAGACTACAGTTTCCCGGCCTCGCTGGCAGTGTCGGTGTGAGTCATGAGTTATTCGTATTAATA
Source organism: Phoebastria nigripes (assembly GCA_035582835.1). Taxonomy (NCBI): domain Eukaryota; kingdom Metazoa; phylum Chordata; class Aves; order Procellariiformes; family Diomedeidae; genus Phoebastria; species Phoebastria nigripes. Next base: position 4,249,520 of record JAYKAV010002933.1, on the reverse strand, counting down.
AGCGGGCTAGGGAATGCGGAAGGCTCGTCCCAGCTGCTGTGTCACAACAAGCAGCGGCTCTGCCGGCACCCTGCCGCTCCTGCGGATCAGTGCTCCCTCGAGTGGGATGCGGGCGGAGGGCAGCCTGCCGAAACGCTAGCCCACTCTCCCGCCTTGCTTCAGTTCTTTTTTTCTCCCCCCATCAAAAGTTTTTCTACATCTGTCTTTCCTGGCACCGGAGGAGAGCTGAATCGCAGCGAGCTGCGTGAGTCACTCGGGTTCGCAGCACCTTCTAGCCTGGGCAGGGGAGATGCTGAAGGGTGAGCAAGAAGTGGCTAACTGCTCTGCAGCGCTCGCAGTGCTGACATTTCCTCAGCACCCCTACCAAGCAAAGGAAGCAATACTGCTAGAATAACAAGAAGGATCTTCCTGCATTTCGTCAGCCTTTTCTTTTTTTCTTTTTTTTTTTTTTTTTTTCAGCTCACCCAAGAGTTTACTGTTTAATCTGTAGCACAGGAAGGCTTATTGAGGAAATTTTGTGCTTCTGATACAATAACAAACAGAGTGAACCTCATGGGGCAGTGCTTGCAGCGAGTGCCAGAGCACAGCCAGCCCACGGGACGGGCTGGGGACGGCAGAGGCCGTATTGCAGGCAGGAGCCCAGAGAGCCTGAGAGCAGCTGGTTGGAGACCAAGGACCGATTTGTCCAGAAAAGGAGGATTTTCATTAAAGCTGGTTAATCCAGCAAGTGATTTAGCTCAGCACTCCAGAATGGGCTTTATTATCCTCCTTATTACTGTTCTCATTATTGTCATTAATGTTACTATAGTACCAGTATTTTGTTTTAATTTGTGGACTAGGCTAGAAGTCTTGCGCTAGATACCTTAAGATATTCATCCAGTTTTGGCAATCCAGGTACAGATCCTGGTACGTACCCAGCACAAGCAAGACCAAACTCCTGCTGTACAGTGCTAGAAAAGCTTGGGCAACAGCGCTTCGGTTGAGTTATAAAGCAAATGTTTCATCGTTGCGAAAGAATATTGTGTTTGAACGTGGAAGGCTGTGACGGTTTTCCAGCAGTTCCCTTTTTGTTCCTTTCTTTACTCAAATGAACTTCGCACAATTTCAAAATCCTGGGTGCAGCAAAAGTCATGCTTGGGCCTCGGAGCAAGAAAAATAATCACCCCTGGGGTCAGTTGTTCTCACCCGTGTTTCTCAATAGTTTTTACATAGACCGGTCATTCAAAATGTCCAAAACTGTCTCTTTTCTTTTTTTCCCGCCAAAATTTATTGCACTTTCTCTCTTAACTGAAATTGTGAGGTAAAGGGAAAAATAACAAGTTGTTTTCTGCTGTGGATTTTACTTTATCAGTCCATGCAGTTCTCTGAGAAGGAAATCCATAACTCTTTCTTAGCCTGATACTATGTGAAAATTGGGAAAAAAGAGGGGAGTGGGGAAGCAGAACCATTGTTCCAGCCCCTGCGAGCAGTGACAGACGTAGAAAGCCTGACATATTAATTGAATGTGGTACACCACAAAGGATATGGCCCTTTTTCTATCACACCACACCAGGTCCTCGCTTCTGCCACTAGGTAAAGAAATGAGGATTATACTGAAACCTCCAGTGGCGTGCTCTGCATGCTGAACACATTCAAATGTTTACCGGCTCTGCTTTTAATGATGGCCTCATTTTCCTAATGGCCTCTTTCAGGTTATGGTCTGGGCTTGGTGTCGGGAGTAGAGGGTAGGAGCATTTCTAAGTGTCTTGCTGCAGTGCAACCCACAGAAAAACATCACTCCATCTCTTTCTCAAATCTAGGACTGCATCAGCAAGGCTGTAGTTTAAACTTTTATTCTAGCAAGATTCATAGTATAAGGATGGATTTGCTGGTTTTATTGAGGGTTCGACACAGGTTCGTGTGTATTGGCCCGGTCAACACGGTGATATCTTTTGGGCAGGGGGACCGAAACGAGACCTGTTGGATTGTCTTGTATTAAAGAGTGCACATATAGTTTTTAAAGGGTGCCTATATAATTACATGATATCAGCCCACACATAACTTCTTTTAACTTCTTAAGGGCGTTAAACTGTCCTGTAAGGTTTCCTAATAATTTTGCCTGCAAAGGAAGATGGAATAACTAATCTTTTTGCAGGGCTTTTATGGGGCTCTAAATAGCATGAGGCATAATATTTTCCAGAAGGACAGTTTTTCCTCATTTTTCCTTTTGCTGCAAGGTCTAATTATTTCAATATGCAAAGAAGGTTACTCCTGGTTTTGCCTTTGTTGTATTTTTTATTAATTAATCGAGGCAATGAAGACTCGTGGTGCAACATTTTGTTGGTTTCTTATCAAATGGAAATGAACTCCAGCAGAGCACTTTTACAACATGGAAAAATACACTGTGCATACTTTCTTCTTAGTTCTAATATGCCAAGTAGTGCCCAGCCATTGTGGGTTTCTTCCTTTGCAAATGCTAAATAAAACCGTAGCAAGAAGCTCTTCCTGCTCTGAAGGGCTTCCCTGCCTGGACCCGTGGACACCTATACCTAAGCATACTACTGCTGCTCATTGAAAGTTAGTGGCTCTGACTTGCCTCGTGATGGGATTTACTTTGGTAGACCCCTAAAGTCCCTGGCCCTGTATGCAAGTGAAGGGGTGAAGGGATCGGAGGTTCCCTGTTATCCAAGTCTACATCTGCAGTCTCACGCTCTCAGCGTATGAGACCTCCCTAGGAGTAAATGTTTGTCTGCAGAGGGTGCTGCGTGAGGAGCAGGGTAGCAAGTTGATAACGATTTCAGCCCTCTAGAATTGGTGACATTAGCAGAAGTGGTCATATACTAGAAGTAACTCTGCCAAAGATACGTTTCTCTGGGAGATGCACGGTACCCAACACTGCCACATATTTTCATTCACTCGCCCAGTAGAAGAAACCTATCTTTTCACAATAGCATAAACTACGTTGTCACTGCATAGGGGGGAGAGAAAGTTTTCCAGCACTCTTGCAGATTGCCTGAACTGTAACAAAGAGTTAATTTGTGTCAGCATTGTAACATACTAACTGCATCTTGTGAATAGGAAATTGAACTAAAACTCATAAAAACCTTGGCTTACTAGAAGAAAAAACTTGCACAATGTCTGATTTACACAACCTTCTCTCTGTTTGAGCATTTTGTCATTTAAAAGCCTTGAGAAACATTGCGAGACCTGAACACAGGAATTCCTGTGAAGCAAGGGGCAAAGTATCTGACAGAGATGAATACACTGCTTTGGTAAGATCGAGAGATTTTATCCTAGGCCAAAATATTAGACTGAGTATTTAACCAGTCACACTCAGCGTAGTGATGTGTTGTGATGAGAGTCTTAGCAAGGACTTAGGGTTATGGCTGGCTTGCCGATCCCCCAGATTGGCTTGCCCTTTATCGTGTGGCCATTAATAAGAGATTGTTGGATGGCAGCTCTGCCTTGGGCTGTGTTTTGCCACGAGAGCCAAACTCCAGCTCTGAGGTAGTTCTCTGGTGGGAAATAAAAGTATCTTCCCCACACTGCCGGTATATGCAATACGAATAGAAAATAAACTATTTTTTTCATGACTAGAAGATAATCATGGTTTAGGTTGACTGCGAAGGCATGACCCCAAAAGAACAGTCTGCTTATCTTTAAATGCATATGAAGGCCAGTGATATTGGCAAGTTTATGGAAGTAATTTATGAACTCCTGAAGAATTTTACTTCAGAACACAGAATGAGTATCTATCTGCATCATCCTGTTACTCAAGAGGAGAGAGTCTATTCCTAAACCAAGAGTGGCAAAGAAATTACTGTTCTTGGATTTAGAAATAGACATACTTGCTTTTAAAAGATAAGCAGAAGCAATCCTAAGGAAACAACGAAGGCATCTCCCTGTAAAACTATGAGGTTGTTCCACCAACAGGAAAAGCTCATCTGACTCTGACACCCTGCCACATGCAGAGGGGACGCCCTGGGTCCCAGCGGTCTCTGCTGCACCTCCGAAGCGGTGCCCAGAGGGCCGGGCAGGTGTGGTAGCCTAAGGTCCCCTTCTACTGTTGTGCAGAGCAAGGGTGAAATGTAGAGAGGGCTCAGGAGCTAAGGGGGAATGCCACCTGCAGGAATAAGTTAGGGTGGGCTGGTGCTCTGCAGCAACTGCCGGCTGCGGTGCCTCAGTAAGTGATAATTCGAGGTTGCTCACCGCTGTGACAAGAGAGGGAAACCTGCCTTCCTTCTGCATGTGTGGGGCAAGGATCTGTACATAGGAGGCTGCCACAGAGTACCTGGCTGGCCCTGGTAGCTCGGTGGAGGAGGAGGGCTGCACCACGCAGCTATGACAAGCTCCGTCAGAGGCTTGGGCTGCTTGTGCCGAAACGCATGGGTGCCTGATGGGCTGCTGGGCGAGGGTGGCAGTATGGGTCCAGCAGCCCCGGCAGGAGGGCAAGGAAGAAGTACCTCTGGCTCTGGGTAGGAGGACGGATTGAGGCTGGCTGGAGAGGGACCACCCACTCCTTGAATCCAAATCCTGCCTGGTATCTCTGTCTTCCCCGTGCCAGCGCAGGCCTCCCGGATGCAGGGTGTGAGTTTAAATTGGGGTGTGCAGTGTTTCGGGTGGGGTGGCTGCCACGAGCATCAGGCTGCACACAGAGATGAGGCACTCCAGCGTGCAGTGGGGGAGCTCAGGACAGGCCACGCAACCCCTTCACTGCAGGGGCATGAGCCTGACGGATTTTCTGTGTTCCTGCAGATTGCAGTGGGCAAGGATGTGCTTGCTCAAATTTTTTTCAATTTTTATTTATTTACTTGTGTTTTCTGTTTGTTTGTTTTTTTCCTAAAACTACTCTGATAGTCAGCTCACCCACTCACTCCTATTCTTTTCTCTGTGCTTAGTCAATGGGGCAAGGTATGGTGGAAATTTTTTTAAACAGTGGGTGATTACAGCCTAGGACTCATTGCCATAAAATACCATTGAAACCAAGAGTTTAGCAGGATCCTTAAAACAGCTGGGTCTGTATATACATAACAGTTTCTTAATATGTACCAGTCAGGTAAAGAAAAAAGAAGCTTTGGAAGGGTTAAGTTCTCCCTTCGTCTCTCACTGCCGTGTTTCAGAGCACAAACTGATCTCTGTTAAAGCTTGGAAAGAAAGCTTCCCATGCAAGCAGGTCTGTCATCTGCAAAATGAATTGTGGCTTCCTCCATGACATCTGGTACTGGCCACGGAGAGAGACAGACCACTGGCTAGGTGAATCACTGGTCTGAGAGAAGGACAAGAAAACATTACACTACCTCATTACCTCTTCTGTCATCTTAAGAGAATGGATAATATTTGTATAGACTTGAGTCAGCTTCCCAAATAATAAATGAGTAGTAGGGATATCTCCTCTCTGAAGTGTATTAATGAACTGTATGGGGTGACAACAGTGGTGGCGTTTGGAGCAGTATAGCACCTACAAAGGTCTACAGTACATTGGTGAAGTCCATGCATGCACCAGCATATCCACAGTGATACTGAATGCAAGACGTCTCATTCTTGCTGCCAGTGGAAAGGAGACTAGAAATTATATATACAGATTCCCAATGTAATCAATTTTCAAAAGAAATGGCTTTTCTTCCACTTAGGTCTCAGCAAAGTAAGACCAGGCTTACGACCAAGATACATTTTAGTCCAAAACATCAAATTCTCTATAAAGATGTATTGAGACAATTGAAATAGGAAAAAAAAAAGGGCATAGAAGAACTGACTGTGAAAGCAGGGAAGTAGAGAGTGGCGGTAGCTGCTACCTGGTAGAATTTCCAATTCATCCTTAATACTGTCCGCAGGGCTCACCACTTCTGCTTGCAAGTGAAACTCTGTGAAATTGGGTAGTTTCACTTCATGAAGATCTGTGAGAACATTTTCTCTGGCTTTGATCTATCTGGGTTTTTTTTTTCAGCCTGTGCTTCTTGTTTTGAGTTTCTGATTCCAGTGAACCCAAAAGCAGTCCGAGTCAGGGGCTTGGGGCTTTTTCTTTTGCCTTCTGAGTATTTTGTCTTGCAGTGCGTTTTCTGTTGTCTGGTTTCACACTGAAGCTGTGATTTTGAGATGTGCTCAGAAGCTGCCCTTAGGTAGGGTTTTGACTGTACGTTGAAAGGCTTACCTCTCTTACAAATCTTTCCGTGAATGCGGTGTAAGGAAACTTGAAACCTGTCAAGTTTTATGTGACTTGCTATAAACATTTCGCTCGGCTGTACTTAGGGCAAGCCCTGCCATCCTCGTCAAATCAGCAACCTCAGAAGGCATTGACCCAGCCCTTCAAGTGCCTTTCTGCGGTCTTTAAAAGAGAAAGATGACCGTTTGTGAAATACCTTGTATGTTCGGGGCGAAGAAGCACAGCGTGGGGCCGAGCATCTGCTTCCTTTGTGACAAATGTCTTGCGCCTTCTCAGCGCCGGCACTGCCTGCATCTCTCATGAGTCCATTTTCTAGCCGGTTTTATGGCATACAGCTGCGCCGTGCCGGCCAGACGCGTGCCTCAGAGGTATCGGGGCATTTACAGAAGCCTTAAACAAGCACCGAAGGATGCCGAGCTCTGTAAGCATTGCTAAAGCGCCTTGCAGTTGCCTGCTTTGGTGAAGGCAAGCGCTGTGAGCGTGCTGAGCAGGGGCTGAGAGTGGGGTGTCACAGCCTCTGCAGTGGGCAGACCAGCCTCCTTGCCCGCCAGCGCTCAGGTCTCTATTATACTTGCTGCAGTATCAAAGGGTAGTGGAAGGCAAGCTGGCACAGCAAAATGAAGGCTTTCATCTGTCTAGCAAGGGTAACACAGACAGATGCAATCGCATGGGTGTAAGTCACCACCAGCCAACCCCTGGAAGACGTCGGTACACACCGTGGTGGTGAGCGGGGGCGGGAGACATACCTCTGGGTTTTCACTACTGTTATTATACGGGCTGGGTAGATTTAAGCTAGCACTGCTTTACTCCCACATGCCTGCAGGCACGCTTCCCCTTTTCTCTGCAGACATGACCAGGAGCAGAAAGCATGCCCCAGAGCCAATTCTTAGGATAATATCCTGGCTCCACCCAGAGAGGGACAAAATGGCCATCAACTGCAATGGGGCTGGGTCTGTCCTTTAGAACAAAGAAACCTGCACGAAAAACATGAAGTTGTGAATGAGACAGGAGGTGAACTCTGAATGCCAGTGTTGACATGGGGGCTGAAAGAAACGTAGCATTAAGGTGCAAGTGTAATCCATGTGACTCCAAGTAGCAGAACTATGGCTTGAGAATGAAAGTTTTTGTCTCTTTTACTTAGGAAATACTGGCGTGGAACAACTATTTATGGCATATTATGTACAGTTGTAGAGGGAGCTTTGAGTTGGCTGGGATGTTTTTCCTCTGGTTGGTAGCTGTTGGTTTGTACTTAGCTTGTACATCAAGGATGTACACCTCAGCCAGTGGACAGGTGAGGTGTATTTCCTCACTGAGCATCAAGGAGAGACTCTGAAAGAAGCACTCTTTAGCATGTACCATCTCCTGGTCTCATACAGGACAGAGAGGGACAGGACTTCCGTAAGTGCAACCACAGCTTTGGAAAGAAACCCAGAAAATATTTTCCAAGTAAGATGCAACGAGGAGGAGGCCTCACCTGTGTGGTCAGCCTCCACATGGCAAGGCTGTCATGGCTGCTCACCATCTCTCCAAGTTGCACACTGTCCTGAGCAGGATACTGATATGAGACTACATGCTACGCCCAGTACAGAGGAAGTGCAATTTATTTTACAATACAGTTACTAGATAATATCAGACTTCTGTAAAATGCTTCTGTTTTTCAGGACCAATATGTAAATGGGCTTTGGGGGTTGCATAGATCGGGTGTAACAGAATTAATATCTGGAAGATACACTCAAGTTAAGACCTCGTTAACCCCATTTGCATGGGTGTTGACGAATCAGTTACTGCAATATAGAGTGGTTTAATCCTATATACATTGTTCAAATGCTTTGCAAAGAAATTCAGTACCACTTTGTCCATCACATCTCTGTGGACTCCGGGGCAGGGAGCTGCAGAGGTTACTTCACGCAGGGTCCTAAGCAGACCTACATCCACCAGATCACTGAGCATGCTTCTACACCAACCTGATTCCTGTTTTGTTGCCATCATTTCATCTGAACCCAAGCTTGGGAGGCAGATAGCATGTGGAAAGCATTCTGCTCATGACTACAGCTAGGGAAACGGGGTGAGCCTGGCAACTTGTCAGGTAGGTCACCCTCTCGCTAGAGAAAGGACGGCACAGAGAGCTGCCCTGTGGTTTGCCCCCCACATGCTTTCTAAGGGCCTCCACTAACGCAGCCTGGAGAGATGGCCACCTCTGAAAGGAAAAAAGACACCTTAGTCTCTGTACTGATTCTCTCTTACCTTCTGCACCAAGCCTGTAAAAAGTGGTAATATACAGTGCTAAACACCCACACATTTTTTACACTAAGCATAAAATAACTTGCATATTGAAACCAAGATTCAGGTCTCATATATGAACAGGAACTTATTCTGGCTGTACCTCACTGCATTGGAGAAAATTATTTGCTTTTCTAAATGAAACGGGGTGTTTCAAGTACAGTATATTGGGCTATTGTGGAAACTAAAGAATGTGAATGGCTTGCCTGGGTAAAAAGAAAAAGTGATAGGATAAACTTCTTGAGTTCAAAAGTGGTGAACTACTTAAATTTTAGTGTAACAATCAGAACTTTTATTGTTGTGGGGTTTTTTTTCTCCTAACAGGGATTGCAATGCAAATAGTCATTTTTTTTACAGTTTCATACACAGTCCAAACAACTTCAAATACTACTTTTGAGGAGTGATATTATTTTGTACTGATGTTTTTAGGTGCATCTATTTTACACTATGCAGCAGAAAAGCTACATTAGCCCCAAACAGCTTTCCTTTACTACGTAGGAGTAATCTTTACCAGTATGAACACTTTTATACCTATATAAGTCCATTCCCATTTGGGAGAGCGCTCTGCTGTAACTAGACATGTACCAACACGAAGAAGGATTTACAGCTCTCCTGTGAGGTGAAGTTATGTCATTAGACAGATGTCTATATGAGGAAAGATGATTTAGGTTCACATTTTACTGAGGCAATTAAAGCAGCCCATTATTTTGTGTACATGGCATCTGATCCCAGAGCCAACGAAACCAGTGGAAAGACCTGGCTGACATCTTTGGGCGTTGGATGAGACCTGTGATGGTTGTTCTCATAGAATCATAGAATCATTAAGGTGGGAAAGGACCTCTAAGATCATCAAGTCCAACCGTCAACCCAACACCTCCATGCCCACTAAACCATGTCCCTAAGTGCCACATCTACACGTCTTTTAAATACCTCCAAGGATGGTGACTCCACCGCTTCCCTGGGCAGCCTGTCCCAATGCTTGACCACTCTTTCAGTAAATAAAGTTTTCCTAATACCCAATCTAAACCCCACTTGGTGCAACTTGAGGCCATTTCCTCTCATCCTATTGCTAGTTGCTTGGGAGAAGAGACCAACACCCACCTCGCTACAACCTCCTTTCAGGTAGTTGTAGAGAGCGATAAGGTCTCCCCTCAGCCTCCTCTTCTCCAGGCTAAACAGTCCCAGTTCCCTCAGCCGCTCCTCATAAGACTTGTTCTCCAGACCCTTCACCAGCTTTGTAGCCCTTCTCTGGACACGCTCCAGCACCTCAATGTCCTTCTTGTAGTGAGGGGCCCAAAGCTGAACACAGTATTCAAGGTGCAGCCTCACCAGTGCTGAGAACAGGGGGACGATCACTTCCCTGCTCCTGCTGGCCCCACTATTTCTGATACAGGCCAGGATGCTGTTGGCCTTCTTGGCCACCTGGGCACACTGCTGGCTCATATTCAGCCGGCTGTCGACCAACACCCCCAGGTCCTTTTCCGCCAGACAGCTTTCCAGCCACTCTTCCCCAAGCCTGTAGCATTCTCCTCCAGGTAAAGGTTTTAACAACCTGAAGTCACATTGCTGACAGCCCAGGTCAGTGGTCCCTTTTCGAACAGCTGTCCTTACACCCTCGCGCACGTGAAATATGAAGGGGTGAGGCTGGGTCCCCTTCTGTGCCACAACCTGCCTTTTCTTTGGAGTGGCATCCCAGCGCTTTCTGCCCTTTTTGCCATGCTCGCAAGAGCTGCTGAATAAAAAATGGCACAGTGCAAGTTAGAGATCGCATTTCCAGCCGCCCGCTGACAGGCCAGCTCCTTTTTACAGGCTCATTAGGGCAGCCCCCTCCCGCTTCTTCCCTCCCTCTCACAGCTCCATGCTTCAGGCACGTCCCCGGCCCATGGAGACAGGCGCAAAGCAGCTCCATAGGCCCGCGTCCTCCGGGTTTCAGTGTGTTGCTGCTTTGACTAAACCACACCAGTTGGAGATCAAAAGCACTATTTAAACAGAAGTGGTTGGAGGTTTTTCAGGCTGTCTCATCTCTGCTTTCAGCCTTCAGAAAAGCCCACTCTAGCCAGAGGGATTAGGAAATACAACAGACCCCCGCTGTGTCCGAGGGGATTGGACGGTGTCGTACAAGCTCAGGGCAGGGGCTGGACAAAGAGAGCACCCTTGGTCTGCCTGCTGCTTTTGTGAAGTCCTGCAAAGGGCATCGGGGAGCCAGGGCTGTCCCTGCTCCCTGCCCAGGGTCTGGGCGTCCTGCCATATGGCTGGGAGACGGCTTCCCCATCAGGCATCTCCAGTCGTCCTCCACTCTGTTCAGAAGTAAGAGCAAAATCTCACGTTTTGCTCCGCAGTACCTATGGGTAAATAGGAGCTCCTTCACAGCAGCAGCAGGCTTTGGCTTCACAACCCCGGGCCAGCTAAAGTAAGTAGAGGGAGGAGAAAAGGTCTTTCTCGGTAAACAATTTTTCAACACGGTTTTCATCTTCAGTTTATGAATTATTCTCCCCCTGTCAGACATGCTCTCATTTATTCTTTGCTAATTTCTTCAGCAAATACTGCTCAGTCTCCAGCTTGTTCATGAACAAATTCTGGTACACCCTGCAGTCCCCACAGGAGAGACTTCCCTGCATGTGTCGCGCAGCTGCCGACGGAGCAGCACGCACAGCTAACCGAGGCAACACGAGGTGTCAGCTCGGTAGGTTTTCTCCCATGTACATGACTTAAGCCAGTAGTTGAGCATTCCTGCCTAAAACTGAAGCCTCCTCTAAAGGTTCAGGCTAATACAACTTGTTCACACAGCCGTCTTGGTAAAAAAACATCCAAAACATGATTTAACAGAAATTTGTTGTCAGATTCCAACTTGTTTTCAAGGGAAATCTTTTCACTGTTCCCCAAATCCCTTTCTGTCTGAAGTCCCTCACTTGTTAACGTCTCAGCCCCTTTTCTTGCAAGGTCTTGTTGGAATTTTTTTTTTTCTGCAGGAAATACAAGCAACATTAAGGCATCCCTTATTTGAAACTGCAGTTCAAAGAGAGATTGAATTCAGAATTAGAAAAATAACCTATATAAAAACATTAGCTGTCCTATTTTAGGAGATAATTAGCTGTAGCAAAGTTTCCCTCACTTATTTTTCCTTGGTGAGAAAACAAACTACCTTGTCATTGAGGTTTTTGTAAAATGCTGCTGTTTGCAACATTTGCCGCGAACAAATTAACCCAAACATTTCTAGTGTATGACTTACATCATTGCTAATTTTGCTGCTAGTTTTCATTTCTGCATCTGGAGACCAAAATGCCCTCAGTTATCACATAGTGAAGGGAAAAAAAATGTGGATCATATATTTGACTGCTGAGGAATATGCACGAAAAAATCCATACCAAGCATTTCTTTCCAGAACCCAGCGCAGAAGGGAAGGTGAGAAAGTCAGGAAGAGAGCAAGAAGGGGAAGAAGTATTTTATTGTGTGGCAGAAACAGCGTGCCCGATTTAGCCGTTGTATTAGCAAAGGTACTTTTCCTCAGCAAACCTCTGGGACATAGTACTATTTCCACCGGCTACTGCATTTTCCGACTTGACTAGGGCATACTCCAATACAACCAATTGTAGCTGACACGATTTTGGGGGATCGGTGGGTGGTGGAGACACCAGCCCCAGCTGCTGACATTTGAGACACAGGTGCTTGGAGCTGCCTTTGCCAGCCAGCCAGCCAGAGCCAGAGTAATGCAATATAGGCAACTCCCACAGGTTGTGCTCCAAGAATAATCCACTGGCATTTGTTTGGGTTTTTTTAGAAGCTCGGTGTTTGAACTAAGTCCCCTGTTGTTCATAACGTCATCCTACCGGCTTACTAAATTATCGACCTTTTCTTCACTGGCATCTTCCCGCTTTAGTTAGAATTAGGTGGATACAGGTGGCCAAAAGAAACCATGCTTCTGTGCCTAGCACCTGGTACCGGCCCCCTTTGATCATGATGTCTGCAGCCTCATCCCTTTCCAGTTGATACAGAAAGTCAGAAAGGGACGGAAGGACTGGCTTCTTGTGGTGCTGGTATGCAATCCTACTCTTTAATTTCTAAGCTTGCAGATAGTCCTGAGACAACACATTGTGTATTTGGACCTTTCTATGTAAGTGGTGAATACACCTACAAGGTTTCTGATTTTTTTTCCAAAATCTCAAGTTTAGTACACTGTGCATAGGGTACCATGGGATCAACAGGTGTGTGTTTCTGTGGGTTCTTGCTTTCCTTTTTCCAGCCTCTCCTAGAAGGCTTCTGCATGAGACTTAGCCTGTTAGTTTAATTTTGGTAACGCAATGAAATCAATGCAAAGCTCGAAGGTGGTGTGTGCTGGGTGTGGGAGGGAGAACAGAGGTAGGAAAAAGAGAAGTAATTCTAGACTAGTTTCTTAGCTTCTTACATTTTCGTGTTTAGCGTACACTAACAGATGTGAAACTTGGTAGGCAGTTTGTGTCAGAGTTCTGATGCAAGTTATGATGCGGTAGATAAAAAGTGATGAGGATATTAAGCTAAAGGGTTGGTTCAAGTACTAAAGATTATACCTGCAGGATTTTTTTTTCTTTTTTAATCCTACTGTAGCGTTACCTTTCAGTGTGCCTTACAATAAATAAATAATACTAATCATGCTGGCTTGCATTCTGCAGGGGATATCAGCACAGCACGGGGTGTGTCCTCCACCAAACCAGAAGCCCTTTGCCGCATTAGTAGTTACTTTCGTTGTGAGACTTAGTGTTGGACCTCCGTTTACTATGCCTGAGCCCCATGCAACTTTAGGATGCCAACATGAGACTTTTTTAGTGTTGTTATTTGGGAGATAGTTGGAACTGGAGCATACCAAGACCTGTCTCAAACCACAGCAGATGCTAATGATGTGATCAGTGACATCATAAATGTTCTTGTCGTGTTGTTAAGGAATTGTTGGGGAAGCACTTAGGATAGGGATGGATTGAGATCTGCCTCAAACACTATGGGTAATTATGCTGTGTATATTAACTCTATTAAATCCAAATGCTCTCATCGTGTTGTTAATGTGGGCCTTCCCCACAACCAGTGTAATGTGGTAAAAAGCTCTCATGCTGCTGGGGCTGTGGGAAACTTCTCATGAGAATTTGCCATGTTCTTTTCTGGGCAAACTTTGCTTCACTGGGAAATTTCAAAAAGCTAATTTGGGTTGTTTGATTGAAAGCGTGCAAAACCACTAAAAATCTTCTCCGTGGAAATGTTGGGCTTATGGTAAAATTTCAGACAGAAGCAGCCTGCATTCTGAATTCAAGGCAAGTCTAGTTTGATGTGTTTAAAAAGCCAAGACATGCTGTCCTAGGCATAGTGAAGGCTGATTTCCTACAAACATGGGTCTTGTGGCTGCATTCTCTAACATCCGACAAGGCTTTAATCTGATAGAAGGTTTTTCCCTTCTTGAGGAATCTCTAATATCTCTCTTGGGCACCCTTCAGCTGGGAGCACTGACAGAGCCTCTCTGCTACTGCTATGTTTCATGAAAGCTGTAGGAACTTAAGTCCACTTCTGCTCTATCAAATTTAGTTAAAGTTGGCCCACAAACCAGAAAAGCTAGGGGAAGTACAGAGAGAATGGGAGCGATCACATAAGAACTGCCTCCACAGAAAAGCAGGCTGATAAAGGAGCTTTGTGGTTCAGTTTGGCGTGCACTGGGCCAAAGTGATACACAAAGATAATCAAATACATTCAGAAGCTGCTTAAACTACTCTGGGAACAGCATGTTCCTCATCTTCATGGATGAAGAACCAGGGAAGGATGGTCATATCAGAAGTCCGGAGGAGAGAGAAGTGGAAACAGAACCTCAATTTTTTTGACTTACAGTTCTGAGCCTGATCATCTGCAAAATGATCTCTTGTTTACTTTGAATTTCAAATCTGATCAAGTAGATTTTTTCATCAGAAAGTTACCTTAGCATTACACTCATTATTTCAGGGCCTGGATGTTGTACCTCTCAAATAGCAAACCATAAAGAAAATCCAGGAAAAAGTGTTTTCCAATTACTTTTGAGCAGCAGGCGAACTTGAAAATATTGTGAGCTGTTTGTGGACAATATGGGAGCAGGAAAAGAAATAAGAATAGAATATAACAATAATTTGTGATACAAGACTTGTTCAGCTCGTTAGAATTTCGGACCCAGGAGGAGCGGTGCACTAGGGTTTTCTCCAGCCTGGCTTAGCACCATCTTGGCAGTAGGTGATGCTTTGCACCTCCCTGTGCCAGCAGAGCAGGGGGGATGGCCGTGGGCAGGAAGAACAGGAGTAAGGTACAGTTCAGTCCTACCAACCCAGCTGGAAACATCGCTGCTTGGAGACTCCCTAAAAACCTCCCAGGGTCCAGCAAAGCTGGAGTTTGGTGTTGTGGGACAAGGAGATGTGAGAAGAAACTATGCATCCGTTTGGAAGAGTTTCTTCTTTTTTTGCAGAAAATATTTCAAAAGAAAATCTTCTTTTTTCTGAAAATTTCATTCTAGAGCTATATTTTTTTCTGCTTTCTCTAGTGTTGATCTGCCACAGCACTGGGCACTGCCAGAAAAGCTTGCAGGTTAGAGAGCCCCGCTGCAGCTCTGCTGCAAAGCCTGCGCTGCCGTTGGCACGGGCTCCACCTCTGCTGACAGAGGCTAACTTTTGGCCAGGCAATTATCAGACCAGGGGCAGAACATGTTTTGCTTTTCCCATATCTAACTTCTGAGTAGAATCCTGGGCTGGTACCTTGCTTGTTTGCAGAGACAGCAGGTTTCTCCATAGGATAGCCCAAGCAACCTTGAAAAACAGAATGCGCTTCTTGAGGAGCCTGAGCAGCAAAGCCTGGTGCAGGGTTTTTGCTAACGCTGGGGTGAAAACAGGCAGTAGGACCTGCCCAGCAACAGCGTCAGGAGTCCTGGCTCTACCACAGGCCATGGTGCTGCTGGCTGTGAGGGCAGTTGCTCCTTTGCCTCCTCTGGTAGCATCTCCGCTCAACCAGTCCTGCCTTCACTCCAGCCTGTGCAGGGGGACTGCAAAGCAACAAAATCGTACTATCCCCATCCCTGCAGCCATCGTGCCATGGGATGTCAGTGGCTGCTGCATAGACCGGAGAGGAGGTGAGCAGCTTGGATGTGCCCTTGGTGCCTAAACGTAGCACAAGCTCTTCCTTAATAACTGCTTTTAGGTGGAATAATAAAAAGCGAGCAAGATGGAAGCTCAGCCTTTCCTCTCCGACGCGGCCAAGCCTGTACCGCACGCTTCTTGTTTTGCTCATCAGCGGAGGGCTGCAGGAAGGAGATAGGTCTGTCCCCTCCGTGGCGCCCTGCCCGGAGTGCACCTGAAGCCGCCCTCCCTGGGGGAGAGAGCTGAGCGGCCCCGGGGCAGCGAGAAGGACCCGCGCCACCCCTCGCCCCGATGTTACAGGGAAGCTGTCAGCCTAAGCGGAGGCATCCTGTTTGTTGAAAAACAAGTGACAGTTGGTGAAGGGTTGCAAGAGCGAGCAAACCGCAGCCCCTGCGCGGGGCTGATAACAGCCCTGCGCTGCTTTTGCAGCAGTTCCGTCCCCGCCGAGTGCCGGCGGGGGGGACGGCGTGAGCCTCGCCGGCGCTTTCCTGTTTCACGTTTTTTCCCGCCACCGTTTCTTGCTGTTGAGTTCTGCCACGTTTTTTCAGTTACTCGCTGGTTTCTCAAAAGAGCCCTCCCCTGCTATAAATGGCATGCCAGGCGCAGCCGGGCGCCTGCTCCCTCTGAGGGGGGACCGCAGGCATCCGCGGGGCTGAGCGGGGGGATAGGGCCAGGCATTCAAGAAGGCGGCTGCAAATAAGTGCTTTTAAAAGTGTGTACCTGTCACGGCTTGGGGTTTCGTAAATTTGCACCCATGCCTGTCTCCCTGCCAGTGCTCCTCAGCCCGAGGTCTCAAAGCAATGAGGCCCACATTCAGAGCACTTCTGGAGGAGACCAGAACAGGTAATGCAAAGGAAAAAGCATTTTCAGGCTCAGAGGCCTGCAGTTAGGCAAATAGATCTGTATTTAAATCTCAGTGCAATGCAGACTTAGACCCCCGTTCTGCAACTGTGCGTGACTTTATTGCCGTGACCATTGCTGGCTCCCTTGGGTCTGATGGGAACCCTTTTGCGGTGGTGAAGTGTGTGCATGCATGCGTATGTGGTTTCTTTTTGCAGCATAAGGAGCCTTGACTTTTTGTGTACAACTATGTAAATGATGCTACTCACCTCTTCAAAGCTAAGCACACGTGTAAGGCTTAGAAAGCTCAAGCTCACAGATGCACGGGCTACAAAAGTGTTGGACATGTGTATCTCCCTCTGCGGGAAGCTGGGACGTTCACTGGGCTTCCCATGGCTTAGGTTTACTTGGGTTTGAATGTCTCACTTTAAGGTTCAGCCATGTGTTAACATAAATGGCTTTCCATTCTTTCTCTCTGATCAGAATGCTGGGGCTAGCAGAAAAAGGGTTTTCTTTCTTCAACCAAGAATGTTATTTTTCTTGAAATGAATTTCTCTTGCGTGAAATGCATCAATATTATCAGAGCACTCTTTCTTCAGAAAGGTGTATCAGGACATGCTTGTTTAGAACAGCTTGACCAGCATTCTTATCAGCATCAGTTACATAATCTTGATAATTTTTTTTCATTTGCTAAGAGATGGGCTTGTAGTAAGGAATTCGATTTTCACGAAAAAATACTTTGGAAAATTGCTTCAATAAAATGTTGATTCACTTTGTTCTTATAAAAGAATAATAATAATGATAAAAACATGGACAGCATTTTAATTTCTAATGCTGCCAAAGCCACTAGCTTTTGAGTTTCATGGTTTTCCCTGTGACTTTGCACTCTTTCTTTTTACTAGCGCGCTCCACTGCTATGCTAGGAGCCATACAAATGTACGGGAAAGTACCCTGAAGAATTTACAACCAAGAAACCAAGTTGAAGATAGGCAAAGGGTATGGGCTTACTGGACCAGTACTGTTGAAACTTGGTTTGTGAGAAGCGTGAAATGAAACAAAAAGATAAAAACGGTTTTGGCAAGAGCTAAGGTCAGTCACACAGGTGTGTGGAGGAAGTTAGAGAGCCCTCTGTAAGGCAAGGCTGTCCAAAGCCACCTCGCTCTCCACAAATTACTCTCCGCCCATGCTTTTTCTTCTCTCCTAGCTGCAACAAAAGTACTTTTTTTGTTTCTGTCCCTGTTGCCGCCTGTCTCATTTCAGCCCAAATACTGGGATCCCTCAGGCCCTCCCGGGGCTCTGTGCTGTGGGGGCTCCCTCCCCAGGCACGTGCGTGCTCCTCTCCCTTCTGCTCCTTCCCAGTGCAAGACCTTTCCTGGCCCCGGCTCCTTGCAAGAGCCCCGCTCTCAGTGGGGGCATCACAACATGTCTCCCTCCATGGCCACCTCCTGCCCCATCGCCCGCTCTGTTATCCCACCATAGAGGCGCCGCAGCCAGCGCTGCCCTTTGGTTGCTTCCCCTCTCCCTCCCATCTGGTAACACGTTTTCGGGGACTGTGTACCCCTTATCTTCCTCCCTGCCCAGACCACGGGAATGCTTGCAATTTTTCTTTGCCTTGTAAGTGGGAAACCCCCAAGAACTCTTTCCGCAGAGCTCAGACATTAGGAGGGCACTGATATTCACGTGCTAGCAAGCATTTAGACTGGGATCTTCAAAGGAATCTAGGCAAGCCACCACCGATAGGCTTCAGAGTAACTTGCACATACTGCTCCCTCAGTCACTCTAAGTCTCGGGGCTTGCTGTGGCATCTCTTAGCATAGCAAGTTGTGATGAGAAAGTGGAATTGGGATTCATGAGAGACTGCTGCTGGATCAGACTTACCAATTTCAGCTTATTTTTTTAGTGCTTCACGCTATTTTTTAAGTGACAGAAAATGAAGGAAGTGTACTTTCCTGTGTCATTTATTGGTAAGTAAGGGAAACATACATGACCTTCTGTATTTAGTAACCATCTGCATTGGTTTCTCCTTTAAAAAGGTTGTTTTAGGGTACGAAATCTTTTTCCCTTTTTCAGACTTTCCTTTCCTTGCCACAGAGCACACCTGGAGAACAGGGCAAATAGTGAGCTGCCTCTTTAGCTCAGGCAAAAGCTGCTACAAACAGCCAGCGTGGCGGTTTTCCAGGGCTTGTTTTCCTTGTCTTTGGAGTCAGGAGGTGAAAAACAAGCTGGCAGCTCACAGCTGTCATCCCCCTTCCCACCCCATGCATCCCAAGGTGACGGAGGATCCCCCAGAGACCAGGGTCCCACAGGAACCTGCGCCTGGCTGCTGCGAGCGCACCGGGCCCCCGTCCCAGGCGCTCCGGCCAGCCAGCGACCAGGTCTATGGCATTGCTACCCTCGCTTAATAGACATATTGTTGGTTTATAAGTTGTGGTAGCTTTTTATTTTGCTGGCATGAAAAAATAGCCTTTTGGTGCGTGGCTTACATTTGCTGAAGCCTTTTGTGCCCCCTCAAAGATAAAGAGTGGAGAAACTTCCAGGTTATCCAGACAAAGCTTTTACAAGGCAGAGTTGAAGGGTTGCAGGGTACTTGCTCTGATGGGTTTTGAATGCTGTAGTACTAAGGATTCTTTCCATCCCTTCCCTTAGGTCATTCACTGGGAGAATTTATGGTTAGGGATTTTTCCTTCGCATTCAGCAAGTTTCTATTCTTTTCATCTAAGTCTCCTAGTTACTGTAGACTATTATAGTTTATGAATGTGTGTTTGCAGTATACAATATAGAGGTATATATACACATGTGTGTATGTATTGGTATGTCCATACACTATGTGTATGCACATTGTATTTTATTTACTTTATACCCTAAATAATACCTTTTCTGTGTTTTACACGCTCTAAGTGTTTGCAGGATGTGCTTACCATGCCATGCACTCATTACTCGTCCAAGGACAAGCTTTCGAAGCTGTCCTTATAAATCTGTTCCTCGAGCCTGCCAGCTACACCCTCCTCAAATCACCTGCTCGCTCTGCACCGAGGGACTGTGGTGAGCACAGCCGCCCCACAGCCCGTCCCCTGGGCCCGCCAGGAAGGCGGCTGCAGCTGAGGCCCCACTCACATCTCTCACACTATCTCTCGCCGACGCGTGCGACAGTGCCACACCATGCCACATGCAGGGGGAGCATGCAGAGGCGCGGGTTGATGGTGGTTTTGCAGCACATGGCTGCAGGGGGGGAGCCGGGGGAAGAAAGTGGCTCCTTCTGTAGCCCTGTGATGGCGGCTACATGAGCCGGGAGCCTTGTGTTAGCCTCGACGCTGATATTTTACATCACCGCTGGGACCTTGAAGACTGGCCCAAGTCAGCCTGTAGCAAAGCCAGCCAGCAGTCCTCTGTATAAAGCCCCAAAAGGGATCTGCTCTGGGGAAGATGCTCTCCTCCCTGGGGCTCGCTCAGAGCATCCTCTGAGGTGCTGTGACCCCTCTGTTTCAGGCACTTACTCCTGTGTGTGGACCTGCTAGGTGGACAGGGATGGAGCAAGATGTCTGGAGCGCCTGCTCCAGCGCTGGGAGGGAGCATGCGTGAGGGTGAGGAGGAGGCAGGGTTGGGAGGTGGGAAGGAAAGGTCTGAGACGAGCTGAGACGGGGCACAGAGCGCTCACAGGGGGCTGCCCTCTGGGAAGAACCATCATCGCCCAGCCCAAATAAAGCCCCAAATACTCTATTTTACATACTACTTCCCTTCACCCCCTCCTTTCGATTCACAGCTACCCTCCCAAAATCAGAGTAGGTAATAATCACTTTATTCTGAACTGAGACTAGTCCTCCTCACTGAGCTGGGTGCTGCGCAAGAGCAGATGAAAGAAAGCATTTCAGACAGTTTCTCAGCTTAGAAAAAAAAAAAGCCAGAGACAACAAATGGGCATGCAGGCACCCGAGACAGGCTGGCAGGTTAGCCAGTGCTCTGACACGGCAGCAGCTTGCATCAAGTTTTTGTAGGTACCACAGCAAAGGAGGACTTGGAGGGGGATAGTGGGACAGTACCGCAGGTGTGCAACAAAGTGAGGGCAGCATAGGGGAAGGGTAGAGGCATCTGTTTGAAAAAATCTCCTAACTGGTTGGGTGACAGCACGGGGCACCACAGGCTGAAGAGTGATGCATTCAGCCCTTTGATCCTAAAAGGCAGGTGATAAGCAGGGTGGGGCGGGTTGCGAGCCTGTCTTTATTCTGTCAAGGGAGCACCACAGGTATGCGGCTGCGCTGCTTGCTGCCACGTCTGTGTGGGGATCAGAGGAAGAGTGCGGCGCGCCGGGCGCTGCAGAGCTAACAGGCAGTGCGAGTGCTTCTCTCCCCGTTCCCCCGCCGGCACCGGGGTAATCCCGGGCCGTGCCTTTGGTGATGAACTTGCCAGGTGTGCGTGTGAATCGCGGTCCTCCCAAGCGGGTGTGAATAGTCCCTGGCTTTTCCCCAGAGGATGCAGTGCAGAGCAGTCATTCCCGGGTGCTACATGTTGGCACTCGGTACCTCTCTGCACAGGTCTCTGAAGGAGCCTGCTGGTATCTTTATCTGTTGCCAACATCAGTTCGCTTTGCTTTTATTTACCCTTTGTCTTCTACCAATGGAAGAAGCTGCTCCTTAGAAGACAGCCATAGTCAGCGGCTTTGACTTTATGGTGCTGTGATTAGCTTTGATTTCATCTTGTAGTTACCAGAAGTGTGAATGCAATGCTGTTTGCCCCGATGAGTTTCATAGAAAGTGAAGCTGCAAAAAGTATTAGGTTTTCTCTTGTGGGAAGGCAAAAGCCACGTACACCACTAATTCCACCACAACCATTCCTTGGTTGCTGACGATAGGCAGGCTGGAGGTAAATGGGGTACTCTGCTGGGCCACAGATAGGGCTAGCTGACCTCATTTTTTCCAACAGCATTTCATATTTATTTTGCCTTACTCTCAACATGTCCTTTTTGCGTTTGACAGAACAGCAGAGAAGTGCAGTGGGGCCACCCCTCACCTCCCAAAATTAGCAGGCGTGCTGGGGGAGAGGAGCATGGCGCTGGAAGCTGGGCTAGAGAGCTGATGGTGCGTGGGAAAAAGCTTGCATCTGCACTTGTGGATGGGCCTTCCCTGGATGGAGCACTTTTGGGTTTTTTATTTGACTTTTTTAGTCTTCTTCCTAGAAAGCATTTCTTTACTAAAATGCTGTAACAGAGCTAGGGTTGGAAAGAAGCGTGACAAATTTTAAAATGTTGAAGTTCAACCAAAGGCTGCTGTAGGCATGAGATGGCCGTCCTTTGTTTTGGCCAAGGTGCGCAGTTCAGACTGCAGTTTTATTTCAAATAAAAATATCATCCTAAAAGGATTACGGGATTTAATCATATATCTGCAGTCTCCTGGGGGAGGGCTTTGCCTCCAGCCTCCACACTCAGAGGTGTCTGCAAAGCTCTGCCTCCCCTGATTCAGCACAAACTCTCATACTCTAAGGGGTAGGTTCAGCTTCACGATTTCAAGTTGGCAAGCTCGGATCAGAGCTTCCAGTTTAAGCTGTAGGGAAAAACTTACAGCTTGTGTTTTACGTTTCTGACCCTCAATAGAAGAGTTGCTTAGGTGTGAACAGTGAACTTCTATCAGTAGGTTTTAAAACAGACTGTATGGTGGTTCATTGTCCATCTAATTTGCAATACAAATGGCTTTCTCCTGATAAGGGTTTTCTACTCAGATAACCACAAAAGCCATTATTTGTTAACTCGAGCTACTGTCAAAAATAGGTCCGTTTCCCTTACAGGACTAGCTAAAGGATAAGTGTCACTATTAAACTCTGTAATGTGTTGCTGTCCCAGAATATTTTGTTTTCTTAACAGAAAACCATACAGAAGACGGCTTGTATTAATGACCAGCCTGACAGAGCCATTCCACAGGGATTTCATTAAAACGCGAGAGGTATCACCTCTTCTGGAGAATTTGTCACAAAGCCTTTGCCACAGTTTCAGACCATCCCTTTAAATGAAGATAAATCCCTCCTAGACTATTTGTGGGTATCCCTGCTTTTCTAGCTACAAAGCCACCCCTAAAAGGCAGTGTTTTAGGATGAAGGATATTTGTCAGCTGCTACAGTCAGGTCTTCTAAATCAGCTCTTTTGGTAAAGGCCAGGGCTCAGATGAATGGGCCCCCCTCTTTTCTTAAGATTATTGAAGTTCATTGCATTGCTTGGAAAGCGACGAAGGCTGTACCAGTGTTGGCAAACCTGGAAGTCCAAACCCTCTGTACACCGATCAGATGAAGCAGAAGCAGCAAGCGTACATCCCTCCCCAGAGAGCCCAGCTAATAGCTGACATGTCTTTAAAGAAGAGAGGGCAATTCACATACCCGTTCCATGTCATTTTAGGAGCAGGCTGTGGGTGAGAGAGGAGCCAGGAAGGATCTTGCTTGAGGGGAGGCAGTTGTTGGATAAGCCTTGAGCTGAGCTGCCCAGTAGGCACAGCAAATCCATGGTAGACAGGCATCGACTAAGGGATCAAACCTGGCTCACATCCTCGTCAGCTCTCAGTGCAACAGGAGGGTACAGAGAGTGCTGCTCACGCTGTCCTTATCTGGTTTGCAAAGCCGGGTCGCTTACTCCAGATGTGTTATGTGGTTGGTGCTGGTGGCCTGGATGCACAGCTTCCTAGAAACCGCAGGGCAAAGGCTGCTTATTGTGTGCTTGGTGAACACCTCTGGGTAGTCGGGAGCTTTTTATGCAGTGCTAGAGCGTGTATTTTAAAAAGTCGCTGAAACGCAAGTGCCTGAATTCTATGAATTACTGTGAATCAGCCTCCAGTAAGCTTGCTACCGAGTAAATCAGGAAATGCACAATGTTGTGCAGCCTGCTTGTGAGCTTTGGGCTTTGTGGTAGGCTGCAAGCAACTAACGTGGGCGCCGAGGGCAGCTCTGCCAAGGGGATTTTGGAGCAATCCCTGCTGCTGTCCAGATATGCCTTACAGAGGGTTAGGAGCAGGGGGTGGGGAGGCATTGATATGTTGATATGATGGCACCACTCGAGTAGATGAAAGTTTCTCCTCTTGTATAAGAGGAAGCTGCCAGGGAGCAGCCTCATTTGCCTTCAGGACAGGTGCATTCGCTTTGTGCAGGAGATGCTGTTGTGAGCTTTCCTTTTCATGTGCCTTCACTCCAAAGCAAAACGATGCAGCTGATAGAGAGGAGGGTTAAATGTTTGTAGACGGTAAAAAGGCATAAAAGATGTGAAGACAGATAGCTGTAAAACTAAATGCTATTATTCCTAGTTTAAAACAAACAAACAAAAAATCTCTCTGACCTCTATGAAACAGTTTTCCCACTATGCTGAATTAGCTATCTTTTCTTATCAGTATGAAATAATTCCTTCCCTAATGCAAACAATGTGTTTGCCATAAGAACAACAAACAGCTGTGAAGCTCACACTGTAGAAATTTCTGGAGGATCAGCAATACTGACATGACTCCTCTCCTTATGAATTTGCCCCTGCTTCTTCAGGTCAAGTCTTCGAATTCAGCTCTTCAGATTCTGCATTTAGAACAGAAAAAAGCAAGCTATGAAACCAGAGCTATAAAAAAGCAAGTGGTAGTGTCTGGACAAGGGGGCTTAGGCAAAGCTTCTTCTCCAGATGAGTTCCTGCTTGGAGCAGATACAGCAGAGATGATCGTGGGGAAGGAAAAGTGCAAAGAGAATCAGAGAGGGTTTTGTAGGGGCAAGGAAGAACCACGAGGGTTAGGAGGAAAAAGGAGCCCAGTTTTAGGGGAAATGGGATATCAGCAGAAGACGGGAAATAGAAATGGAAAAGGTGGGGAGGAAAGGAAGGGAGAAGCCGCTGAAGAAGGACCCCTTGGGACAGGCAAGGAGTCTGGGCACACCCTTCCCCTCGGTATCTCCAACACAAAAATCACCCTCCGGGCTTTTGCTTCTTTGAAGTCCAAAGCAGGCTCGTGCTCCTCGACAGCAAGGAAAAGTGTATCCCACAAGTTTCTTCCTACTGCAGCTCTGCTGCTGCATGGCAAGTTTGGTCTTTTCTGTGAATACATGACTCAGTGAGCTTTAAAACCTAAGACCCCAGCTATGGGGTTTGCATGTTTATACTGTCGGGAGACTAGTTCCTATTATTCTACCGCTCTGATGCCACAGCTTCCTAGTCAGTACAAAAAACTGGCATCCTATATTTGACAAAGAGCTTAGCTACAGCTCTGAGTCCATTTCCCAAGGCACCGGGCAGCAGAAATAAAGCTGAGTGTCCTTGCTGTTGCTGTAGCACCCCTTTGAGCGCAGGTTGGGATGACTCCTGTCAAAAGCAACTGTTTTGCTGGCTCAAGTTTGGGGATGTTTTTGCTCCATCTTGAGGAGAATTGACAGTATAGTGTCACGGAAGGTATTCAGAATAAGAGTATGTTATTTCTCAATTGCATTCAAGAAAACAAAACTGTTATATAATTTTAATGAAACATGTACACAAAAAAAAAAAACCTTTCTGCTACAAAATCCCAAATCCCTGGTAGGAGATAAGGAGGGTTACACAGTCAATGATGTTTACTTAAGTAGTGCAAAAAAGCCCCAATTCAGAATTTGTGCATGTCCCCCTTAATCCAGTAGCACCTGCCAAAGGACATCCAATAACCCACTCTTTAGCTGGGAGGGCACACACAAAAGAGAGCGTGGGGTGCAGGACTCGTGTTACAGGCCAGCTGCTCGCTAGGATCGTTAGCTTCTGAAGGAAAAAGGGTCCAGATCGCTTTTGTGGCTTTCAACGGAGTTTATTTAAAAGCTGGGGTGGGGGGTGGAAACTGTATGTGCAAGTGCTGAAGAAGAAGAAGAGCTAGTTTATAAGCAAGCTGAGAAGAATGTCTAGAGTTGGATTTTATGCATCTTGATCATTGGTGTTAGCATGAGGTTTTAAAAGTTAGGTAGTATTTATTCACTATGTACAATTCGTCCTTCCGTAGGAAATGGGCTACAGCTGACTGTGGTAGGAGGTTATGGTGCAACTCCGAAGTGATCCACAATATTTGGTCTACTGAGGGGCACAACTTCACATTTCCAGAGGTTCCCAAGGGAATTAGGAGTCCCTCTTCCACTTACTTTTAATGGGGCTTAGATACCAAGCTCGCTCCACGTCCTTTCTGAATCCAAGGCTGGGGCGGGGTCTCGGGTCCAGAAAGACCTGGCACTGCTGTCTGCCCACAGAGAAGCCAACCCACCCGATATCGGTGGAAGTGCTGTGGAAGGAGAGCGGAAGATGGTTTTATGAGAAAAAATCTCTTATTCTTCTTGTCAGATCCCAGCTTGAAACAAGTGTGGCTTTTGACTGCTTCAGATTTTAGCCACAATTGCAGATACAATAGGTAGTATTTTGTGCAGTCTCTGATTCAAGAAGCAAGAGCCTCATAACATGGAAGCATAACCATACCAGGTCCAGCCAAAAATCTGTCTGATCCCATATCTTCTCCCCGAGAAAGGCAACCCGCAGGTACTTAAGGAAAACATGTAAGAAACATAGCAAGCGTGATATGATTTCCCTGACTTGGATAGGGGCTTTTTCTGCCATAAACTTGCATAGTTGCTTTCAAAACTTTTGACATCCCCAGCTGACTGTAACTTAAATTATGCATTGTGTGAAAAATATAGACCCCCGCGATAGGTGGTATTCAGGATTTACATGGGTAGATTAAATAGCTGGTAGGATTCTTCAGCTCTATCAGTCCTCCATCATTTTTCTTAAGGTACTTATGATTTTATTCCTCAAATAAATTGAAGAGGGCTTGGATGGGTGTGTCCTCTGTGGAGATATGAATATATAATGGATTTTTATGTAGGGCAATGAGAAAAAGTAATCCATTTGTTTAGGAGAAAAGCCTCCTTTTTGGAGACTAGCTGCTTAGAAATGGTAGCTGCATAAATAATGGAAGCTTTAAGGATCCTAAAGACTTTCTAACTTCAAATAAACATGCAGGTGATTGTCTTCTTTGAAAATATAATGCTAAGAATATACTGAATATATCTATTCAATTTTTTCATTATATGTCTTTAATGAAGTGTTCTTTTTAAAAGAGAAATGACAAGTCATAGGCTTGGAGGGGTGTTCTTTTAATTTTCTGTGGGAGTCTAAATAACTATTTTTCTTCCACTTAATTCCTTCCTCACACACACACCAAATTCAATGATTGGAGGTTGCCAGCTTTTCTTTTTCTCCTTTTTGCCTCAGACTTTACACTGAAGAAGTTTAGAAAGTTATAGTCCCAGAGACAGAGATGCATTTTTGCTTTAATCAATCTGCAACTCATCAAAATCAAGGAAGTTTAGCAAACTGGCAGAATAGTAAAAGAAAAAAAAGGCAAATGGGAGAAAAGAATTAAGAACTCATTCAATATATTGCACTCAACAGAGAAGGGAAAAAACTGGAAGGGGAAAGTAAAACTTTAAGATAGAAATTTTTTTTTTAAGCTAGTGTTGAGAGTGCCCAGATGTTCTGTTTCAACATATTTCAGATGTTTTGTGAAACTTTTCTCCATTTTTGACCACTTGTAATCCCCTGAAAATCAGTATGTTCTTCAGTGAAAGGATACACCGAATTTAAACCACGTGAAGTATGTTTTAAAAAAAAAAAAAAAAATCTAATCTACCGATTGCACTAAAGAGAAGGGGGAAAAGTTTCAAGGAAAGATTACTAAAACATCCCAATGAAAATGGTTTGCCTGAGGTTAGAAGCAAATTAATCCCAGTACACGTTCTCCTTGGAGTTTTTAGTAGAGGCACCATTTCAGTCTGTAATTCCCATTGCTGAGCACCTGGTAACTTTAAAAGGAATGATGACTCTGGCCAGAGATAGGGTCAGCATAACAGCACCATATTTTGTACAAAAAGTAGAAAAAGATGGTTTGATTTCTATTTGTGCTCATAGCTTGAATATAAATATTAATCTGAACTTCAAAAGTTAGTACAGTAAATACCAAAGGGAGCAACAAAATCACTTGGCTGAGAAATACGTTTCTTTAAATATTTTATTTGTTGTAACACTTCATGGTAAACACACTTTGCATTTATTTCACAGGCCAAGGCTTAAACATGAATAATCGTGGCTTTCATACCTTGGTCTTCCTCTAGGGTAGAGAGCACAGCTGCCAGATTATGGCAAATAACTTCACATCTCATGGCTTGAGGCCAAAGGATGTTTTTTTTGCACAGGCTGTCGGGTAACAAAGCCGTGTCGGTGTGGGACCCACCAGAAGAGGTGGAAAGGTCTGTCTGGAAGACGCTCCCATGCTTTCTTCTGGCCAGGCCAGGGCGTGTTGCTCCCTAGCATGGGGACAAGTCCTGCTGGGGACAGCAGTTTTGCGAGCAGGGATGTGCAGATCCTTCCTCACTGGTAGCTCAGCCCTGGTGTTTCTCCCTTGAGTTTCTGACCGGTCAAAATGGGTCTGCACTAGGTAACTGCACAAGCATGGAGGTGGGTTAGCAAAACTTTCTTTGACTTTTCACAACAAACTTAACTGTGGAAACAAATTGGACCCTGGTCCAGCCAAACTGGCATAGGGTTAAAGATGCCGTACTGTTTTCCCTCCTGTAGATCAAGTTTCCGTTTGACGCTCTTCTACATTCTTTAGGGCAAACAGTAAAACCACCGATAATTGCCTGTTATTCAATGCACACACGACCAACTTTCCCTCCGAGAGCCATGCATCTGCCTCTCCGTTACCATCATGAGATTTATATTTTTTTGGACCAGTGGCCCTTTTTATGTACATGTCTGTCTGATGTCCTCTGACAGTGAAATTTCATCTTGCCCTCTAAGCCTGTCCTGTTCAAAACCATTCATTATCATGCCATAATCACTAGAGCCTGTTCATTTGGTTTAACAGCATGTGCTCATTTGCTATGTAGAGTATACACTAATTATGTTATTACTTTGTCAAGAACAGGTATGAGGATAGATGGACCGAGTCTGTGCTGGGTCTCAGAGGGGATGCTCAGGAAAAGGTGGAGTCTAGGAGGAGTAGGGATTGCAAAGGCTGTGGCAAGGCACCACTGGCTTGTGGTAGCTGGGTCTGCGGACAAGGAGCCCTAGCAGAGACATGGTGGAGGTGGATGCTGGAGCAGGGTGAGAAACAACCAATGATCAGCTTATTTCTGTGCAAGGGGATTCACTCCTTTTCCCCTGGCTGCTTTGGAGATGGGGACTGATGAGCTTAAGAAACTGTCCCCTATGCAACTGGAAAGTGTTTAAAAGGGCTATAAGGCAGTCCTTATCTCACAGTGCTGGTAACCCCAAGCAAGACCGACAGACAAAGAGTGGCAAGTGGGGACCCGCCACCTCCTATTTCGCTGAAGGGGAAGTGAGACAGAGGGAATAACCGTCTTGTGCAAAGTCATACGGGAAGTTCGTGCAAAGCAGAGACTTAAAGCCAAGCTGCATGAGGAGGGCTCTCTGAAAAAACAGCATAAGTGGTCGAGTCCAACTCTTCTTTTTAATTCCCTTGCAGGTTAACCCAAACTGTAACAAAAATCCATGTATTTTATATACAGTTTAATATCATATTTATTTCCTTCCACCAAAGTAGGAAAAAAAATGCTTGGCCTTGAATTAATCTTTTAACTGGATCCCAAACCTTCCCTCATATTTTCAGTGACACAAAGCGTTACCGGGACCCAGGTGCTGTTGACAAGAGCAGCAGAGCAGGGGGTGATACGGGTTCTGTCCTCTGGAAGCCAGGGCTGCAGACTCATGCACAAGACCTGGAAAACACTTTTTGCAAACCCTGACTCAATGGCTGGATGACTCCTGCCCTGTCAGGAATTAAGCGTACAGCTCAGTGTTTCACACTTGTGTTTTTGTTTGGTTTTCCAACGAGCAGCTGAGGTGTAGGCAGCAGTCTGCATATGCAAGGTTAGCCAGAAAAAAAATTAATCATTGGGAATTATCAAGAGGCTTCAGTTGCTCTGTTTTTAAAAGCCCAGAGTGGATGTTTTCCTCTTGGCCTCGTCATGTTTTCATAGCCACTTGGAAACTCAGCGCTAGCATCATCTGCAGTGATCTGAGCTCCCCTGCTGCCAGTGCAGGATAGTTTCCTACTCTGCCTTCTTGATCGTTTTGTCCTGTGTAGTTTTAAATGACTCAAGCTATGGTGCTTCCTACTACTTCCCTTGGGAGACAAGTTTGCAGTCTAAATAGGCTATATGGTAGCAAATTTTCCTCCTATTCAGCTTAATTTCTTTCCCCTCGGTTTCATCCCGTAATGCCTATTCCAGACAGAGGCAATGTTGTTGGAGCAGGGGGAAGCAGCCAGAAGAGCTGGCAGGACTTGCGTCGGCACCCCTCAGTGATGGAAAGTGTGACTGCTTTTCGTAACACAGGTGCATTACTTGGGTGCGATGACAGGTCCTGGGCTGCTCCTGGCTACTGAGGGCTGTGACCGAGTGTTGGGAGAGCCAGCAAAAGCCAAACCCCTCTGTTACCCTCTCCAGAATCATTGTAAGAAAGTAATATGGAGCAAAGCCAGGGCTTTCCCTACCACAGTCTTATTTCCTCTCCTTCCAACAGTTTCTTTTCCTTTAGTCAGGCAAAGGGAAGCAACTTCAGACCTGTGGTGTGCATTGACCTCCTGTTTTTAATTGCCTTCCTACTGTGAAGAAGTTTCTCATTCCTCACCATTTCAATCACAGCACCACCCTGTCCTCTGTCCTCCCAAGCACATCACCTAATCCCTTCCCTAAACTGCACAGTCTGCTTTAGTATCATAAAAAAGTTAGTCTAGGTCACTTGTACAGGTTTCTAAAATATTTTAGCCTGGGGGAGGGGAAAGGAAAGGGTTTCTCTTCCTTCATTTCTGTACTTGGCAGATTTCTGGTTTTAAAAAAAGAGAGAGAGAGAGAGAGAAGCTGTCTGAACTGAAAGGGGGGGGAAATATTGCTTAGAGTTGGTTCTAAAAATGGAAGTTTTAAAGTAGGTTTCCTGCAAATTGTGTGTTATGTGCAGAAAGCATGTCGGTGTGGTAGAAATGTGTTATTGGTATTGGATGGAGATGACCTCAATCAATGGCTTTGCCACTCACGAGTAGTGCAAGCTTTTCAACAATCAGTAGTTAATTTAATTTCATATGTAATATATTAGAATTTGTGTGCATTTATTATATTTATATATTGCTATTACATAGCAAGGAAAGCAGCTACACCCCCTACCCCCATCTTAAATGAGACTCTCAGGCCTGGTTTGCCAGTGCTGGTGACAGGCAAAGCCCAACGGCCACGGGGTAGGAAGGGAGAGGACTGCATAGAGATACGGCTGCAGCCAGATCATACTCGAGCTTGCACGTCTCTGAGAGGCGGATGCTGCCAGGGGAGCTACAGCTCTCTGGGTCCCCTCCAAGGGACTGATGTAAAGACTCGAGGGACCTATGTAAAGACTTCACATAGGTCTTTGCAAATCGCCATTTAGGGGAACGTGCGCTGAGCAGAGGGAGCTTCTTGTCACCAGCTCTTCGCTGAGCTCCCCTGCTCCGAGGGAAGAGCGAGGTCCACCTTTCACAGAGTGCATGCTCACGTGCCTGTGGTTTGGGTAAATGCACTGCTGGGTGTCTACGGCTTTGTGCTATGGCGTAACCGCCCCCGGCTGCCCGCCCCACCTCGTGCCAGCACTGACTGTCATAGAAATTGGCCGGCTGCGGCTCCTGGTGCCTGCACATCTCCCCAGCCCTGGCACAGAGGCAGCAGCCCCTTGCAGAGGATGTGGAGGAGAGCTGAGGACTTTAAATCCTAGAATTGATAGGGGTTTTCTGGAATCCTCCTAAATCACTAGGTGAACAAATGGGCTTTTGTTTTTCTGCCTTTTTTTTTTTTTTCTTTTTTGCAAGAGCATGGAAGTGGACCGAGGAGGGCACAGAGCATGAGAAACCGTTCTGCCCTTGTGCCCACAAGAGAAAAGAGGTCGTCCTGGTAGCTGGTGAGAGTCTCAGTGCAAAGCCCAAGCTGGAACAGGCAGTAAAATCAGGATTTTAAGTCTGGACAGCTTCAGCTTGAGAGGAGTATTCTGTTTCAAGAGCTTAATGTTGTGGAAATTGTCTTAGGTAGAAACAGAAAGATGAAAGCTACAAAGTTGTGTTCAACTAGTTCAGCTAGTTCAGCTGTGTTGAAGGGAGAATGTGGGTTGAGGGGAGGGAAAGTAACCTACTAAAACAAAACCACGTTTTTCGAGCTGCTTTACGAACTGGAGGCTGTGCATTGACATGCTTCTTGTACCAAAGCAAGTTCGCTGTGTTGTCTAGTCTGGTCTAGGGAAGGATTTACACAGCTAGAAGTGCTGAGGTTGTGCGGTAGCTTCATTCCAGGAGGTGTTGCCAGTGTCAAGGCAGGACTTCAGAGCATGATGTCAGGACACAGCTGCACAACATATTTGTGGACACATGCACCCCTAAAATGCCCACAGGTACCAGATAAGCAGTGTGAGGAGGAACTGCCTTTTAGAAGCGAGACGTGGGATAAATAACCATGTTATCTCAATGTCCAGTAAGTAACCCAGTGGGTATTTATTGTAAAATGTCAGGATTTATTTTATTTTCTTCCTCTTTTTTTTTTTTTTCAGATGTGCAGCCTAATTAAATTACTCAAAGAGGGGGAAAAAAATCAGTTTGATCTGACTTCAATTTGACTGAAGTCTGGAACTAAAAATGTGGTGCTTTGAAAGACAGAATAAGCAGTTTCCTGAGTCATAAATTGAGTCACACAGACCCCTAATGGTGTTTCCAGGACTGCAGACAAGCTGTTGCTCTTAAGACAAAAAGTAAAACCTTTAAAAATAAACTAGAGTTTGTGGCAGATTTCCAGGGAGATTTGTAATGTCCTGTGAGAGTCACTTCAAAGGTACCGATCCTGCCCCTGCAAGCCTGCGTCTTTACATGAAGCGGGCAAAGGGAAAGCTCTGGCGAAATGCAGAAATGGGAGCTGCATGATAATAGTGGGTTTGCATCCAGTGAAGCCCAACAGCAGACTACTTTACCGTAAGCCTGCAGCGTGCTTAAAAATAAAGATGTTATTCCCTGAGAGGCTGATGGAATTAGCTGCTGCTGCAAACACACAAGCCCTCACACATTTGCTTGTGCACGTAGTAATATAACCAACCAAAATATCCCTGTACGTTGATCTGGCTCACGCTTCCCCAGGCTTTTCAACAACAGACAGAAGGTGATTGCTACCTGTCTGTCCAGCAGCCATTCCCAAATAAACAGAGAGCCCACACTGGACAAGGAGGAGAAGCCATCACGGCTCCAGTGTGAATGGTATAAGGCACCCGAGCCCAATACAGCAAATGTTTTAGGAATGACTGAGTGCCACAAACTGTCTGCTAGATCAGGGAGCTCCTTTGTGGAACGAGTGGGCTGCTTCATATCCTAATTGTGAATTTGTTTGCTGGCAGTCCCAGCGGAGACTGGGCTGCCTGCGTGTTCTGCCGCGTCTCCTCTTACCTCTGAAGCTGGTTCTTGCGAAAGGAGATGCATTGTGGGGAATGGCGAGTGGGAGAATTGTTTGCTTTCTCTCTTTTATGGATTAACTGAGGATCTTAGTCTCCACAGCTATCAGTGAGTCACCCTTCACAAGCAATAAATTCACACAGCCACAAAAATGCTGCTTTATATTAATGCTTTGGTGCCATTGTTGATGATTTCTTACTGCAACCTGTGCCAACACCGCAAACATTCATACTAACATGGAAGCTTCCAAGCCAAATGATGGAAAATATTTAAGATAAGAAGAAGAAAAAAAATGCCAGAATGAACCCAGAGGCTCCATCTGTAATTAAAAAAAAAAAACCAAACAAACCCAAAAAACCCAACCCTAGAGCAACTATCTTACACCTCTGATTTATCTATATTTTTTGAAGCAGATTTGGTCTTTGGTCTTGGCTGTAATTCTTTGCTGGTCATCATAATTAAACTCCAAGGCGGTGGGGGGGGGAGAGTGTCTCTATGACACCACCACCTCATTCTGATTTCAGGTATGTCCCATGCATTTTCCTTGGGATTATGGTAAGAATTTAGTCTACGGAGGATGCTCCAAAGCAGCACCTGAAATATTGTCCTTTGTGCTGCCCCATGCTCTGCTGTGTGTCCCATGGCACAAGGGGATCTTTAAGTCTTGCAGCTGGTTCCCAAGCAAGGATGGCTCCAGGCCTCCCCAGCCATGTGCTGCCTGTTACACCTTGGTGTACCTTGCTGGGTGTCCAGTCCATGGTCCTTTCTGACCTCCCTCTTACCCTTTCACCACCACCCCAAAACCTCCTCCCTTTTAGTCCGCAGTGATTATCCAGCAGGTCTGGTCTGATTATACACACATCTCTTAGAGTACCTACAGTGTCAGAGTATCAAGTGTCAAGTGCGGCTTGCCTTGGTTTTGTGCCTGGAAATAGAAATCCCAACCATACTGTAAGGGGTTTCATCTTACTTTCTTGAATACAGTATACCACTCTTTGGCAAGGGAGAACACATTTAGAGAAGAACAGACTATACACACGGATGTGGACCTGTCATAAAATTCATTTTAGTTTCCAGTTTAAATTACCCCTGCTAAAAAGATCTCATTACCATGCAGTCTGACAGCATAAAACCCTGTAGAAGAAAAAGGCCACCACCATGAGGCTGGGGGATGGAAAATGACTGTGGGTAGATAAACCAGAACCCGTGTTTGCTCTGTTTTCACCAAACTCCTCCCAACTGATGCTGAAAATCCCATCTACTGTATGGCCTACTGTATGGAGAGCGATCACAAGGTGACACTGCTGGCATTGTTCGTATGGGCTTGGGGCATCCCGTGTAAGCGTATGCCTGGCCCTGCCCAATGTGGTGTACCTAGTTCAACCCAGGGACATAGGAGTGGCTTTCTGGCAGCTTTCACTCAAGATGAGAAGGTTTTGGGAAAAAGGCCAGAAAAGGAATTAGTTCCCAGGAGGCCCTATGGTTGTTTTTGTAGAGGAGGGCAGAGCTGGTGACCTGGGTCTCCCCTGCTGCCTTAATCAGCTATGAGTCTGGTTTTTATGACCTGGATCAAGGATGCACGAGGTAAAGGTGCAGGGAGGTGCAGCCTGCCTCCCTTTCAAATCCGTGCTAAGCCCGGACCGGGCCAGGCGGGCGGCAGCCCCAGCCCTGGGGCTGTGCGTGGTCACCTCCTGCCCTCTGGTGTGCAGCACCAAGAAAGGGCATGGGCAGCCCCGGGGCAGGGGGAGCGGCTGCCATCGTGCAAGGAATGGGATGCCCCATGGGATGTCCCATCCCGGCAGTGGGCCACCGGCTCCTGCCAAAAAGCCGGCATTTCCCCAGGTGGCCATAGTGGCTGTCTGGTATGTAACTGGCCATAGCACGCATGCCCGCCTCCAGCGATAGGACCTGACAGAAACCCCCAGTTCAGAAAGCCCCGAAGCAAGGAGCGGCAGCAGCGTGCAACGGCCCAGCTGAACTTGCTGACACCTGAGTTTGCAAAGGCGTTTAGGAAACTGTCCCAAAGATTTTTTTGGAATTTTGGCTGTATTTACGGGTCTGTCCCTAAATGCTTGTTTAAGTAAGTGCAGCCACTTACAGTATTTCAAGATGAACTTGTCAGTTCCTCTCTTTCAGTGCAGGACATCTCTTCTGGCTTTGCAGTTACTCTCTGAAACACTGCCTGTGCTTTCAGGAGGAAGATGTGCTTTTCCCTTTGCAATCACTTTTCCAAGACTCTCAGATTATTTAGGACAGAAATATTGTCCAAAGCAAAGCTGGGGAGGATTTCCTGAACACTTTAGGACATTCTTTCCACACATGTCAAAAAAAAAAAAAAAGGTTTGATTTCTCCTCAGGTATGTTAACATACCAAATTAGGCCCTCTGTTACTTCCATGTCCATCTATGTCCCATAAATAGGATATGCCTGGAGTTCAGCATCCGCCAGTTGCCCTCCCGAGCTGGCCGTGCTGCTCTGGCTGCAGCTAACAGCAGAGCCGTGGTCCTGGAACTTACAAGAAACATTTTCATGTATATTCCTACCATCGGTGATGTCATGCAGCAGCACTCTTTCACAAGGGTGGGTTTTGGTGTTTTTTTTTTTTTTTTTTTTTTTTTTTTTTCAAGAAAAAGAAATGGATGAGTCATGTCCTACAGGCAGCTCTTTCTCTTCTTGTTCACTCATCATCAAAGTGCAAATCATGGCTTAACTATGTGCAATTGTAAATTGGTTTGGCATAGTTATGTCTAGATCCACTGCGTTTCCCACTTGTGGGAGTCTCCCATTACCCTTTCTCCTCTCTGACTCACTTGCATGTGTACCAGTGATTTCACTACCAGCTGTCTAACTGCTCCAAAAGGTCTAAAATGGAATGGATATATGTATATATTCCCTGAATCAGATATCTATCTTGCTGCCATTTTGGCATTGTGTGCATAACCTAGGATACACCTCAGCCCATTGACATTTCACTCTTTTTAATATTAAACTTGGGTGCAGTAACTGCTTTTGCAGGCTGGAAAAATAATTAGGACACACATTTCCAGAGAAGCGTGTGGAGCATTAGCCATAAAGTTCCTTTTGACTTTAGTGGAGGGTTCATATCTAAAGCCTTGTGCAATTGCTTTGGAAGTTTTAGGGGAATTTATTACGTTGTCTACTGGTTGAGAGGTTATGTTATTGTTTTACTGGTAGCTGAAATCACCATAATGAAGTTAAGTCTTAGAAAAAGAAGGTCAGAAAACAAATGTCTTCTAGTCATTACACTAATGCTGTTAGATCAGTTTGTACAGCTGTTGAAAAAAACTCTGCATGTATGATAGGTTAGTAACTATTTCAGATTTATGTCAGTCCTGCATGTCTGGAAGTTGCGCTCTGGATCTGCATGCCAGAAGACTGCAAGTTCCAAAAAATGCACAGGAAAAGGTGACTGCTGCTCTGGGAGACTTGTAAAGTAGCAAGAAGTATGGGATGAGGCCCATCTCACCTAACTATCTAGCTCAAGTTAGTCTGCTCTCTCTTCTCTAGTTAATGGGGGGAGAGAGAGGGAGAGAGGCACCTCCATATAGGGTTTGTGCCCATCACAAGATAAGTCTCTAAGATAAGTAGGTTGAATCACCCTCTGGCAGTGCCTTCCTAACCTCCAGTGACTATAAAGGGAGCATAGTTTAGACTGGCTTAGACAAGACAAAGCTAAAATTAGGTGAGACATATCCCACCCTAAGCTTTGCACCCAGACAAACTGCTCTACAACAGCATGACTGGGGAATCTGAGACCAGTAGATTATGATTGCTGACAGCCTAGTTTCCATGCTCTGTCGTCCCTGGGCTACCATCTTGCTCTCTTGGAGAGAGAGCCCTACCCCATGGGAGTCGCGGGAGTCTTTACTAAATTTGAATCGAGCCTATGGTGCTCCTTGATAAGTTACACGTGTAATTGTTCTTTCAACTGGGAAAACTATGAAATGCGGTAAAACAGGATTTGAATAGGATGATCATAAGGATTTTTACCAGCGCTTTCCCCTGGCTTTTAAAAAAAGGAAACTTTGGCAAGGACGCAAAACCCTTGAAGATCGGTCCACCTTCTTTCTCTCTAATCTTATCTACCTCTTCTGCCCTGCAGGCAAAATGCATGGGATTCCACAGGCTGACAGTTCCTCCTTAGTTCTAGGAAAGTACTTAATTATCTCAATCACTTCATAATTGACTCACTTCCACTACTCCAAGGAGATAGAGTTGGAGTGCTAAACGCGGAGCAGTATAGCTGGGCAGCAAAAACTTGCCAGTTTCTGTAAGTGTGCTTCCAGGAAACCTATCTCTGTCCACTGCTTGGCTTTCTGACTTTTGTCCCCTCATTACTGGCTACTATCTTTTGGATTGGTGCCCTTCTGAATTGCAGAATTACTGTCAGCATGTAACTTTTTTTAAAATTTGGACAGTTTGTTTTGCAAACAAAAAAGTGACATTGGAAATGTGTCCCGTTCAGTGCCAACAGCCCTAAAGAGCGTCTTGTTTGGATACTTTTTTCCCCTGCTTTCATACAGCAGCTGCCATCAACAGGAGCATCACTGGTAGATGAAGAGTGAGCTGTCAGCATGTTGTCATCCATGTCTGCCAAAATGCTTATCTGAAATGAACATAATTCTTGGGCCTCCAGAACTGGGCTGGAGCTGTTACGAGACTGGGGTTGCCCGTGAGCTCCCCAGCACTTCCCACATCGGGAAGGATTTGTCGAAGGATTTGGCACCTCTGTCTTAAACCCTGGCCAGAGGTCCCCATCCGGAATTGTGCAAACAGTACGATCAACTTGCAAATCAGCTTAGTGCTATAGGCTCATTCACACAGTTAGAAAACCATTTCTCTGCACTTGCTACTTTTTAAATGTTACAGAACAAAACAAAACTTGCGTTGCATGGTGGGAATTGTAGGATTTTTTAGATCAAAGGAAGTTCAGAACTATTTATAAGATGTCAGCATTTCTAGCGATGAAATATATGTACAACCAACCCAAAAGTAGTATCATCTGAACTCTCATAAACAGGCACTCTCATTTTTAAATGCTAGTTTTAGGAAACCCTAGAAAAAAGGAATGGATTTACCATCAATTAATCAACACGCTGTAAAAATGTCTAGTCAATTAGCCATATCTATATAATTAAGTGTGGTGGACTGTAGCGCTACAGGACACTGGAAACTGTGTATTTTCACCCTAGATTTTTTAAAATTATTTCCTTAGCTGGCTGGTGGCTGTTCTTTTAGCTTTGACAATTGTAATAGGAAGAGATAGAGCGTAAACTCAAATATATTTTTATGTGCATGTTGAGATGATCGCGGTAGCTACTTGAGGAGTCAGCCATTTGCTACAAAGTACGGTCTGAAATTACCATGTTTTCTCCAGTAACGTAGGTATGGGATAGCAGTGCTGACCTGGAAACTGCCTGGTTGTTTTGTTCATACTCTTATCCTGTAATAGCTTTAGCCCCTCTACCCCCATGCCAAATCCTGTTTGCAGAGGAAATATCAGAGGGCTAACTAAGGAATGAATTTAGACCGCATTTTGAAAGTGAAGCAAACTACCTTGCCCTGATGTCCACTGAGAGTATCCACACAAAGTAATTAGTCTGAAATAACTTGTGCATGTTCTTGATTACATTGACGTTCTTATACAAAGTCCGAGACATGTTTGAAGCAAGCCAATGGCAGTTTATAATCGTGTAGTTATCTACAATTTTTTGGTGCTTTCCAGTTTACCCTTGCGCTTTGCGATATGATCTCATAATGCAGACCCAAAATGCATTTCCATTAGTGCAAGCTCATGAGCAGGGTGACTACAGTGTATATATTAATAGCCTACTGGCTACCAGGGAGACTAACCAACCAATTGTGCCTGTCCATAGAAAACAGAAGATTTTTTGTGGCCAGCCATTTCTTTTGAAGGAAAGGAAGAAGTCTGAGTCATCTGGATTTCCTTGATCAGTCCATCTCTGTGAGTAGTACAGGGTGAATTTTGTAAAGCTTATGGTTTTCATACCCAAAACAGTCTGTGTTAAATAATTATTTTAGACTCCAGATGTTTTGAATTTTCTTTGCATTTATAAAAATAAAAAAATCCTTTAATGCTTAATGAGAGTAGATAAAGCTTTCTTAACACTTTTGAAAATGATTAAAAGGCTTTTGGATGCACCCTCCTTTGTGATAGGAAATTAGTGGAATTTACTCAGCTTTTACCCAGATACATCAGAACAAGTTTTTGGCTGAAGTTCCACTTGCTTTCCAGGTCAAGATGTAGGGTTTTGCTGTGCCTTTATGAGCTAAATCCCTCTGCCTTAGCTGCTACCTCTGTCCTTACATGATATCCTAGCAGCTAGAGAGAGGTGAAACGCTCAGACTGGCTGCTTCCTGAATTAAACGCTGGCAGGAGAAGGCTTTCAGTGAAGGATTCCTGTCTCTGACAGCTGCTGGACGTCCTGATTTATAAGCGAGGCTGCCTACTTGGCCAGTCTTGCCATGAACAGAGAAGTGTGTAGGGACAGTGGCATGTGTGGGATGGAGATATTGAGTTTCTTGGTCGGGAAACAGGCTCCCTTCTGGACATCTCTGCTCAACGTTTTAATGCAGCTTTACAGATTGAGAGAAGACTCTGCGGGAAGGTTTGGTGTTCAGTAAGCGGGGTGATGTGAAGGCAGCTCTCTGGCTTCTCTTTTGAGAAGGGCCTTGATCCTCATGGTGCTTCAACTGCTGAGGATTGCTCTTGCTGAGCGCAACTGAGCTGACGTTGGTGGTGCAAAGATGCGACACCTTTCCTTCTTTCTGAACTGAGTGGGAAGGACAGCAGTCGGGGGCCTTGAGGGGGTTTCTGCTAGGAGTAGATGCTGGTGTTGGAGCCAGATATTTGTTTGCTGTAATCCTGTTTGTTTACAAACACCATGCGAAGCCTTGTTTCCCTGAATGCAGCAAGAATCAAACAGACAATGGTTTCTTTGATGGTGGCTCCAAGCATCTCTCAGCCCAACCAGTGTTTAAAGCTCTCATGGGTTTTTTCTTTGCAGCACTGTGCTATCACTCCATCTCCTATAGTCCCTCCTCTTTTGGCTTTTGGCTCCTCTTATTTCAACCCTAAAGGAATTGACTGCCGTCTTCAAGTTTATCCCGAACGAAAGGTTACTCCTAAGCTCTTTGGCGAACAAAACTCTTGACTTTTGGGTTGCAGTGCCCTGCTCAGACCTGCCACTGCACAGCCCCACGTTGGCTTTTCCCTGCTCTCAGCTGGCTGAAGTCAGCTCTGGCCGGGCGAGCCATAGGTCCACATTAACTGGCCTGGGGCTATATGTCGCACCAAGGGGCTGAGGATGCCTCTCAAATCCTTCCGGGCTGGAGCAGGTTCATGTCTGGGCTGCTCCAAGCAGGGGCAGAGGAACAGGGTCTGTCTGCATATGGGTCATGTAGATGTTCTACTCAGTTCTGCCAAAAAGCAAGTGATTTTGCAAACAACTTGTTAAGAGAATTTCCTTAGCAGCAGCGTCTTTTTTGTTTTCACTAAATGGAGTTATTTGCTGGCAATTAATTCAGACCGGAATAGCTGGAGACTGTAGAGTTGTATTTGCATTTTTGTTCGAGTGCCTGCACATGTACTGCACACTGTGTTCCTTGTGAGGCAGTCATTTATTGTCCAAAAAGCTTTACTTTCCACATCCAAGCACTAGAGCAGGAACCTCACAGGCTGACCTAGGTTTGGAGAACAAACTGAATGGCCGTGCTGATGTAGAGCCACACGTTATTATTATTAAATGATTCTATTACGCAAACAAGCCCTAAACCTTCCTTAAAGTGGTTGTTTCTTCCCTCTTCTCTATTGCTTTCCCATAAGATTGCATGCCAGTCAAAATGAAATTTGGACTTAGTTCAGCACCAGAAAGCTTCCCCAGTGGTCCCTGAAGGATATTCCCCCACCACATGTCTGAAGGTGGATCTCCCACCCAGCATCTCGCTGTGCTGCTCTCAGGAGCTGCTGAGCTGCACTTCATGGAGTCTGTTCAGGAATCAGACATAATTCACATTTCAGTTATTCCCTGACATTGTCTTTAATAAGTGGTCCTTTACAAGCCTGACGCTGAGCTCCTGGTTTGAGCGGGTACCAGGCATGGATCTCACTGAAACTCCACACAAAATACCGGTTTCTGGAATGAAATGCCTAACTAGAGTGTTACCTACTCATTCTCTAGGAAACCCAGAGTAGAAAAGTCTCCTAAAGGCTGCAGTTATGTTTTTTTTTCTCTTAGCTAGCACGGAAAATGCAGTGTAATCTATGTCAAGTACCATTTACTGGTGGCAGCCAGTGCCAGTTTTAAAGGCAGCAAGAAATGACCCAGAAAGGTCTTCAACTATGGCTCGTGCAAGAGACTCTTCCACGGGAAGAGATTTGAGACCGGCAAGACCCTAACAAACTGGAAAGCTAAAATCCAAAGCATGGTGGGAAGATTAAGTCAAGAGCAAAATTCTAGCAAAAAGTCATAGTTTTATAAGCAAACGGGAGCAGTGGTTGCAGCATGTGTTAGAGTGCAAGTACTCCTTGCTTTGGTTTGGTTCTGATTTTTTTCAAGGGGAGGGTTCAGCAGAAATTTTCAGCTTGCTATTAAAGCAACACATTCTCAGCCAAACTGGGTCCCCAAATCTTTTTTAGATTCAACTCTTTCAAAGAAAGGGAGTGGGGATTCCCTCCTCCAGTGTGGGAGTTTCCAAAGGCAATCCCCCACCCCTTGGTCATCAGCTGGCGATGCACCCGCCAGGCTGGAAGTCAGAACTCGGTATTTTTTTGGAAGGAGTCAGCTCCTAACCTGAGCTCCCACATCCAGAAATAAACATTTATATTGATCTGTATCCAAAGTACATTCCTACGACATCAAATCAGCACCTTCCAGCTCGTCGGCCTGACAAAGTGCGGCATTTACAACTCCCCAGTGAAACTCAAAGAGGGATTGCGGCACAGGGGATGTCGTCTGAGCAGCATCATGTCATGCAGCCCGGCAGGGTGGCGGTGGGACTGGTGAGAGCAGAAGTGCTCGGTGTCGGCTGCTCACGTTCATTTTCCGGAAGGATAACCTCAAGACCCATCAACTAAATCACAGCAACCTCAACCTCCAGCTTTTTCCCCCGTCCCCTCTCTCTGCAGCTCCCATATTCCCGAGGTTTAACAGAAGTTTTAGATGAGGGTTGGTTTCAGCATCACCGTTTTGGGGTGGGTTTTTTTACTGTCCTTTGCTCTTTCCTTTGGGACCCCACAGCAGGACAAACTTGGAAGCAGCTAAGCCAGCCGGCAGGTTGCAGGGGCTGCCATCCAGCACGCCAGCCCTCCCTGCCCTGCGCGAAGGCTGCCGTCTGAAACGGTAGGGACCCGGGCTGCAGGCACAGAGCAGACTAAATGGGATTTAATTCAATCTTTCGGCGGCGGTTCACTGAACAAAGACCTGACTGTGCCTGGCCTGGCCCTCCCTCAGCGGGGAGCCTGCGGGACAGTCAGCCTGGACTAAACAAAATTTGCCAGTCTGGCACTGATTGAAGTTCAAAGCCCCATGAAGGCCAGGAGCAGCGGGCAGGGTCGCTTTGCTGCAGTGGGGAGGTAGGGCAAATGCTGTGGGACCTCTGCCATTGAGCCCGGTTTACCTGCTGTAGACACTGCACATCAGAAAATGTTAATTCTGTAGGAGTAATTGCATCCCTCCTAAACACACTTGACCACCAAAAATGTGGCAGGTAGCTTGCAGCTTACTGCAGGTTATTCCCAGCACAAAGAAATCACCCATCATCTATCATCACCTCAACCCACTTGTTTTCACTGCCTTCAGTCTGCCTTACCTGTGACTATGCTAAAAGTAATCCAGGGTTTTACAGGTTTTTAGATTTGTTTTTATTTCATTTTTTGAAACGCCTGTGATTTGTGACAGCTTGTGGGGTTGGTTGAGCAGCTGCAGCCCCTTCTCGTGGGGTGACCGGTTGCAGTATATCTCCCCACACCCGGTGTGTCTCCCAGCGCTGTCCCTGACAGGGGACAGAGCAGCACTGGCTGCACCTGGAAGACACCTCTGCATTTCTCTCACTTCTCCCACCAGGAGAATAGCATTTTTCCCACCCAGGAGTGCTGATCCCACCTCCTGTGCCCTTGGGCACAAACAGAGCAAAAGGCGACAGGGTGCAAGGCAGCCGGTCTGGGGACTTCACACACATCATTTGCTACCAGTTGCAACCTCCTCCTCTGCGTGCTGGGGACAGTGCTGGGGGCAGGAGGAGAAAGGAGTCCATGTGCCCGTGATAGGGCCACCAAGGTATTCGGGTCAGTCCTGGTTTTCCCGTCTCCCTGATAAGCCTACACTGGCTTTCCGACGTCTCCCTCTGGATGTGGTGCCCTGAGGGAGTCTTTCCATGGGCTGGAGCGGACTTCTGCACAGAGCTTGCTTGTACTTACAAGGTAGCAGAGCAAATAAACTCTGTTGGTACAAAGCTACGCCTGTAAATTTTTCCTCTCTTTAGGCTTTTTCTTCTCTTCCTGCATTTTTTCCTCCTCCTTTCTATGAATGCATTGTGGCTGCCTTGCAGTAAGCTGGCCAAAAGGGTCCTCCGCAGCCAGGCCTTTTCTACCCGAAATCTGAGGCTCAGCGCTTGCTGCCAGCTGGTAGCCGACATCGTTTCGACACACACGCTCTCGGTAGAAAAGACTAATCAGTGGCGTAGAAGTACGCATTTCCTTCCCT
Source organism: Phoebastria nigripes (assembly GCA_035582835.1). Classification (NCBI taxonomy): domain Eukaryota; kingdom Metazoa; phylum Chordata; class Aves; order Procellariiformes; family Diomedeidae; genus Phoebastria; species Phoebastria nigripes. The sequence continues at coordinate 4,205,938 of JAYKAV010002933.1, read as the reverse complement.
GCTAATCAGAGTAGTTTTATTCTGTGCATGTATCTTAGCCTTGCGCTATGGAATATACAAAATTTAAGACACTAGCTACCCCCTGTTTAAATGTCATGCTGCTCCACAACATCGGGATGAGTAACCAAACTGAATCCTGAATCCTGCCCACCCGGGCTGCATCACATGTGAGCCTCGTTAAGAGCATTTGAGCAGTCAGTCAGTCAGTCAATCAGGAGAGAAAATAAAACTAAATGAATGGCAACAACCACACTGGGGAGAATTATGCACGCTAATAATGGTGTCAGCACTTGCTGCCTGCGCACTATTAATGTGCAAAAGCGTTGTCTGTGCTCGATTAGAGCGTAATCCCGTCCCAGCCAGGGGTCCCGGCTGGTGCCATTGGCAGTGCGTTTGCCGGGGCCCAGATGTGCTGGCCTGGGGCTGCACTGCAGGACCCACTCCCTCCCGCAGCCCTCCTCCGGGCTGGGGGAAGGAGGGACAGCAAGTAGCAGGAGGGGGGCATTTTATTTTGGGTGCTGGAGTCAATGGTTAGTAGGTCCCATACAATTCCAGTTTGGTATCCTCTGTCACTTGTGCCGTGCTCGGGAGGGGATTGCGTCGAGCTGGCCGGGGCTTTGCAGAGCACGTTGGTCACAGTGGCGGAGGGGACCTCAGCTCCTCCGAAGGCATCCCCTATGGAGGCTGGTGCCAAGCCAGTGGCCACTGATGGGTCCTCCCCACTGCAGCTGAGCAGCGGGGCCACCCGCAAGGGCCGGGTCCTGGAGGCTCTGGGCTGTGCAGCCACCCGTCTGTGGGCATTAATTCTGCTGGCATTGCTCTTTGTCCTCACCTACCTCTCCAAATTGTGTCCAGAGGGTAGATGATGTCTGGTCTAAATAAATACTCTGGAGAGGCTGAGCTTCCTGCCTCCTTCTCCCCCTCCTAGCACATCTGTGCCGGAAGAAACCTAATTTAAGCCCTGTGTCTCTGGCACAAATAAACAGGAGCTCCAAGCCCTCTGAAAGAGCAGACTATTCTTGCTTTCTTAATACCTTCTTAATTCTTGCTCTTCCTTGTGGTTTCAGGTCTCACTGCATTTGACAAGGCTGGCAGCAATCACGTTTTGAAATGATTTTTATTTGGTACGCTGGAGTAGTCTCTGAGTTGAGCTCTGCTGTGTGCAGCTTAACGTCCTGCCATTTTGGATTTGTTTATTCGTTCAGGGGTCGCGAGAATCCCTCCAGCCCATGCACCCATCAGTGAGCTTGCCGTGGTTTGCAGTGGGTTTATCTCAATCTGCAGAACATGTAGCAGTGCATTGGTGACTCATAAAGGGCTCAGTCCTGCAAAAGCACATGTTTCAGCACATGTTTAACTTTCAGCACATTATTATATCTCACGGAAGTCAATGGGACGACTCACTTTCTTAAAGTCAGGCTTGTTCTTAAGCACTGTTGAGGGCTGGAGTCAGAAAGCTCAACACCTCGCAGGAGCAAGCCCATAATGATTTTCTTTTCTTGCCTGCGTAAGTCACGTTCCTGAAAACACGCTCTAAAGGATCAAGTTCTGCTACTGTTGAATAGCACATATTCACAGATAGTCTGGTTTTAATCAATCGGTGGATGACTTTGAGCAAATAAGATCCCCCTTCCTATAACTCAATTTCCCATGTGTAAAGTAGAGATAATGATACTTGCCTTGTTTGCAGAACACTTAAAGATTTACTGAGAATTCACTCCATAAGAGAAAGGTTCTGTATGTAGCTCTGAATAAATCAATATTAACACATTCTCACACCGGTGAATGCAGAGTCGGGGCTGGGAAGGTATTTTTTGGTTTTATGCAGTTGCCGCCTCTCAGCTGTAGGCAATCTTTTCATGAGAAGACTGGAGAGAGACAGACCAAAGTTTTGCAGCATATCTTTTAGTACAAGAGTCACAGCCTTAGGGAAATAGCTTCTCATTCTCCCTACGTTCATACGTGTTAAGGCTATTACAAGGTGCCTAAGCAGCAAAATTTAGGCTTGATGTAAACGAGAAACTTTTATGCTTGTGACACCCCTTTTCCTAGGAGAATAAAATCTGTAAGGGATAGCGTTCCTGCCACTCCTGGAGGCAGATCTCTGCACATAAAATGTGGATTTCCTGGTGACTCAGAGGCGGTTGAAGGTATTCCTACCTTCACCTGAATGAGGCAGGATGACATTGTGCCACGTGTCAGCTGCTAGGATGGAAACACGTTGACTTGTCCTAGCTAAGGATCTAACTCTTTACATTTAATTGTAAAGATTGTAAGTGAAAGGAAAGGCTACCTATGAAGTGTATTTTGAAAATGGTGTTGGAAGGATGACATTGCCTCTATGTGGTCTCATGAGTTGGGTGTTGACATTTCCCAGCAAAATTCACCTTCACATCTTTCTGATGACAACCACATCGTATTGTTTAACCTTTTGGCTACATTTAATCCAAAAGTTTCCGATGTATTCACCTTTCAGTCTCTATTTTTGAGTCTTCAGTTATTAGCATATGGATAATTCTGGGTTTCCAACCCTGCAGATACAACGGTTGACTCTTAAACCTGTAAGTCCAGTTTCTGCATTTTCCACATCTTTCTGTTTTCTTTTCAGTGGAGATTTTGTCTGCCATGTAAAACAAAGTGATTATTCCATCCAAATCTTCGGAAAATTCTGTTCTTTGGCACAGTGCTGTGTTGTCTGATTTTTTTTTTTTTTTTGAGTTTTAAATTTCTGGAAGGGAAACCCTTCCTATGAGGAGACTTAAGTTTCCATCAGTCATGAGAAAAACTGTTCCCTCTGGAATATTAGAGGTAAGCTTGGAAGACAACATTAAACAGAAATAAAATTCCAGATTGCTTCATTTTGAATTTCAGCCCTGTTTCTTTGGAGGGGTTATTGTTTCCAGAAAACACCTTGTTTTTTAAATTTTCTTGGCCTTTTCAAGTTTAGTGCATTGACTGTAGCAGCCAAGACTTTTGGATACACAGCAGACGAGAGAAATGTACAGCATCTGTCAATAGATAAATATACATGTGTGTGTTATACAGGACATAAAACGTTGTGTTGTGCTGCTATAAACGCAAAACAATCTTGAAATGTTGCAACACTGGCTTTCCCTCTCAGTTGTTTTGCTTTGACCAAGAAAGGATTGGGGAGTCTTGCAGAAAGTTGTTTTGCAGATAACTTGTGAGACATATTTAGAAAAATTTCATGTAAGTTCTCTGCCACTTTCATGGTTTGGATGAGCCTATCTTCTCCCTTCAGTTTCAGAAATCTGCTCCTATGTCCATAATATGTAGTTCAGGCATATTCATTCAGATTTCTTTTCGGTGATTCTGCAAATTACATTCTGATCTTTCTTAAGACTAACCTTAATTCCCTTGATCCCTGAGCTGCAGGCAAAAGTTTCTGTTCTGATAAACAGGCAGTGATGTGTAGCTATCAGTGACTACATGCTGTCTAATTGAATAAATGCTGAAGCCTGCATTCTTCTTATAAGGACTGACAGGGTTACGAATTACTCTTGGGGGTAGGTGTCCCTAAGTAAGTATTTCCTAATGACACCAGGGTCTTGATTCTGTTGCCCACACATAGACATCTGGTGCTGTTTGAGATGCCCTGGGGTTTTTCAGATGGCCTCCAGCTGCTGCTTGGCATGGCTCCCCTGTGGCATGGGTCCTCCATGAGTCACCTGGGATGTCTGCTGTCACCAGGTGGACATCCTGGACTCCTTAGGGCATCTCAAAGGGCACTAGATACCTAGTGGGGGTATCTGAATCCACTCCTAGTAGTGGATCTGCTCTCTGCCAAAGACTTCCTAGAGATATGAGATTCAAAGAAAGAGCTGTCCTCAAGCGAAGGAACATTTCTGTGGTAAATCACCCAAGAACAGGGTTTGTGGCACAGGAAAATGCCAGCCATCCTTACTTCTCCATATATCATGGGACATTTCACGCTGTTTCAGAACAGCTTTTCTCTCTGCAGCTCTGAGGTCACTGTGAAATATCAAACAACATAGAGAGGGCACTGTATGGCTTCCTTTATGCAACTGATTCCTAAATATTTGCTTTGGAAGAAAACAGCCTTGTTGTTTAGTATAAATGAAAATGTAATTTACTTCTCCTTTGATCAAACTGAAGTCAGTCACATGACAGGAGCACCGCTAACGCACGCTGCGTATCTGCTTTTGTCTATTCCCACTAGGCAAGCAGAGATTGCTTTCAGTAGCGAGGCATCCTAGCGCTTGGGCGTGGTACAGAGGAGGGTTCAAGTAATGAGCAAGCTCTCATTTCTCTCAGAAGACCTGGCAGAAGGCCCCGTCTGTTCTTTAATTACATTTCAACAGCTGTTTTTTATATATTTGTGTTTCCTTATTCAAACGTGGCTTATGAAAAAAAAAGAAGAAAAAAAAAAAAGCAAATGATGAGCATGCTTTTAACCAAGAAACACAAAACTCTGCAACACAAGAAGCTGTCATGGACTAGCCAAAATCTTTCCAAGAAAAATTATTTCCTTCCCAGACCCACATCGGTGTTGATGCCACTATGGATGAGGTGGAAAGAAAACAGAGCAGGTTGGGACTGCATTAAGAGCAAAGGCTATAATCCATATTGACTTGCAAAGAATCAAACATTGTTAGTTATCAGTCAGTCATCCTGACAGCAAAGTAACAGCCCCGCATGACGGTACCCAGAGGGTGAATGGAGAGGAACAGCTTTCCAGGTCGTTCCAGGGAGCCTTCATCCTTAAACAGCAGCTCCCAGATCTCAGCTGTAGAGCTGTGCTTGGTTTCAGGGCAGTGATTTGCAGTACTCTCACCCATGCATGCACACACCTTCCCCCAGACATCTGCACCCAGCTCAGGAAAGCCGTGGTGGGAAGGGGAGCTATGGCTGTGAACATCACCTCTGCCTGCAGGGGCTATCCCAGCCACCGGAGTCCACATGCCATTTCCCTTCAAGGCTTATGTCAGCCCATCTGCCAAGAGGTGTGAAGACCCCTCCAGAAGACTTCTTCAAGATCAGTCACTGGGAGACAAAACTTCTCCCCGTTAGTTTAGCTGATGTGAGCTAATGGGAAGGTTTCCCTACTGTGATAAGATGATTGTCTTTGCTCCAGCAAGGGTGAAACTGAAAGAGTTCATGCAAACCCCAATGTGCAGAGGCAGACTTTTTGATTACTGAAAAGGAAAAGAAAGGTTTGCCCTCCTTGGGCAAGCTCAGACTCTAAGCTAAAGAGCAAGATTGCTCTTTGTATCTTCATTGATGCATGAGAGGTTGTCTTGTTCTGTACATCATGTCTGTCTTGTCCCTTCTTCACTGACCAAAGTTGTAAAAATAGACATGTGGGGATGACACCAAAGGGTCATCTTGTCTCCAGCAATGGTCAGTAGCATATGGTTAAGGAAGGTATGTAAGACTTGGCACTCATGGCCCTTCGCAGCTTCTCGCAGTCAGCAGCGTAGGGATTTCTTGGGCTGGAAATTGCGTATAGAGTATTGTGCTTAGTAGATAGTAACAGACCTTTACTTCCATGGGTCCATCAAACTTGTTCTTTGTGAATATGTTTAAACCCCTTTGAATTAACTTCTGATTTGGTCTCTACAGCATCCTGTGGCATAAGTTCCACGATTTAATTAAAAGCCATGTGAAAAAGTCCTTCCTCAGCTCGTTACAAAAATACTACCTGATAATTTTTTGTTCTTGTGTGGCGAGAAATAGTGAATAATTGCTGCCTTCACCTTCTTCACTCTATTTATGATTTTATAGACCTCTTTCATATTTTTTCTACCAACACAAACACATGCTGAATCTTTTCTGGTCACCAAGAGGAGGAGAAAATGGAATGCAAAAACATCTGGAATACGAGTGGCTACATGCCATCTAGTTAAAGCAAGATGGTTGTCCATAACTATTTGTGTACGCATCTGTGTAAAGGGCAATTATAAAAATAAGAAGGCTCTGTTATCTTTGTTGGTTAATGAAGACAGAGCAAAGAAACAATATATTTAAATTCCAGTGAGACTAGGTAGGCAAAACAGGAGGACAAAAAGTCCTAGCCTGTTTCCAAAAAGGCTAGCTGTGGAACAAGTTTAGGACCAAGACAGCCAAGTTTGGACTAGATGTTTCCTACTGAGGAATGTGGTGGATAATAATAAAGTCCATTAGAAGTGGCTTCCAGCCCAAAGGGGATAATAAATGCAAGAGTACAGTTGTCTCCTGAAAACAAAGCTGGTACTGCGCTCAGAAACACAGGTGTTAATGAAATGCATCAAAACTAAAAATTTCTTAGAAACAAATGTGCCAAAGTGTCAGTATCAGCTGGTGAAAAATAAGTACAGGCTTTAAAATCAAGTGCATTTCTTGAGGTGAGTGAGTAACCTCATCTTCAGAAGATCCTAATATAAAATCTCTCAGAAACATTTGCCTCTGGTTTTGTTTAAAGGGATATGCTTAAGCACAGTTAACTTACAGTTCTTTGCTTTTGTTTGCACAAGTGAAAGCAACATATGTTATTTTATGAACTGCCAGACATCATGGCAGAGAAACAAGCTCTGCCCCCACGGTGCAGAGTGGAAGGGGTTCCAGTGCTTACCGGCGTTACCAGAAGTACTGCTGAAAAAAGATGAAGGGAAGGGCAACCACCTTTCAAGGCATCTCCTATCTCATTCAGTGCACAAATCCCACCCCAACCTTAAAATACCCAGAACCTGAAATGCTGCAACCTAGAGAAAGGGTCTCAAGGAGGTGAGGATGCCGGCCTCAGCATTTATAAGGTATCAGAGTGCTATAGCTGCTATAGTTCATCTTGGGTGCTTTCAGATTAATTTCTATAACAGATTGTTAGTCCCTGCAAAAATATCCAAATATCCAGAGCAGATTTGGATCTGAACATTGTAAACTGCTCATTCAAAATAACTCTAATGGATTGCTTTTGCTAACTTAGCATGACACCAACCTTTGGACTTTCTTTCAGTTCTCATTCCTTTTTAGCTTATTTGTGGAAACTTATAATTAGATTTTCCTTTTCCTCCTTCTCCCCCCACCCCAGCTGATAAAGTGCCATAAATCCTGGACATCATCCATGAGTGCAGTCATTTATGAATTTTGCTATTTTTTGCACATTGCACCATATGTAAGACAAACTAACTTAGAGGCACAGTTTCTTATTCCTGGCATGCAGGAGAGTCACTGAGAGATATCATATGGTCTCCTGGCAAAAGTACAAAGTGGCTCTTGTTGTTTGATCTACTGTCTTAAACTTAAATGCAAAATCTGATAATTGGGTCAGGCAGGAGAAGAACCTTACTAATAAAGCTCTTTTCATTTCCTTTTCCTATATTTCCTCTTTTCATCTTTTCTTTCTCCCTTTCTTGGTTGGTCCGAGGAGCTGGAATCAGCTGTTAGCAAAAGGGTTAGCAGTGGAGCTCAGCTTATGGAATTTCATCTTCTCCCCAAAATCCCCTTCTGTCTGTCATCCTTCAGCACATGCCGTTCTCTCTGCTGCCCTGCAGTGGATTCGCTTGCTCTCCTGGACTTGCTATGAATGTTTTCTCAGAAATATCTCAGTCTTTACAAAACCTGAATTGTTGAATGCGTGGTAAACATTCTCCAAAATCGTCACCTCTTTAAAGACAAAAATCATCTAGGAATCTCTTTTTCACCCAGGAATCTGTTTCATGCTCTTTTTAACAAAGGCACAGGTTTGTACTCCCAAGGATACACAAGCTAAATGGACACTGAACTTTCTTTGCAAGCTGAACGTCTCCATAATATAAGAAGCTGAGACCTGAGCACTCACTCAGCTGAGTGGTTTTTTAAGCAGCAATAGAGCACTTTTGTTCTCTGCTAGGAATAGCACAGCAGGAATATTTCATGGTCGGTTTAATGAATGGAATTAGATACTTGATGGTTGCCCATGTAATTAAATTGGCTGTACTTTCCCTCCATGATTTTGCCTAAATTTCATCAAAAAATATGAGATCTGTATTTTGAAAAATCAGCCTACGCACTTTAAAAAAGCCCTTGAGCTTCTGAAGCAACTCAACACCTGCACCCCCCGCCTCTGCAGCGAGCGGGCGTCCAGCACACGAGGGCTCTGCCTGCAGCTTCATCTGCTGGGTGGCCACTGCTGCAGACCCATCAGCCTGGCATGACTGCTGCAGAAGGGCTTCTTGATCACACGGGAGAGGGTGGCGGGAGCGGGCGGTTGTTGGCCAGGAGTGACTGAGTAAGCGCGTTTTAATTGATCGCTAAGCCCCAGCTGTAGCATGCTTAGCACACAGGAAGCCCAGCAGGGCTTCCAGACCTATGAAAATGATCAGTTTTACTACAATACGAACTCTCATCCGACTTACCACACTCTTGGACCCATGACTTTCCTCCACATCTCCTCTCTGGGAGGCTTGGGAGTTCTCAAGGCAGAAAACCGATCTGATGTTTGGTGAAGGACCAAAGTAGGTATTTTTCTCCACAAGTATTGACCACAAACACAGAAGCTCCCCAGCTATGGTCAGGAAAAATACTCCAAAAGCTGTTTCTCCCTAGCTAATTAGGTACAGAGCAGGAGAGGTTTTGTGGGTGTCGCTGTGCCTGCTCTCAAAACTGCATCTGGGCTGGTGTATTTATGGGAGCAATTGCCCACCTGGAGTCCTTACAAACCGAATTGGCTTGCTGGTTAAGAATTCCTAAATAAATCCTTGCTCAGGACAGAAACTTAGCTGATAAAAAAAACAACTCACAAAACAAAGCAAAACCCTTTAGAAAACATGTACTAAATAATGTGTATTGGAAGAGGATATTTTTAGCAAAGATCAGCCGTGCTACATGTTCACTGTGCATTCCAAGTTCAGCCTTAAATACTGCATCTTGGTCTGTAGAAGGGACACTCGAGCAGCTGGGCAATTTCATAGACGAAAACATCAGAGCCAGCAAGTACAGAATACATGAGCAGAAAAATAAAATTAAAAAGCTGTAAGGCACCCTCAAGACATGTGCTGAAAATGAAACTCGGGAAGAATATCAGATTTTGCAATTGTTAAATAAGATGGCAGAATAATAATGCAAGGGGCTTAGAGTAATTTTTGCTTGTTCCCAAAACATTTTTTTCCTGCATTTCTCGTTTGGAGAAGATTAAACAAACTCATACGGCGAGGCGATAAGAACACAAGCAAGGACTGTCAGCAGAGCTTCTGGGTTATTTTTACTTTTGGCAGACGTAAGAGGGCTCGGCTCCTAGTCCGTTTCATATGACGACTTAGACCTTTTGCAGGTTTGAATATTTGAGCTGGGGGCCAGCTTCCAGTGTCAATTTTCCTCATGTATCAGCATGACCGGCAGCTGTGTTGATCCACTGTCAAACCTCAGCCTTGCACGCTACTGAACATGGATGGGGCGGTCAGGTGTCATGTACATTATGTGTCTTTATCGGCCCCCATTTTACACCCTAAGTTGTTTCCATTCCCGCTTTTATTGTCATTAATTACTTCACATCCCTTTTAAAGTAATGTACAATCCAGGTGATGAGCTGTGTGTATACCGATAACAAATGGCTACCTTGCAGTGTGCCTTTTTAGTCATTTTACAAACTGAACGTTTCCAAATAGGCCTCTATGAGAAATGAATGAATTCATGAGGGTAGCAAAAGATGCTGGTGCTGCTTTGCAAATTCCCACGTCCTTATCTTTGACAATTATCTTGTCTTTTGTCATTTGGGGTTATTGCGCTATCATTAACCTCTCCTCAGTTTGGAGAGAACTGCTTCAGGTTAAAATAGCTGTAACATTATTGGCAAGAAGAGCAGCATATTGCCAAAGCAAACAGGTCTGTGCTAACAGCAGTGCGCACTTATAGGCAAGGAACATCACTGGTGAGCTCAGGCCAGACCCGGCAGGCGACCCTGGTGATCCTCAAGCGCCAAGGCCAACGCTGTAGACCAGAACAACCCTTTTGGGGGCTGCTTTCCCCAGGACATGCCCCCCTCTCTTTGCAGCACAGCTCCCCAGGAGTTGCGTGGGATGCCCAGAGCCACCTCTGCCTGAGGATCAGCTGCTTGCTTTTTTTCTCTGCGGCCACAGCACGGGGCTTTGTGGCTCAAGGGAGCCTTTGAGGACACCATGGGCTGGAGCAGGTCAGTGGCTTCTCCCTCTGTCACACGGACATTCATCGCCCGAGCCCACAGCCTCTCCCGCGTTCACTGAAATGAAAAGTCCCTGGATAGTGAGCCAGAAGGGCAATGCCGCCGTGGCTCCTTCCACCCAGCAGCAGTCAGCTGGGCTGCAACCGCTGCACCAGCGGCTGCCGCGAGAAAAAGAAAGAGAGACAATAAAAAGTCTTAGCCACACAAAGTCTGCCAGGAATTGCATGGCTTCAATTATAACTGGTTTGTGTTGTCGGGTTTGTTTTCCTATCTTTTTTTTTTTATTATTATTATTATTCCAGATTCACTGCTTCAGTATTTAATTCTAGCCAGAGCTTCCTTTTCTTGGTTTCTTCATGCACACTGGCTGAAGATTGCTCAAACTTTTCACTCGCATGTGTTTACTAGTTGACTTCAAAAAAAAAAGTTTTACTTGAAAGGGCAGAAGCAGTAACAGCGTTGTTTTAGTTCAAAAATAAATGTGAACAAAACTACTCCTGACAGTTAACAAATATGAAATACACTTGACTTCTAGGCTATTAAACAAGAGCAGCAAAATGTTCCCAGCAGTTGCTTAATGCAATTACTTGATTAGAGAAAGGCATTTCATTTCCTAACCGCTACAAGAATAAGCAATATAGCTGTCAATAATTTTGCAGTGAGGGCTGAGGGCTGGTGGTCAGCCTTAGACCACATCTTTGCATGGTCATTAGCGCATATCCATCAACGCACCCAGCAAAGCCTTAAGATTCTTAAGGGATTTCAGCAGTATGCGAATGACCTTTTCCTTCATCAGTTTCCAGGATGTTTTTCTTTACTGAATATGCAGCACATCATAATGTTTTACATCAGTCCTCCATTTAAGTCATATCATGTTATTTTGAGACAGCCTACGATCTTGGCTGCCTTTTGCATTAAAGAGCTGATGTGTAAATGGGGTGGCTCCCTCTCAGAAAGCACCATCAATGGGCTGCAAGACCTTGTAGGTGGTAGTGCTTGTACAAAATATATATTCTATCAGGAGAAAGAGCGATTTGTCTTTTCTGTGACTAGTGTTGCAGCAAGCGACTAAGGGAGAGGTGGTGGTCAATCAGATGGCGTTGCGCTCAGCTCCTGGGGCAACATCGATCCATTTCCAACTCACACAGTTCTGAGAGCAAAACTGACTCCATCCCAAAAAGGCAGCTTTTCATCCCCCGTAATGTCTACTAGTGGGCAAGGGTGGGCCTTCCTTTGCATTTTAATGTGATCAGGATTGCACCTCTGAAGGGCATCTCCCAGCCATCCCCCACCACGCTGTGGTGCGTATCGTGGAGTGCTCTCAGCGAGCATGAGCTGGCTCCCTTTCTGCTGAAATATAACTGAAAGGCAGGGTGCAGGGGGTTCAGGTACATGCCCTGGCCACTGAAGGGCCCAGACTAGCATCAAGCAAACATCTCTCAAACACAAACAGTGTGGCTGTCAGGTCTACAGCACCAACGATTTCTCCCTGCAGACCTGCCCCTGTCATTCAGCACCACTGTACTGCCAACACAGCCAGAGCGTATGCCTCCTAAGTTAAAGAGCTGCTGGAGCAGTGTATGGCGGTGGGCCACAGCAAAAAAATGTTCGTCATTTTTCTTTCGGTTGCAGCATACGCAGCCCAATCCAGCACAAGAGCTAGGTGCTGGTAGCCCCACGGTGAGGGTCGTCTCTGCAGTGAAGAGCCAAAGTCCATGTGCCTGCAAAACCATGCACACATGAACACAGTGACACCCCTTCGCTGAAAACTAGGCTTCATAGGCAACTCTGGGGTGGCAGGGCTGAATAGTCCATAGCCAGAAGGGGCTGTTCACATTCCTGTGCTCCCTATGGCCTGAAAAGCAGGAGCATTTTTGTTTCCATAAAAGACGGAATAGTTTCCCTCACTCATCAGTCTTTCTTGAGTCATATTTATAAATACATTCTGTCTGTGTTACTAAAGGAGACGTCTTGACCATGTGTTCAAAATTATAAGTGTGAACTCATAGTGTTCTGTTGTACATAAATATTGTCTGCCACGCTGTCATTCCTCAGTTTTATATTGACGCCTTTAAACTCATTTATGGTCTAAATAATAATGCTTCCTTTTAGGGGGCTAGTTCCTGAGTTGACTGATACACCATGCATGGATTTATTGAGAGGATGGGACAGAATTAAAGGCAGGTTTTTCCTCATCCCCTCTCAAGCTCCAGGTCACACGATGCAGGAGGAAATAGCCAGATCTGCTGTAAACTCTCCACCTTGCTGAACTCTATCACGACCGAAGTCATTCATCCAAAGCAGCTGGATGAATTATGAATTTTGGGGTTAATTTCCATATGTAAAAAAAAAAAAACCCAACAAAACCCCAAACCCCCACCAAAAAAAAACCAAACCCAAAAAACGAACCAAGAGAAAAAATATTGTGGAAAAATTAAAAAACTAAAAAATATCAATTTCAGTTGGTGCAAAATATTTTTGTTCAACCTGAATGTAAATGTTTCACTTTGGGTTTGGTTTAGCATTTTTTTATAATTTTTTATTTCTATTTTTTTAATGTAGACCAGTCATAAAACAAACAAGCAAACAAAACTTACCAAAATGAAGAGTCAAAATATTCATTTTAAAATTACCTTAGTGCAATTTAAAAAAAAAAAAAACTCATTTAGAAAATGTCAGAATGAAATTAACTGCTTCAAAACAATTTCCCCATTTTTCTGGACTGAATATATATGCGAGTTTTATTCAAATTCATGAACTGTAGTTCATCCCCCTGAAATAGCAACTTTCACTGGAAAAAAAGTCTTCAGTTCTGCTCAGAATTTTTCCATGATGATTTCAGAACTGGGGGCATTTCCTGCATTTCTGCAGCCTGCTGCACATCGACACTGAGAAGACCAATTTTCTTCCCTTTGCCATCTCCCTCAGGTGTTAAGGTGTTGAGTCAACTGCCCTTGAGACACTTTCCAAGTAGAGCCTTTCTTGGCCAAGCCAATGTACAGTTTAGCTTTTGCTAGGAACTGGGAGGTTTTCAATGTCAGGACTACTTCATGCGTTTTAGAGAGATGTGAAATCGAGAAGGCATCTGTTCACAGATTATTAGCAATACACTTGCTAACATAGTTTGTAAGATTGTTAGCATGCAGCTGTGTGCAGGAAGCCAGCAGCGCAGCAGAGCGTTAGTGGTACTACAGCTGGCTTCTCTGCCCGTGCTTTTCATTCTCCTGCCTCTCTCTTATCAGTGACTGAATTATTACAAATTGGGTTCAGATCCAGCATGACACAAGGAAATCGGGAGCAGCTCTGTTGCGTTCAGCATGCTGACAGAAGGGGTGCTAATGAGCACGGGGGGGTTGTGCAACCGTTTGACATGGAAAGGCAAAATCCCCTCTGCTGGAACAGAAGGAAAATCCCCACCGTTGTAACTGCTCAGCCCCCAGTCAGCCTCTGGTGTGGCCCAGCACACACACCCGTTACCTTACCACACACGGGAGTTGCTTTCTAATTTTACTTCAAAAGGAATTTGAGCATATGTATTACCATAGTTGGGGAAAAACAGAATCCAGAAGTGCTTTCCTTGATGTGTTATTCATTCTCCTACTTGGTGTATCAAGGGCAAAATTCTCTCTCCTTTCTGATCCTGAGCACAGATCAAAAGGAAAAAAGGATCCTGTATTTGCTGTTTGCATTTTCGGGATCCAGCCTTTACACACAGGTATACAACAGTAATGCTTGCAACCTGTAGCTGAGAAAACTTCTGCGTGTTTGTAGTAGTTTGCAAACAAATTAACACAGCACTCATTTCTCTAGAAAAGTGAAGTTTGTAATTGCAGTTCTGCTACAAAATGCTACTGCACTGAGCTGAGTGGCCTGCTGAGGCTGGATGGTAGTCTTCGCATTTGATACTCCAGAGTCAGATACTGCATTGGGTTTTTTATCTGTCCAGTTCCTGGACCTGCAAGTAATTTACTTGCATGAGTAATTTCTCCAAGTTTGCTCTCATACATAGGTTTTTATGATATCAAACTCCTATCTTGCATTCATCACTGAGTGCCACACTTCATACGAAACCAGTGGGGAGTTTAGGCTTGTGCAATATTTTTTCCTCTTAATCTTTTTAGCAGTTCTGCGGTGTTATCATAGGCTTCAGTGTCTCTTCTTCTGTCTTTCTGGGTGTGTTCATATCCATATATATGCACATGTGTGTGTATAAATATATATATATGTGTAATGTGTGCTTGTGTAAGTTTGTGTACACACAACTGTGCGCAATGCAATCCATTTTTCATCTGAAATGATAAAACACAACTGCCACAGTCTTATATCGTCTAAGAGGAAATTATACCCTAGGACCCTGAATTCCACATTTCTATATCTTATATACTTTCGCAGCCATTTCAATTGCAAATATGAAATGTGTCATGCTAGTGAACGTGAGGAGAGATGCTTACTTTCCAAATCCCATACCTAGATATTGCACATTGCAACAGCACAGTGGTGGCGCGTTAGAAGCATTGGAATATAAAGCTGGTTGTAAGGTGGAAAACTATGTCTTTTGTGAACAAAAAAATGCATTTTGATTTTTTTTTTTAAACGGTATTTTTCTGAAGGAACAGCCCCTCAGTTTCGGAAGCTGGAGGTCTTTCGGGCAGTGCCGTTCGGCTCCGTTATGTCCGCCTGGTCCCCCGCCCCGGGCAGTGGCTGTGCGGGGAGACCTCTCTCCTCCCCAAGCAGCCCAGAGTGCGATGCTTTTGAAGTGCTGCGCCTGGTGCGCCCGCCTGCTCACCCCTTTCAAGCCCAGCCCATTCCAATTTAGGCGGCTTTAATCTCTGCCTTTCAACTGGTGGGCACATGGGGGGATCTCCAAACACGGACCATGGGGTGTGCGCCTCCTCCGGCTGCCCACGCTGCCTGCCCTGATGCCCCCAAGAAACCCAGGCGAGGGAGGCCGGCACACCACAGGCCTCAAGTGTTGGCATCCCCCTGCCCCTTCCTCGGCCGCCCTGTCCCCCCACACCCCCTCTAGCCCCCTGCACCTCCTCGCCCCACCACGGCCACCAGGCTAGGGGAGGCTGGGTGCTCGTCCCGGCTCAGGCTGCTCTACTATATATATATATATACATCTAGGAGGAAGGAGGAAAAAAGCTATCCCTTTGGGTAGCATTATTAAGTGGAGCAAGTGAGGAGAGAAAGAGTAGGGGGGGAGAGGGGAGGGAAAACAAACTGGAAAGCTCACATGAGGCAATGCAGTTGGATGTCAGAACAAGGGCTTTGATGTTGGTGGAGGAGATTAAATGTCCACATAAAGGATTGGACTCGGGTGGTCTGCGCCGTTTCCTCTCACGTGCGCGGCGGTGTGACAATTGCTTTTCAAACATTAGGAACTTACCACCTTCTAAACCAGAACTTAAAAACAGAAGGAAAAAAAAAGAGAAAAAAAAAAAAAGACATCAAAGAGGGAGGGCTTCTGGGCAGGGTCTCAGGACGGCGGGGGTTCCTGTGTCGCACAGTCCCGCGGCTTCCCAGCGATGGAGCGGTACGGCGCTTTTGGAGATGGAGCGGAAACATAGCTGCAGTGTCAGGCAGAAAAAATGCCACTGTCGAGGCCCCCGCACAGTGACGTGTCCTGAAAGGAAAGGTCACCAGCAGTGAGTTATTCTTCCCAAATCCCCTGTGCTGGGCTCCCAGGCTTTCACCAGCGCACACTCCTGAAATGACGGAGGAGCTGCTAGAAACCAGAGCAACCCAGGGGTAGCATCACGCATGTACGTTCCTGCCTGGGCTCCCATTCACAGGACAGCACCTTCCAGCACAGCACTTAAGAGCTTTCCAGATTTTAAGCATGTTCTTAAGCTATATTGCCTCTGCAAAACCTTAGCACATTATTGATTTTCACATTTACATGCTTTGCTAAGTTTCAGCCAGAGCCCCCGCCAGGTTTTCTGCAAGTCTTGAGATGTGAACCATGACCTTATGAACCACTCTCCATAAGAGAGGATTTATTAGACTATTATTATTATTATTATTATTATTATTATTATTATTCCTGGGTGCAGATAGTTAGGAAAGTTAACTTTGTAGACGGAGGCAATCAAAAGTCCTTACTGCTTAAGGTTTAACAAAATATACAGAAATACAGGGAGTGTATAGTGCTAATGTTTTGCCCCTTTGATGTCATTCCTGTAAACGATAGCTTAAAACACGGTCTTGTGCTTCAGTATGCTAAATATGGCCTAAAGAAACCCATGGATGTAAATAGGAAAATTTTGATTGATGTTAATGGGCTTTGGATCAAGCCTAAAAATAAGAAAGAATGTACCACAAGTGACAAACTGCAAACTCTCCTAACTAGGGTACTGGAGGCTGAGGTTTTTGCCGATGAAGTTGAAGTTTGAACTTGCAGTAATTTGGCTAATGTGGTTTCACGCATTTTCTGCTGCAGTCAGCATTTTTATTCTGCTCTGATTATAGGTGCATTTGCAATTTTTAAAGACTTGGGTAGGGGTTTTTTGCATTGAATAATTACAGAATAGTATTTGTTGTTATTCCCTCAAACATTTTTTACTTCAGTTATTTATTCTGTTCTTTTTTCTTCTGCACAAATTTTCTGCAATCTGCAATTTTCTGTAAAGATCAGTAATCTTAATGTTGACATATATTTTGATAGAGACAAAAAGAGGAAGTATTTCCGTTCGGAAAGGTAATGTAATAAAAATCTGGTTGATTTTTGATGCCAGAAAAAAAGCATCCTACAGATTAAACTGAACTGTGGAATCCAGCCAGACACTCCAGGCTTTTTCAGGAAAATGTATATACACTAAGCATGCCATATGCACAGCGTTTAAAATGAATACGCTAAAATTGTGCCTGAAAAAAATTGCATCGATACGTATACACCTCATCTATTTCAGGTTAATAAACTCATTTGAAAATATAACAACTCATGTAATTTAATCCTACTGTATCTTCTGTGTAGTAACAGTCCTGGCTACTAAGCTTTCACTCCCGACGTAGCCCTCAGCACCTACTTTCAGTCTCTACTTGCTCTGCTTAGACCTTAAGTCTTCAATACTGAGGAGTTTCTCTTCACTAAAACAGAAAGCAAGCGAATGAGATGGTGAAGGTGAAATCGCTTCATTTATGGTAAAAGCACTATGGACAAGTGAATGGAGTGTGGTTACTGTGGTAATCAGTTCACATTTTTGTCAGCCTTAGAAGGAAAGTTTGCAAATCTCCCTAACAATAATGCAAGGAGTGAAGGCTTGGTCATACTTGCAAGGAAAATATTTGAGTCTATTTGATGTATGAACTCTAAAGCTTTTCTCTCTCTCTCTTTCTGGTATCTCTAGAATGGATAAGATAATTGTATTGCGTGGTTCAAAATACCGAACATAAATCAAAGGATTTAGCATAGTTTTGCAGGACACAGAGACAGTCTTAGCTTACTAAGCTTAAGTTACAGCATATGTTTTTCATTAAAGAATCCAATCCCTGATCTTCATAAAAAAACACAAAAAATCATTGTCTATAACAAAACATCAAACAATAAAATTATCATTAGCTTTCTAGACCATTATGAAATAAGAATCCCTACATTAATCTTACTGTTATTTGGCTTTAGTAAAGTGACCTTCAAAAAGAGTTGGGGTGAATAAAGCAGTGAGGCATTTGCAGCAGAGCAGACAGCCTGACATTTAAGAGAATTCTCCAGTTTTACTGTAATCAACATAACATCACACATGCAGAAGCAATGATTTTAAAAGTAAGTCTGGGAGATAAAAAGGTCTGTTGCTCAGGGGAAAGACCTTGAAAACATTTAAGAAAACGTCCAGACCGTAACAGAAAACATATAGGATCATCTTAAGACAGGGAAGTCACCAAATAAAAGCATATTGGCAAAAATGATTTGTGAAGAGCATACAGGTAGAGGCATGTCAGCTTTGAGGCAGTTCTGTGAATAAAAATAACTCCTTTACAAGTCACCTGCAAGGAACAGGCTCTAAGGATTTTCCCAAATGAAATGTATAAAATAAAAAAAGGAGCTACTTCTGGCTGGAGATGCTGCAGGGTGGGGAAGGAGGAATCGTTTCTCCAACAGCAAAGG
Organism: Phoebastria nigripes; assembly: GCA_035582835.1. NCBI lineage: Eukaryota > Metazoa > Chordata > Aves > Procellariiformes > Diomedeidae > Phoebastria > Phoebastria nigripes. The sequence goes on along the minus strand of JAYKAV010002933.1, from coordinate 4,187,699 downwards.
AGCGTGCAGCAGTAAGACTGAGCCTGGGCATCAGCTCTTGTCACCCTCACCGAGAAGCCGGCAGCAGCCCCAAAGGGGCTCAGGTGCCAAACTTGGACAGCAGTTTGTGCTGCCAGGAAAACGGAAGGTTTTAAAAAGCCACAGGGTGCTGTGGTGATGGCTCTTCCCTCTTGAAATCACCTTGGTTTGGCCCCCAGGAGGAGCCAGGGGCCCAGGTGGGCAGTGGGGAGGATGCCAAGGAGGGGGCAGGCGCGCCACCCCTGTGCCCAAGGGAGAGAGCAAAGCCCACAGACCCTGAGTAGGGGGGCGGCCGGACCCGGTCCCCCTGAAAGGCCCCAGGCAGGGTGCATCAGTGCCTCTGAACTTAGTGCAACTTCCAGTGGGCTGCCCTTGGCTTTATTTCCAACATTATTATTTGTTGCTTCTGATTATTTTTAGTTACTAATGGATATATACAATAAAATACAATTATTTGTGGTGTTTAGATATCTCTAATTCAGAACACATTTCACAAGGACATTCAAGGACAGGCAAATACTTAGCACATGGCAGACCACATGTTATTTTTTCCTTTCATCTGAAGGATCTGGAGCCGAAGCTAGGGTGGATCCTACTATTATTAATTATATCCCAGATCATTAAAGTCCATTCAGCACTCCCGATTCATTGGCTTTCTCAGACATCCTTTCCAGGCACCCATGCTACCCTGGGCGCACCCAGCTATTTGGTGTTGCGGGGAGAGCAGTGAAAGCCAAGAGGAGTCTGCTGGGGGGCACTCCCTGGACGGGAATGCTCTGCTGCCCATCGCCTCGAGCTGGGGGGGACGCTGCAGAAACAGTGGCATACATGAACGTGACTGAGACTGGCATACGCACGCCATGGCGGATAGATGGTTTTGTTACCTGCAGCCGAGATTTCACCCATTCTCATAAACCAGGCAAAGGCTGTACTCATGGAAGAGTCCTCCGGGTTAGACGTGTGGCGCGAGGTTTTGCTAGTGCTTCAACACAGATCTTGAAGAAACCATAAATTTGCGACAGGACATCGCACTGGGCTCGTAGGGCCCCTGCCTCTGAACTTCTCCCTGCAGGCTGCTGGGTAATTCATTCCTCTTCGGGTTAAAAAGCTCCCACCTCCCACCTCAGATGTGGTTGCACCTGTTTGGTGCTTCCAAATCCTCTGCGATCAGAAACGCTCAACAAAATTCTTTGGGATGAAAAGAGCTACGTAAAGGAAAATTAGTATTGTGTATACTGCTAAAACAGGGGGCAAAGGATTTAGGTTTGCAAAGGCAAAAAATGAGGTATTGAAAATCCCACTTATATTGGCCTAAGTTTTTTCTTTTGATTGCATGCTCGTAGGACATAAAGCAACAACAAACTTGCATACCAACATAAAATTTGCATATGGGAAGGAGCAAAATTGAACAAAATATGCAAGAATTTACAGCAGTGTTTTGGAGCCAGTATTATTATAAGATGCTGTTCCAGAGAAGTACAGTTCAGCGCTGTCAGCTTTTTTTAATTTATTCATTAATTTGGGAAAGAAGATGGACATGCACAGCTTCATTCCAGGCTGAGGAAACGAGAGCTCAGACTATGAAGGAATCACTTTTTTTTTTTCTCCATTCAACAAAAATCTGCTGGATCCAGATCCAAAGCGGAATATGAGTGCAAAATAGATTATTGGCTCCTGGCTTTTTCTTTTCCACTCGGACAGCTAAATAAGAATAATTTTCCAAACAGAAATTTAATCCTAAATGATTTAATAATAAAATCTAATTGCTTAGATATTAGACAGAACATGAACCAAATTCAGCCTTGGTATGTACAAACTTGCCTTGATTAATTCTACCTACTTGCTGAAAGGGCTGGGTTTGGCTGCACTTTTTTTCCCCCCATCATGATATTAAAAGCTGGTGTTGAGTGAATCTGAAAAGCTGCACTAAGCTAGTGAGAATCAAATTCCCAATTTTTGCCTCATTCTTCTCCAGGCTTAAAAAGGGCTGAGAACAGTGCTACACATAAGCTTTTCAAAAAACATCTCCTAGCCTGAAAACAGCACTAAGAGAGTTTCAGCTTTGCAATATGAACAAATCCTACTTCCCTTCATACACTCAAGAAGTGTTTACTTTCAAAAGCATCTCAGCTCTTTGTTTAGTTCCTACGTTCTAATCCTATAAAGCATGACAAAATGCTGAACGTCTCCTGGAAAGTGCACGACGTTTGCCCTCCACGGAGGTCTCGGGGATTTCTGGGGTAACTGGCATCGTGCCTGTGGCTCTCTGCTCTTCCAGGCGTCCAGGTAAACACAGAAAAAGATATCAGTGTGTGTGATAGCACCCATGAAAGCACCCTGGTCATGTGAATAAGTAAACCGATGCCTTAAATTAATCCTCCACTTAAATGCTATTCTATTCAAGAAAAGTGTCTTTGACTTTCAGGGGTAGGGGGGTTGCTGGGTTTTTTTGCAACCGTTTGGCCACATAACATTAAAAGAGCATCCCAAACAAAAGAACAGGAAGAAGGAGAGGAAACCTCACTTCAGTTTAGACTTTGCGAGTGCGGCACGCTGTGCAAGCCTGGCAAAGAGCAGCAAAGGGACAGCCCCTGCAGGCAGGAGCGGGCAGGAGCCGCCCAGGAGAGAGGTGTGCATCTGAGCCTCATCCCCCTCGCCTGGGTCCGGCGTCAGACCGTGGCGCAGCACGGGGCTCGGTATACACCACGGCTCCCACGCTGGCTCACATCCCTAGGAATCTTCTGCTCACCTCAGTGGTGGGAATTGGTTCTCGGTCTGCCCTTCGAAACTTCAGCTCTGCTTTTGGGTTTCCCACATTCCCTTGGTGTCCACTGCAGACGTAATATTTAAATTCAATTTATTATATCTTCTCAAGTTTGAAATATGAAGGGGAGGGGAGGCAGGAGGAGAGAGGAAACCATATGTCAAGAAGACTGAATCAAAGTGAAAGTGGGGTGTGTGCACACATCGGAGGAGGCTAAGTTTGGCCTGATGTTTTCTATTTTGACTGTTGGAAAATTTTGGTGAGATGTGGGCTTGGTGTGACATCTGTTTAGCTTTGGGGAGCGTGTACACGTCCGTGTGTCTGTGCGCATGTGTGGCAGGGACTGATATCTTTCTTTGTATGAAGCTGCACAGTATCATATGGTGATATAAAACATGAACACCCACTTAGAAAATTCACGCGGAGTCTGCTGGGGTATGTCATCTTTCTTTATTCTGGTGGGTTTAACTCATGGGGCACATGCACAAAAAGTCTTTTTCATGGTCAATATAGTGTCTAGGAAAACTCTACACCGGTGATGTCTTGTGAACCAATGGTCCAAAACTGTGGGATTTTTTTAAAGCTTCTTTGTGATGAGTCCATCCTAACACATTCATCCAGGCCCTGAACAAATATTACAACAGGCATCGAAGGATGGTGCTCCAGCTAATGTAGCTTCCCGTCCCAGTCTGCTACTTACCCTAAAAGCCACGATATGCGTGACTGGCAGAGGCACTGCCGTCTTACAGCTCCCCGTTTGAGTCACCCCTGGAAATCAGGCCACCGATTTTCTCTTCTCCTGATGAGAAATGAGACAACCACCCAAGGGGTTTGTTGTTGTTGTTTTTTCTACTTTCTCCGTATTAACAGTCCCGATATTTGTTTATAAAATAAGGGGGCGAGGGGGCTAACGAGCCTATTTAAGCAGAATTTATGGAAAGTTGTGTACAGCTCTGCTGAAAACAGAGCCCGATACTTCAAGGGTAATCAAGTGCCTGCAAACCAGCTTTTCCACCACTGCTGGCAATAATTAGCCATTCAGACTGCACTAAAAGCTGCCCGAAGGCAAAGAGACATAGCTAGTTTGGGGAGTTGCTTTAAAAAAAATCTGTCAATATTTCTTTGCTGCTGTTTTGCTTTAATTTTGTTCCATTTTCTGTTGCATCTCTGTACAACCTGGAAACTTGTGGTGCTCAAAGAGCAACACTCAGTGTTTGTCAGTTTTTCAGGCAGTAAAGCGTTTGACATCAGTGTAGTTTCTATTTTTGTGTAAAATCCCAAACATCTGTTCCACAGGAGATGGGTTTGCTACCAAGCACTACTGTTAGATTTCTCGCCAACAAGTTTCATTGCTTCATGTGGTTTGTGTTTTGTTCTTTAAACAGTTAATTATGTTTTATTCTTTCTTCCATAAAAGCTAAATTTAGCCAAGATCTTCTCTAATCTGAAACATTTTATGGAAATGACAGTGTTGTTAAAAAAAGCATTCTGGATAGAGATTACAAATGTATAAAATAAGTGAGCATAGTGTCCTTTACATCATATCTCTGTTCACCATTCCATCTTTGATGAGTACGGGCAAAGGCTGTTATAAATGGAGATCAAGTAGCCTACTACACATAGACGTGTGTGCTAGTACGCTCACACACACATGAGCGGACACACACACACATACACACAGTGGTTTACATGCTGTTGTCAACGACCGGTCCTCAAAGAGGGGGATCACAACCCGGCTGATGGGATTTCTAAGAAAATTTTGTAATATCTTAGAAGAGCAGGGCTGGAAGGGACCTCAGGAGGTCACTCCATCCATTCCCTGTCCCTAGAAAGATCAGCTTCATCAATACTATTGCTGAGCAGTGTTTTTATACCTAGCCCACGGAGACATACCATACAGGAGATTGCACAGCTGATCTCTGCTGTAGCGAGGGTTTGCTGCTGCCTTGAAGCCACCTGCGTGCTTTGTGGGCGCCCTGGGGTGCATCCCGGTAGCTGCTGGGCACAGAGCAGTGCTAGCAGGACGGGAGCCACTAGTCTGAGTGGGCAGAGCGATCCTGAGCTTATACAGCACATCTCTGATGCCAGAGGATCACCTAAGGGAGGGAGGAGTTTTGCTATTCAATCAAGTGGCGTCAGGATTTCAGCCAAAGTATATATGTTTACCATAGGGACATGAAATACAGGGACAAACTCATAAAGTATTGCCAAGAACGCTGGCAGTCTTACTTATCTGCCTCTCAACTTTTATCAAACCGGAAGATAAAGTCTGTTTACAAGAAACTGCTGAGAAATCAGTCTGTAGTGAGTGTGCTTAAAACAGGTCACCAGCTTTTCCAAACATTCAGCATCTGTATCTTAAGCTGACTCCTACGTGTTTTATATGTTTTCATTTTTCCCTCTATGTATGGATACAATTTAATGCCCCCATCATCTCTAGGATGATGAAACGGACAGCAACCACTTTTGGCAAACGAAATATGGGTCCCTGTACTTCAGCTCCATCAAGGTGCCAGCTCTTCCTCCTTACTCTCCCTTTGATTGAACTGCTACCTTGTTGGTCAGACCACACAGCGCTAGGTTCAAGAAGCAGAAACTCAAGTGCTCTCATTACGAATCTTCAAGTACTTTTCATACCAACCTCCAGCAAAACATAAACAAGGAATATTCGTATGGAAAACTGTGGGAAGCTCACGGCTATGTATAACCTGAAAACCCTGTGTGGAGGAGGGGCTGTTCTCAGCCAGCGTGCATCCTCCTGCTGCCATCCCGCACGTAACGGCGGGGTGGTTGCGTCTGGCTACCTGGTTTGGTAGCCATAGACTTCTGGACTGCTCTACCTTGCACCGAGCACAGGGTGCTTCCCCGTAAGGGAAACCAAACAAGCCCCCTGCTAGATTTGCATGGCAGTGCAGCGTCTGTTACCTGCTGCTGCTGCTCCGCAGGACGCCCCACTGCCTCCTAGCAAGGAAGGAGCTCAGGAAATTTGTGTGGCATTTGCATGGACTAACAGAGAAAGGCGCACCTCTAAGGCACTGAGCCCACCAAACACGGCCTGCCCTTGTTTGCTGGAGAAAGCAAAACCCTTACAGTGGTCACAGCAACAGCAAAATGCAGCACGCGAAAAGCGGGCAGGGTTGCGCTGGATCTTGGCACAGTGTTTTCCCACCCGTGCTGGATTTTGCACAGATGTTCCCAGCAAACTCATGAGGAGAGGTAGGAAAAAAAAAAAAAAAAGAGGGCTAAATTTGCTTGGAGCAAAAGAGTCAGGGGAAAGCTCATCAAAATGGCAGCTAACGCTTTGTCTCCCTCCCGTGACTCATGGTGGGATCTAGCCGTGCTGGAGGCCTCCCTGACAGGTGGCTCAGAGATGACCCTGACTCAGGCACAGGACTCCCGCTGATGCCCGTGCACACAGCCCCCAGCAGGCAGCCCATGCAGATGGGGGAACCATGCCCAAACATGAGGCCTCTTAGTCATTCAGGGGAGTTTCGGGAGGCTACAGCCCAGGAGGTGCATTTCTGGGGCCTGTGAAACTCTGTAAAGATCAGTGCTGCCACTGGTTCACTCTCTTGGTGATCATTTTTTTTTAATACTGTTATTACTCTTTTGACAAGAAAGGATAATGTGCTCTGTGCACTTGCAGCCTGCGCACCTGGTTTGTTTTTTTTTTCACTTTTATATTTCACCGATTCTTCAGTGATTCAGCAGCTTTAACGATCTGCCTTCAGCTCTACAGCCTTCAGCCATCGCTTAGACTTTGCTGAAAGACTCCAAGATTTCAGGGGCAAGGGCTTTTAGTGCAAGGGAGTCATCTTCAGTCTCCCTTAGCAGGCACTCTTTAAACATCTAGCAATACTAATTGTTGTTCTGCATGGAGTATCACCCGTATTGCAGAGTGCCAGCTGCCTAATGAAGAACTACCATCAAAATGTGCACCAGCTTCTGAGCAGGGGCTGCACTGCCTGCGGCTAGTTCAGCAGGGAAAGGAGAGGGGCTAGAGGCAGGCGAATATTTTTTTCTGATCCATGTATAGCTTTCGTAAGACTTTGTTGCTCTGAGTAGTTATACCGGTGTAGCAGGTACCAAACAGTGACAACGTCTGGAGGCAGAATTCAGGTCCGTGGCGTACTTGACACCAGAGCGCATCCTCCTGTGTGCTTGCGTGCGACTGTCCTCGCGTCAGGCAGCCGTATAGCCTCTATACCGCCTGGTTCCCTTACTTGAAAAGAGATATCAGCGCAATTCCGGGCGACTGTGGATATCATGGTGTGTTTCATGGTTATGGGGGTAGTTAAGCAATTTGAAATATGTATCTTTTGTATCCAGGGATTAGGTTTTCCCTGCATCCTTTCTGCATGTGTGCAATACATATTTATGTCCGGGTTACACCTTGTATTGGGGAAATGAAAATGGGCAGCAATGCTATGGAAATACGCATCAGCACCCCGTGTTATCTCCAGAGCTACAATACTCCTCTGTGCTCCTCCCTTCATTACTTTGCATGCATTTGCAAACTTCCAGCCTCCATCTTCCTGGGAATCGTGTGACACATCCTTCTGAATTTTCTGTTCAGCACTGTCAACCTTTAGCCTCAGAAATACCTGTCACTTCCTGGATCTAATTTCGTTTTGGCTATAAAATAGACCACCCAACTGGAGAAGGAAATATTGTTATCTCCATGCTAATTGTTAAATGATTTTTTTCAGTACTCGGGCTCCACTGGAAAGGAGCCAGATGTGTGGTGGGATACAAACCGCTAAGAACTGAACAAAGACCACCAAATACATCCTTCTGCAGGCAACTCATCAGCAACATACCAAAACACAAAGCAGGCTGCCTTTCCCGCAATGCAAAACTGTTGCTGGAGTTCAGCAACACAATTTGAACAATTCTGCACTGGGTTCCTCATCTTTCCCTCAGTGCTAAGGTACCTATCATCGCCTTGCTCTTATACAGCAGATTTCCTTGTAAAATTGGCATTAATCAATCCTTCCAATGTGCTCTAAACTTTTCTTGACCATCTCTTCAGGCCACCTTTTATTGCCAGGCTCTGCCTTGCTTTTATCTGCCATCAGAACCGTGCTAAAGTCATTGGCTTTCTTCCTTGCAGATAAGCTCGCCGTTGTTTTAAACCCCTGTCCTGGCGCCTGGCTCTGCAAATCCCTTTTTACACAAAGAGGTCAGCACCGTCCCCGCTTGAGGCTTTGCAGAAGGGAGCCCCGACGCTTGGCTGGGCTGAGAAACGGCTTCCCAGGGGGGCCTCCGCGGCATGGGCAGGGGTCTTGGCTGCAGGAGCCGGTGGCTCACCTTCACATCGCCAGCCACAGTGTGCTGCCACCTGGCATCCTCATTTTCTTCTCACTATTGCTGGTGAACAAACTCACTGAATTTGTGGATCCTGCTTCACCAAGCCTGCAGTGCTGAAATGCTACTAGTATAGCGCATATATCTCCTTGTATAATTTTCTGCTTCACATTCTTTGGATGGAAGGAAAGCAGTCATCAGTCCTCAAGGGAAATGGTAGCATAAGCAAAGGGATGCTATTCCTTGCTGCTCTCTCCTAATCTAATTCAGGGCAAATTATGACACTGCTTTGCACCACCTCATGCCAGGAACAATTTTAACATGATTCTGAAGGCAGTCAAGATGTTTAGGGCATAGCTGGATGAAAAGATCTTCCTCCCCACACACATGCATAGGCACACAGTTTCCCCTGAAACAAAATTCCCAGTGAAATATTTCATAAAGCAAAAATAAATATAAAATGCCACTCATACTTACGTACTGTGTTTAATCTCAAACCACAGAAAATACCATCACAAACTTAATTTCAAAATATTTCAAACCAGAAAGTGTTCTTTTCCCTTGAGAAATAAGGAAACACAATATCAACTATTAAAACAAAATTTCAGACTATTTTCAAAATATTTGCAAGGAAAATTGTCTGAAGCAGGCCCTTTTTGTCATGAAAAGATCGAACTTGATAAATCAGCATGTGAAAAAAAATATTGCATTGAAAAATTGACATCTGACTCCAGTGCGGATCATCATTCCCACTGTATCCACTAAAAGTTAGTAACTGCAGACTGTTACTGAATCATAAAATGGAAGATCACCACGAAGGTGACAAATAATAAGTTTTTTTAAAAGAAGCCACATATGAAACCGGAGTTACTCAAATACGAATGTGTTGGCTCCAGAATGCTGTCTGTTACCTTAAATCTGACATCGTTCAGCAAATTTCCAATGTTTCCGTAATCTCTTCACCTTCTGCTTTGCAACGTAATACGTTCAAAAATCTGTGAAGGATAGACTTCTACTTTTCCTTCTTGCTGCTCCAGGCTCCAAAGGCTGACGCGGGGGCTTACCACCCCAGCTCTCCAGCAAGAAAATATATTCCATTTTCCCACTGTGGGCAAGTGATTTGTGAGTAGGGAGAGGGCAGCAGTCACATAAAGGCTAAAGGTGGCTTGCTCTTCTCACGAGCTAACAATCACTTCCAGAAAGGAATATGCCTTTTTTTCTCCAATAAAAAGTGAGATAATAGAAAAGCACCCAGGCCTTTGCTACCTACGCTGGTCTGGAGTAATAACATTTCTGTATGTCCTTCTGTGAGTTTGGGGTTTGAAATACTAAACTGAGGTAAAGGCTTGACAGACGCTTGGTTTTCATTCCGACTTTTGGTCAGCTGGTGAGGATGCCCTTCAGTTTATCCTGTTTCTTCCACATCTACATTTATAACTTAAGAGGAGAAAAGAAAGTGGCACTTGGAAAGGATGAGACCAGTGGTGTCCAACATCCTTGTTCTGGCTGACAAGAACAGTCAGAGACACATACAAAATCAGGTATTTCAGAAAGGTGAATTGTTTCTAGATAGAATAACGGTAGCTGTTCTGTCAGTGCTAACTGTGTAAAAACAAAGTAATAATTGCAGAAAACCTCAGAAAATACTCTATTTTGAGCTGACTCAAAGCAAATCACTCAGAATTTTGGCAAATTACTTTAAAAATTAATCTAGAACCAAGAAAAACCCCTAAGAGTAATGGTTTCAGTTGCCAAGGCTTTTAGAACAATTTCAAAATAAAATTAAATGCAAAGTATTATTTCCAGTAAAAATATTTGATTAAAAATTTCATTCTGAAAACAGTTGTAAAGTATTTCATTTCTGTTTTTCACTCCTCCTTGAGCAAAATAAGTTAAAAAATAGGCACAAATTCATGAAATGTCATTTTAGCCTAAATCTGCATTACTTCAGTGGGCAAAAAAATATTTTGGCCATAATATTTTATCCAGCTCTATAAAGCAGGATTTCTTCAGGCTGTTTTCTTTTACTCATCCATTCACCCTACGATTTGTTACCTGCTTTTCCTACTCTTTCTTCCCCGTAAGTATTACTGTGGGCTATATAATACGGCATAATCTGTGGTGCATGAGCAGTACCGGTAAGTGAGAGGAGGAATCCCATTTACTGATGGATCATATATCTGACACTACAGTCCAGGTGGCTGCTTTCACGTCTTTTCAATTGTTGTGTCAGAAAATCAATCCATGACTTCAGCAAAATCTTGACGCTTTCCCCCATCTACAGAGGGGACCGTTAATAATTCATGACCTCTTTTCTTTTTCAAAGCTCATTTGTTCTGAAGCTAAACACGCCACAAAATGCTCATTGCTGAATCTGCTGCCGTTCTTCTATCGCTCTTCTTCTGAAGTTAAAATAAGTCATAACAGGGTTGCAGGTATTTTTAATGGCCAAATCTCAGGAGAGGATTGGTCATAAATAATTTTGAGGGTGGAGATTGTTTCGCAGTGTGGGACTCTGTTCTGTGCCGTGTACACAGAATCAAGTCAGCTAATACTGTAATCGCATAAACAGGATGGTCTTGGTGAAGTTAATTTCCTGTAGCGGCTTCTAGATTTTGTGACAAGGCTGAGTGTGTATAAGAAATGTTCTCATATTCTTGACAGACAGAAGATAAAAATGGCAGGCTTTCTTGAGGTAAATATGGATGCAAATAGCTGAAGAAGGGTTTGTGCACCAGAAAGCTTCTTGGTTTTTCCACGTTTTTACAGCTGATACAATAAAAGTACTTACTTCTTCCCACAAGCACTTTAACATAAAATATCCATAAAATATCTATTGAAAGAATACTTTTAGAGGAGAATTGGTCTGTTCCTTAACTTATATTTCTGTGGTGTTTCATAGCAAGGGAAGGAAGGAGAAAAAAGACTCTTTGAGAACAGAAGCAAAACAGTGTTCAACATGTGAAGTATTCTGGAACACATAAAAGTTAGGGATTTGACCTTCTAAGTTATCCATGATGGGATTACCTATATCAAAGCAGAGATCACAAGCAAGTAAGCTCATATCCTCTATAATGAATGAAAATATTTCCAGTAGTGTCCCCCACGCACTATCTATCCAGGTCAGAGTTTTCAAGCCTAAGTAATTAAACAGTAGATTTCTGAATTTGTGATTGTGGAGCGTAATAAATGCTCATAAGTTCCTCAGATAATTTCATTAAAGCCAGAAAAAGCTGGTCTTCTTTTATTTAATTATCTAACAGAATATGGTTGGTTTGAACATTTTGAACACAGTAATTTATTTAACCTGCTGTTGCCACCCAGCCCTGGAGTTTATTAGAACTGGTGACTTACTGTAAAGATAAAAAGCTGTATAAACCACCGTTAATCTCCAGAAACGGGTTCTGTCTTTTTGTCCTCCTGCTTCAGACTCATCCATATATATGTCTGTAATGCTCCTGGGTTTCAAACAGGGTAGGCAACTTAGTATGGAGAAAGGAGATGCTCCAGCGACCTCCCCCAATTCGGCTATATATACGCACATAAAGCCCCTCTGCAGACTCCCTTCCTTCTGCAGTTCAACATGTGCTATTGTCTCCAGCTGACAGAAACTGTGTTTTCATACCTACCGGATGTTCTAAATTTAAATACTATCAGTCTACTGTAAATAACAATGAAATACTTTACTCTGACAGCATTGGAGGCAGCATATGGATTCAAGTTTTAGACAACACTACATGTAAAATGCCTTTCCTTTTATAGCAGAATATATTTAGAGTCTTTTAAGCTCAGCTCCTGAACCAAGTATGATGCATCTAGTCATCCAGCCCAATCAACAGCAGAATCACAACTTCATGTCAGTGCAATACATTGTTAACTGATATGTCAGAAAATCAATTAATTACTTTTAAGTAGCAGTTAAGAGTATCCACACAATACCGCCATGTGAATTATTAAAGAAAGCAAGGTTGAGTTTTCTCCGCAATTGAAACCCTGCCTTAGAAGAAAGTGCAAAATGCTGCTTCTGCCCTGAAGCCTAATCAACATTATTGGGCAGGCAACAGGAACCAAAGAGTGGTGGAGGGTACCAAATGGGAAGGATGCTGCCTCCCAAAGCAAAGGCACCAGCAATCTGTAATGGCTACAGCTGTTAAGAAGCCTGAACGATAAACCTTCCCTTCTTCGGAGGTACAACAAGCTCCAAATGGGAATAATGGCAGACATGGCTCTGAGAGACTAGCGAGCAGAGCAGTGTGAGAAGGTCAGAAAGGACCTCTGGTATCCTTCTATAGCTTCACCAAGGGATCTGCTCAGACTTTGTGCACCCCCTGCCACTGTCTGTTACAGATTTTCACCTGGGACTCTCCCCTGGCATGCTGAAGGGAAATACAGCCTTAGTGGGACATCATCATCATGAAGCTTTCTACTTTCTTCATGCCTTGGTCTGTTGGAGATGCTACATGGGTGAATAAATCAGTAAAGGTGGAGAGGTGACTGTGAGGTGGGATTTGGCTTGAGCTTCTGCTTTTCTCTCTTCTTGTGGTGGGAGAGCTTCACAGAGTAGGGTCTGGAGGGCTCAAGTAGGTCCTGTTAGAGTGAGAGCGTCTGGAAGGTTATCCCATCAGTGCCACCACCAGTGAGGTTAGGCAGGCTGTGTCATGGTCCCTGCTCTGCAGGGTGGGAGCGTGCCCTGGGGTAATGGAAAGCTGACAGTATTTGTTGTGGCATTCCTTTCACATCTGGAAAAAGCGCGATGCTCTTGGTTCAGCTTGGCCACAAGCAAAAGTGTCCTGTCCGAGTCTGTGAAAGATGGCCCTCGCTCTTCTCCTTCCCACCCTTCTCTTCTCCCTCTTCCTTCTGCCAGGAGCTGTGGGAAAGATTGGAGTGGGTCAAAGAGCAACTCCATGCTCAGCCCAGGTTTTCTGGGGTTTGTCCTCTCCATCACCATAGCCAAGGAGCTTCCATTGGGTGGCATGGTGGAGGGGAGGATACAGCAATGTGTCTGTAGCACTGGGGTGCTGCCAATACCCAAATACGTCAGCACACAGTGGGTTCAGGCTCCACGTCGTTGCAGCAGCGGCTACAGCGGAGACACTGTGGTTTGCTTCCTGGGGGTTTCAGACCTACCTTTAACCTACTCACCAAATCTCAAACAGCACTTGAGGCCTGACAGATTGCTAAATGGAGATCTGGGAAAGATTTTGCTCCAAAAGCTAATGAGTCATGGTGTATCTGTGGTGCCTGTTTTTCCTTGTCTGCGTGGCCTGTAGGAATTCTGGCTTTGCAGGGTTCAGATACAGAGGTCCTGGGTTTGGTACTTTCCAGGCAGCTGCCTGGCACTGGAGAAGTCTAATAAATGACTCAAATTCATGACCCATACTTGCCAGAGCCCTCTCTGATGGTGCTTCTTTGGCTCCCCAGATCACATCTGTCCTTCTGGCTAAGATGAGAAATAGTAGGTGATTTTACACACACACACTTTTTTTTTGTCAGAAAATGTCAGTTCATCAAAACTAAAGCTTTTCACAAAAACATACGTACTGGTTTTGACCAGAAAACATCCTTCAGGTTCTGGGGTGGGATGTCGGCTCAAACTAGAGACTGTCTCTGCAGCCCTGCCTGGATGTGGGAGGCCCCAGTCCTGTCCCTGCTCCAGTTGTACTCAGCTATTCCTGCAGACGGGACCCACTCCAACAGAAGGCGGGAGAGCCAGTCGCTTGGTGGCCAGCACTGTGCAGCCTTCACCTCCTAGGTATGGCTCATCCTGGCCACCCGGGCAAGCCCCCTACCAGCTGTAAAGGTTTGAAGGCTTGAAGCCCCACACAGGAGGAAAACTTTCTGAAGTATCACACTCAGACAGGACAGGAGCTTCCAGCTAGCCCTGCATCAGGTCTCTTGGCAAACATCAAGCAACCAAGAGGTGCAAAGTCTTTAAGATGGTGACAGAGATGTTGGTGGCTTGTTGAAATCTGCATGGGAACAGCTCTGCCAGGTTTCTAGCTGTGGTTTCATTTGGCATTTTAGCTGTACTGTGGCACATGTGCCTGATGTTGTTTCCAGTCCTGTATTTCAAAACAGGTTAGTCTATACCAGTCTGAGTCCATGGGCTAGCTTCTGTGCTGGTACAAGGCCAGGGAGAGCAGGGAAGCTGAACTGACAGAAAATGTGTCAGTTCTGCAGTGATTCTAGCTGAGTCTGGCTGAGAAAATCTCACGTAATGAACTTAAGTTTTGTCTAAAGCGTGTGGGTGGGTGGCTTGGGGTGGGGGAGGTAATGGGCACTCTCACCTCTTCCCTGTGGCCATGTAATTACAGCCTGGGGTAGCTCTCAGCAGAGGAGAGAGAGATGAAAACTGCTCATCAGTGCAGATACAGCTGCTGCAGATGTAGCAGGGCAGAGACCCTGGCACTCAGGATGGACAGAGACTTGGCATTTGGCTATGGCACGGGCTAGCTGCGTTGGCATCGTTGCTTCGCCAGGTCATTGCAAAGCTCCCTCTCCTGGCCAGCACCGACCTGAGACCTTGTGCTTCCCTGAGCCCGCAAACCTGCAGCTAAGCTCAGCACAGGGCTGGCCACGCAATGCAGAAAAACCCCAAGCGCTGTGTAGAGTGTGCGCCGCTACCGCCTCTGAGACTGCCGCCGAGTGATGCAGCGGTCGATGCTGGCAGGGGGAGGCAGCTGCCCAACAGCTGTGCCCCCAGAACGGCAAGTCAGCAAACGTATTCCTGGGTTGCAAGGCTATGTCTTTTTCTAAAAGTAACTATTTCACAACTCTCTGACTTTATTTAAAAGAGACAGTGACGGAAGGATAGGTCATGTCAAAAAAAAGAATGGATAAACATGATTTTGATGGCTTTCAAATGTCTAGTAGGCAGCTCCAAAACAAATGAAATTTTAGCTGTTGTTCCAAATGTCTCACAGAGTTCGGTTTCACTGGAGAACTCATCCAGCTTCAGCATGGTGAAAGTGCACATAAATATTATCCCTATCCAAAAAAGCCCTGGCATTCGAATTTTCCCAGTAGCCATGTGTATTTTTCAGTGAAATCCACCCTCGTCCACAAGTTTGGCAATCCCCTCAGAGACGCGGGCAAATGCCCGTGACGTCCCGCTTCCAGAAAAACAACCTGCTTCAGAAGGGGGTTGCTAAACGCTCTGCAAAGAGGATGTAGTGCTTCAAAGCTAGTTAAAGACGGTGTTGCATGTTGAAAACAGGACGTGTGCTCCATCCTGTTTCATTCTTACTTGCCTCTTTGGGTCTTTTTGGTCTGCGTTATGCTTTTTTAAAATATGTCAGTCATTTAGCTCAGTTCAGAGAACCCTAAAAATACTTCTGTTCATAAAGTGAAACTCTCTGTGCTCGATTGGGTAATCTCTCTGCACAGTCTTAAAAAAAAGATTGACAGAGGCTGGATGTTAGGATGGGAAAGGAACATCAGATTACGTTCCTTTCCTTGCATGTTTTTTTTTATAGGCCACAGAAGCCCATCGTTTCTATAGGGAGCCCAGACCCTTGTGTTTGAGAAATGTAAGTTTATCAAAGCATTGCAAGGTACATAAAGGGTTGCGTGTGGGAACCCAGTCATTTCACAGTGTTCCTGTCTTGCATATTCAGTGAAGTAAAGGTTTTATTGTTAACATGAAGCTGGTTTGGCCAGGTGTCCTGCAGTATGTGTGGGGATGTTAAGAGCAATATATAAGAATACAAAATGCTGCATAACTTCAGGAAACCTGCTTTCGTTAACAGGGCTATTTTTACAGTTTTGGAAAGCTGTATGGCTAACGTCCCTTCGGTCTGAAAACAGAAGCCGTTAATCCGCTTTCACTTTTCGTATTACCTGCTAATGGGACGCCATCAAATGGCACAGTGTTCCCAGCTACTTCCATTTTATTTCAGACTGATGTTTACTTTTGCTTTACAAAACAGAATATAAAGCTCCCCAAGGACTAATATTAAAATTTGTGCAATGCTCCAGATTACTGAGATTAAAAAGTTATCACAGTCCTGACTTCCAGATGATCTGAACACCAATAGCTTCACCGAAAGGCCATGAGAGTCGCAGGTCTTTAGCACCTCCAGAAAAACAGATTTCCATTTTTTAAGCTAATGCCTTGCCAAAATGTATGTCTTCCTTAAATAAGTATTGGGTCAGAACTTACTGCTGGAGCAACGCTTGCAGTATATATGTACAAATCAAGAATACCTCTTTTCTTGGCTCTCATAACCTCCTCTCTGTCCCCTACCACCTCCAGGCTAACACTGTAGCATACGGCTGAAAAGTGGCCAGTGGGACAGTGAGTGCAGCTGATGCAATAAAAGTTTAGCTGGGGTTTCACTTACGTGTTCATTTGACTGTCTTTGCACTGTTGAAAACACACACACTGTGAGCAAAAAACATTCATCTGAAAGGACTGATAGCTTTTTCCTAGAATCCCAAAATAACCAAACTAAAATAAGTGGTAAAGAAAGTCTTCTACAATCTCTTCCATTCCCTGTCAACTAAGGTATTATATTAGGGAAGAAAAGTATGAAACCCAAATCCATCCCGGGTCTGTAGTTTAGTTTTCCCTGGAGATCCATCCTCTCTTATGTCAACATACATGCATCTTGCATAGCCCCATCATTCCTTATCTTTATGTAAATGTCCACAAGGTGCTCACACTCTGATAGATGGGCAACAAGCAATAGGAAAAGGAAGGTGAAAACTGATAATAAAAAAAACCATGAGCATGCTGAGGACTAAAGGTCTGTACATTTCAAAAGCTCAAACCTAACACTATATGGAGGGATGGAAAGAAGGAACCTTTTCTGTAGAGTTAGCATCTGAAGATAGCAGCTAGCGGGGGGTGCTTTATCTGCCCTGTAACAGAGGGGCTATTGCATCTCCGCCGAACCACTGTCGGCAAAGCCCAGGAAACATCTTGCTGTGCAGTTGATGAAACATTTGCCTGAGGTCTCTCGCAGTCCTCCTGTGGCAGTTGAATAATGTCATAACCCAGGATTGTGTAAGAGTTGCTAGAGCGGTAGAGATTGTGCTGTTTCATTTCATGTCACTGGGCTTTCTTTTGGGTTTTCCTTTTTTTCCCCTCTTTCCATTCTTTTCCTTGGGAAAAGGAGCATGTTTCTTGTGCGGGTCTCTCCTTTGCTCAGGCAGTGTTAAGACAAAGTTCAAAAGAAAGGAAAACAACATACCACTTCTTGTTTTCCTGTTCAGTACAATAACAACGGCCCCAAAGAGTTTCTGGATTAGCCTTTCCCAGTACATTTTATTTCATTGTGGCTTTTATACCGGCTGTGGTGCAAGAGTTCCTGTGATTCCACAGGAATTGGAACCTGCTCTCGCAGACCGTCAGCTTCGGCCGTTCCTGGAATAGCTTAAGCACACGCGCAATTTTCCTCATAGGCAACATTGCATGTGTTGAAGTGTTTGTAGGGCCTATAGGTTTGTGGCCATATGCTGACAAGTGAGATTTTAACATTTTTATAGAATATAATATTTAAAACGTTAACAGTGGTCTCTACTTGAAATGTGAAATTTGGCCAGCAGCAAATCCCTAGGAAATCTCACAGCCTTTTGTTTCCACATGCATTCCCTGATTTCATTAGAAACATCCCATCCTGGAATCTGGAAAACACAAACCAAAGAAACAAACAAAAAAACCTATATCAGCTATGCATTTGGCAACATTTCTTTTTGTCTACCCAGATACAACTGCTCCTACTTGATTTTGTTTCTTCTTATCACTGTCTATGATCATCTCTCCATTTTCTAGGAGGAGAAATGGATTACAAAAGATGAGGTGAAAAAGTACAGGGAATACATTTGATATCCTAGCCAACACTCTCCTCCTTAAATTAAAAAAAAAGAGAGGGAGGGGATCACCGTGTGGGCCACTAAGTGCACACGGGTTTTACACTGCTGTGGTACAAGAGATGCCCTGTAAATCTCCATTGCAAGCTAGGCTGTGGTTGTCCTCCCACTGCCTTTTGCACTCGTTCAGTGACTGCAGCATTTTGGCATGCTTTGCAGAACAGCTGGACTAAACTTCGGAGTCTGGTTTAACACTTCTGAAAATCTCTCTACCTGCCTATCCATCCTTTCCTCCATTCATCCATATATCTATTCATCTACGAATTCCTATGAAATTGCTCAATTTCACACTTGGTGACAAATGTGACAGGCTCTTATATATATATAGCACTTGTGCACTTGTGCACTTGTACACTTCTAGGAAGGATTATTTCCTCTTAAACGCCAGAGAACTGAGTTGTATATCACTTCGCCTACAGAAGAAATTTCAAATTTTGCAGATACTGACTCATATTTACAGATTTATCAGAACATAGTGGCCAACTTCTGTTACTGTTTCTCATACAAAAGTCCCTTCCCAGGGATGTCACTGGAATTATTCCCATGTACAGGGGGAAAGAGGTTGGGCTTAAACTTTCCTGTGTACCTACCGGAAAAAAAAATCTCCCTTTCATAGTCAGAGGCATTCTCATGATACCACTGTCTGGTGTTAGTGACTATAAAAGACTCTGAGCAGGGGAAGTCTGCAGAAAGAATCGTTATCCATATCATTACTCTGTTTACTGGGAGTAGACCCTTGCACCTTTGAAACAGTGCATCAGCCGAAACAACAGGAACAATCCCAACCTGGTTTCTAACAGCAAAACTCTGAACTTGAATCTTCATCCACTTCCACTCTAATTGGGCAGAGAAAAATCATCTGAGAAGCTAAATGAAAATTACTAGCCTATAAATGCCTGAGGCAAAGAAAAAAGAGAGAGGGAGGGAGAGGAGAGAGAGAAAGATGGGAAGTCTCATGTGAGTTTGGTTAGTGGAAGAAAAAAAACCACATACTAAGTATGGCTGCATGTCATTTTTCAATTTGCTCATGTTAAATAATGATCTCTAGGGCAGAGAAAGAGTGGAATGAAAAGGAAGAGCTCTCCCCTCATCTTGTTTAGTTTCTGCTGGTCTTTTACAGTGTCTGGCCACTGCCTGGCTAGCATATAAACTTAAACATGAACCACGGGCAGTTTGGTATGTCTTCTCCTCTATCCTGGACCATGTACCTGATGAGGAAAAACAGAGCAGCCACTGGCTTCTTTGGTAAAGACTTCTTTATCTTCCTTTTAAAAAGTTTTTCTTTGTATTGCCATGAAATAGAAATCTTGATTGTAAAATAATAGAAAGTATTGGGTGAAAAAACTCTTTAAAGTAATATGATTTCTGTTGGAGCAAAGTAAGGAAATCTCTCACTCTGTGTGTGTGTGTGTGTGCATTAACTTCCACGAGACAGTTGACTACGTACGGGGGCTTTCGCTAGTCTGTTAAGTGTGTTGCAAGCCTTTTTAACTGAATCAGTTTCTTCAGAGGAAATACTTCAAAATTGTTTTTATTTCAAATGCTTGGGATGGGGGTGCCACCAAAGCCAGAGGGAATTGTGCAGCTGAGCGTGGCGGTGGAAGGTGATGTCTGTCCGATGGCACTTAATGTTCGATGGTTTGCAACTTTGCAATAGCAAAGTGATCACGGAGGACCAGGTAGTGCAAATGGTCGTTGTCAATTGGTTTGAGTCCCAGGGTTACGATCACTAGTGATGCTCTTTCATACAAACTAAAGGCTCAGCCTATATGCTTGATGAGTTTTTAATCCCTCAAAAATGACAATGAAGTAAAAATTTTCCCATGAGAGCATCAAAGATAACTTTTTATCACAAGGATATTTTAGATAAAATAATAGGAATTTCAACAAAACATTGACAAATTGTATAGACCCTGCCATGGTCCATTTTGCTGTGTATCTGTGGAGAGTAAGACTGCCTTTTCCAGCATCACTGGTACCTCTTGCACAAACAGTGTGCCAGAGAGAAAGACATCATACTTTTTTTAATTTTTGGCATACTGCAAAATTTGTTTCTTTTCTATAATCCTGGGCCTAGCTTTGTTCTTAGTGACCCTTTCTGCTAAATATTTACTGAACTAAACAAATTGATATCTGTGTGCAAAAGGGTTTTATAGCAACATTTTAAATATTTTTATGGTTTTGATTTTAAAAGATCCAATGAAGATGAAAGAATGAAAGTTGGGAATGAAGAAAGGAAGATCTATTATTTTTCATTCCCACTCAAAGATTCCTTCACTTTTCCTCTCCCACCCTGAGTCTTAGCAAGTCTATATGGCACCTTCCTCAGGGGGCTGCTGTTAAAATTAACTGCAGCGAAGTTTCTGTTTGCAGTTAGACGAGGGGACAAATTTTCTTCTGATTTGTAGTCCATGAACCCCTTGAACTCTGATTTCCACTCGCCCTAAATCAGTGCCGAATTGAGAGGATCACCATTTGTTTCTGTTGCAGAGCACTTGGGAAGATGGCATTGAATCATTTTGCAATATACCTAAGTGCTAGATAAAGCCTGACACTGAGGACTTACCATCCCAGCCCTAAGAGGTGATGCGCAGGCTGTGACTGCCAGAGGAGCAGCCGTGTGCCATGCCCCTGGGACAAGTCCGGCCTTTCACTGCTTTGCTTCCGCAGAGCTTCACTCACAGTGCAAGTGCTGAAAAAGCCTGCCACACGGCTGGGTGATTTATTAGGCTTTTCAAAAGCAGGCACAACAGTAAGACGTTATTTTTCTGACCTGTCTGGGGTATTATGACCCGTGCCTAGAATAAATCTTGGTGTTTGTGGGATGCTTTCTGCTTTGTAAAGTACGGGGATTCTTGGTGGTTATCTTTTTCATAGCATCTGAGAAATTAGCCTCTTAATTTCAGGCTCACTTAAGAGCATGGAATAAGAAGCAATTTACAGAAGGATCATAGGATCCCAGAAGGGATGAGGTTGGAAGGGACCTCTGCAGGGCATCTGGTCCAGCCCCTCTGCTCAAGAAGGGCCACCCAGAGCTGGTTGCCCAGGAGAAATGTGAGTGTCAAGTTAGAAACATTTGTTGTATTTTAGATTCTCTTTTTAACAGATGCACATAATTCTTGCTCTGCAAGACACCGAAGATACTGTAGATAAATAGAATGTTAAGTGGCTGACACGAGAGATGGTTTGTGTAGTGCATAAACCAAATGAGCAACTACCTTTGTTTAATATTGTCCTGTGTAGGTTTGATTTAGTGGTGATTGATAATTCACACCTAAAAATCATGCAAGAATGCTTTGTGTTGGCTAAGAAAGGCTAAAACGTATTGCTACTTATGTCTGTTGCCTAACAAAGCTAGAACTAAGGCATTTACAGTCCCTAATTTCATAATTGTGCAAATGAGCTAGAGGAAAAACAGATCAAAATATCCTGTTGTCTTTTAAAATGAACTTGCCAATTTATAGACGGCACATTGTGCCACTGGGTATCATGTGCAACATCTGTAACTGGAAAGCAGTAGGTGAATATCATCTTGAGCTAATCTTGCTAAGCTTTGTTCACTCTACAGCAAATTTCCTTTTAAAAGAGTTGTGTATTGTAGTTGGTATTCAGGGAGTCATTTATTATGACTTGCTGCCAAGAATATTTCATGCTCTTGAATATTCTATAAGGTTAGGGTATATTTCAGGGCAAATTTGTAGCAAGACTGAAGTTAAAGGTCTGGAATTACAGCTTTTCCTCTCACCTACCCTGACACACATCAGGGCCTCGCAGCTAGAATTGAGTAAGCAGAGAACCAGGCTCATGGAGGACTTTGTAGCTCGGGGGAGATGGGAGGCATCGGGTTTTGTTAAGCCCTGCTAGATCGTCATCCTACTGCATGGCATTTCCAGGCCACAGGAGGACAGCCCTAAGGTGGTCCAAGCCCAGCATCACTGTCTGGGGACAAGGAGGCATCAGAGAGGAAGAGGCAAGGGATGGCAGGCTGCCTCAGCATCCCCACTTGGGACGCACAGGGGGACCTGACTCACCTCGGCTGCTCCCTCCCTCTCCCTGGACCACACTCTGTTCCCTCGCTGGCGCACAGATCTCATCTTGGACAAATGGGAGCAGAGGCTTTGATACGGAGTTGCACCTCATTATGACCTGGGGGAGATCTGTGGTTGAGATCAAAGGCAGTAGATGACATACCTGGTAAATTAAAAACGCTTAAGAAAAAAACCACCCAAGAGGAGTAGCATTGATTTCCATTAAAACAAAGTAACACTTTTGTAGCAATTATTTACATGTGTTTTAAGTCCAGTTACTGGTGGTGAGGGACACCAGACTGACAGCCCTGGAAATGCCACCTTCTGCCTCCATGGGAGCAGCTGTCTGCTCCAGGACCACCTGCAAGTCCTGCAGCAGGGCAGCCCCGGGAGGTCCAGCTTTGCCCAGCCTGATGCTCGTGGCAGACCTGCTTCCTGGGTCACGCAGGCGGTTGGGCCTGTCGAAGCACCCTGCAGACCTCCCACCGTGCACACTCGCACACTGGTTTTCTCCCAAGGGAAGGCAAAGCACAGGGAGGGAGGTTGTTCATGCCCTGTCGCACCCCTGTCACGCCTGCAGCGCTTGCAGGTCACACGGTTCAGGGGAGGCCTCTGACATCCCCTCTGTTTTAGCGGCTGCCTGAGGGAAGCTCTCCATGATTGATGAAGAGAGGCCATTCCTCCATGCCCAGCGGAGCCCGGGTACCCTACACCAGCCATGCAAGAGATCAGTCCAGCCACGTCCTAGGACTTGCAGGGTGGGAGCCCCATGACTTCTCCTGGAAGCTTCTCCTCACCTCCCCTGCCCTCACTGGTGGAAAGGTGATCTTTTTTTCCCCTACAAGTTAAGCAGTCATTTTGCCCCATCCTCCCAAACGCCGTGAACCTCCTGTGTCCCACAAAAGGTGCCCACACAGAGTGAAGTCTTGGCATAGTATTGATCGACACCGGACATGGACTGGCGTTTGCCCAGTGTGAACCGGTGCGGGCCCACCAGTCTGAGCAGAGGTGTACTGTCATACCTTGCCTGGAGGCTACTTTTTAAAGCAGAAATTTACACTAGAGTTAAATGAGGATTTAGGCTACAGAGAGGTGAAGGAATTGCTGCAGCTTAAACAGAGACAATGCTGAAAAGGCAGATAATCCTTCAGTCTCAATGAGAGTGACACCGAGACAGAGAGTGACACCGAGAGTGATGCTGAGACGAAAGAATGAGCTGTCTTTCCTAAAAAATAAAAATGAGCCCATCTCTAGTACTGCTGTGCTAGGGTATCCAGACCTGTTTTGAGTTATCCTTGAGGCTTTGAGGATAGGTCCGGTGCCACCAGAAGATCCTCAAATTGGCCTGTGAAAGGGCAAAACTTAAGAGCTCAGAACAGCCCTGCTGTGGACATGAATGTCTTGGAAAGTCCTTGTTTAACCGACTGACACAGATGTTTCCCGCAAATATTTGCATCAGCTTAGGAGTACCCTAAAATAATTAAATTGTGGAAGTCCCCTAAAATAATCAAATTGTAAAACAGTTTTATGGGTTAAACTGTAATTGTAGTACCAAAAGAAAGTAACACTGAAAAAAACATATAAAAAGGAATGAAACAATTTGGAAAATATACTTGTCCTTAGACTAACAAAAATAAAACCCAGGGGAAAGCAACATCCCATGGACAGTATCACAAAGAATAAACCTTCGGAGTAATTTTGGTGCCTTTTGGCTCTGGGGAGGGCACGTTTTGAAAGGAGTGCAGAATCCAGCCTGCAGATCTCCCACTTCCTCTGCTTGTGCCACTGTGGGATTAGTCACGTAAGATTTTAGTGAAGGGCAATATTTCTAGCTGTACCTGTCACTTACAAACTCCAGGGCAACCCAGGGAAGACATATATGGAAAGATCCCAAGACAGAGTTTCATCTATCGTACACAGGCATTGCCGTCAGTTGGTCGGCACAGGCATTGCTTTGCCAATGAGACCAGCTGAGCATCAGGTCCTTTCACTACAGAATCACTAAAAGCAAATAACATTCAGCATCTACATACAGTCCTGAGCAGCTGATACCGAAGCATCATTAACACAGAGAGGTCTCACAACACTGGATGTGTGCATCCTACATAAAGCATGTCACACACACACACTTGTACTAGATTTTTCTAGTAAATTCTTATTATCAAAGCAAAAGAAGAATTATAACCTTACACAGAGATAAGACTAGTCCTAGTACATCCTGCTCTTACCTAGGCCTTGTCCCATAAGCACATGTTCAGCCTAAAATCGCAAATGTGTCTTACTGGGTGAAGTTCAGCAGAAGATTCTATATGTCTATGTGGCAAATGCTGGTGCTACCTTAGAAGTAAGTGGCTTTTTAGCTGGAGTTTTTATTATTAATCAGGATTAAATTTATCCAAATATTTTTCTCTTCATATTACTGTCATTAAGGTCTATATCTGGAGAGTTTGACAACACGTCTTCCTGAAACTTTTCTAATTGCTAGCCCACACATTCCACAGCTGTTGAGCTGGCCTGTACAGGGAGGCTGCTCCCTGCTGGGTAGAGGGCGGCTGGCACGGGGCTGATACCGGCATACCCAGGCTCAGACCTGCTAAGCACGGGCAGAGTCAGGCGCAGGTGGGATGTTAAGTGGAGAAGAAACAATTTAGGAGATTAACTTGTGGCTTCGTCTGTGGCTGTGAGAACGCATTAGTGGTGCGGGAGCGTGGTTAATAGCGCCTTCGCATCTCAGTCGGGCTTTTTTTCCTCCATCCCCAGTTCGATCAAGGGATGTTGTGGTGAAAGTCCCAAGCATGATCCCCTAACAGCTCGGAAGCAAAACCCTTTTCTGCATGAAGTCATTGCTGTGTGCATGAAGTCATTGCTGTGCTGAGGAGGGTTAAATATAAAGTGTGCTGGCCAGTGGGGAGCAGACAGATGTGGAACAGGCTCAGTTGCCGGCTGAAGGCACTCGCAGGGCCTCATGCAGCTGAGACCGGCCCTATCGTCTGAGACAGATGCTGGGCGAAGCCTAGTTCAGGGCAAGGAAAAGCTTCTAGCCAAATCTCTGTCCATGCCTCCTACAGAAATGAGGTATCTGGGATTTTCTACTCCTCATCGCACTGAGATTCGCGCCGGGAGAGGTTTCATGTTAGCTGTGGGTAAGAGGGCTCTCTGGGTCGGGACGGCAGCGTCTGTCCCCCAGAGAATCCCTCTCTAACCAAGGCAACTCTTGCTGAGGCTCACACAGCAAGTGTACTGCCTGCCTTTCCTGGAGGGCTGCAAAAATACCAAAGTAAACTAGTTCTATTTCACACCATGTGCTGTATTTGAAGTAGCAATCTGGATTTGAGACTGAAAGACAGTTTCTGTCTCATCCAGTCAAGTTAAACCTGAAGCTCGAGCTGCAATAGCCTCTCGCTGCGTCCCCTCTGCAACCTCCCTGGGAAAGAGACCTCGGTTGTTCCTTTGCTGGCAGTTTGTTGGGCAGCTACTGGAAATGCTCTGCAAACTCACTGCGTGGAGCACTCCCACGTGGGCAATGAACGAGCTACCAGCATTTACCCCGTCACCCTTGAATGGGTGATGGAAGAAGGGGAAACAGAGAGAGAGAAATAAAACCCATCCTGACCCTTAAAAACAGGAGATGAAGGGCAGGAAGGGACAGGAGGAGCAGAGAAACCATCCCTTCACTGAGTGCCTTTCCTAATAATATCACCTGCTGATATGAGCATCACAATGTCATACAGGGAATAACATCATCATTTTCTTCTGAATACTTCCTGTTTCATCATTCTCGTCTGTCACAGTTTCTAAATGGTGAAAGTAACATAGGAAGAAGAAAAAGGATGCAGTTAGCATCCTTATTTCTCCCAGCTCTTTAACTCCAGTCCAAAGTGTTTCAAGACCACAACTTTCCTTCTGGCAAGCCTGGGAGGGAGGGAGCCTCCTCTGGAAACCGTCTGTCTTCCTTTCTGTTACGCTGTCAGGAGCTCCTTTTCCTTAGAATCAAAGCATCTCCACATCTTGTTGACCTGAACAACGAATCCCTTATGTAGAGTGATAATGGAAGGATATTTTGGGATTTAAAAAATCTTTCTGTCTTAATTTCACTGTCTCAAATTTGGGCCAAAGTTAGTAGTGATTTAGGCTTCTGTACAAAGTTTTGATATCTCCTATTTATTTGCTGAAAAGCAATGTTTATGTCATAAAGCTCCCCTGTAATTGAGGTTTTTTTACTGGCAGTGTGAGAGCCTCCCAGTCAAGAGGCCATGGACGATGTCCCAGAACTTCCCAGGTCAGCAGTAAAGTGGAATGGGGGTGCCTAGGGAAGGAGCTTTGTCCCAAGAATACACCGAGGCTTTCAAACTCCTGCTTATGACCCTATGGAAACTTTTGCAATCATTTATAATTCATACTTAATTTTGACTGAAAACCAAGCAAACCGACCTTGAGGAAGGCAAACCCATACCAAGTAATTTGGATCAGATGCAGTGTGAATGCTACCCTTACATTTTGCCTATTAGCACCATGGTTATAGCGAATTATTTTTCCTAGACTGAGCACATTCAGTGACCTGAATCTCTGTCTGGTCAGTCACTGTTAAATGCAGGAGCAAAGTCTGGGCACAGGAGGGAAATCTACCTGCACAGCTCCTAACATAAATCAAAATATCATCAGGGCTTCTCCAATATGAACTGAGCTGTCCGGAGCACTCAGGGCCAGCTGACAGCTGAGCTGCAGCTCCTGCTCCGTTGGCATGCCCTTGCCCTCAGAGGGGCTGGAGGGGGGAATAAAGTAGTTATATTCATTCTGTGCCATCTGCAGAATCCTCCTTATGCCAGAGTTGTTCCCTGCTGTCCAGGTGGGTCAGATTTACTGCCCCTTTTAAATATCCTGGAACCAAAGTAGATGGACTTTTTTCTTTTTTTTTATTTTTTCCCCATTTGCTGGTACGAGGCATCTCTAGTGTTCCTACCAGAGCAGAAGATCAAAAGCCCAAATGTTACAATTAGTGCTGGAGGTTGTTATGATGTGAACCTGAGTACATAAAATGCCACAGAAAATACTAGGTGTGGGTGATGTTATCTGCATTAATCTAGGCATGTAATGAGCATAGTATAATGGCACACAATGCGTATTTTTTGAGTCTCCAAACCAGCAAGTACTTATACCAGATGGCAGCTTTTCAACAATTTCCAATCCCTTCTCCACCCCATACTCCCAAGTATTTCAAGTAATTGGCTTCTCCTCTAGGGATTAGCCACTAAATGACTAATTTTCCTCGCTTAGCCTTTCCCCCCCGCTCCCTCCTTTTAATTTTGAACTGTGCAGAGAAAGAAATCATCCAAAAGCTCTGAGTGTTTGCGTGTGTTTGTTTTCCGCAGCCCTCTAGAATGGCCTCAAAATCATCTGGGCTTCTAGGTCATGCGGTACATCCAGGCGCTTTTTGGCTTCGCTTCTACTATTTCTTAAACTTTCCCCTCCAAGGTGCTTGTCAAGCTCTGACTTGAAAAGTTCAAGTGATGTTGAATCTGCAGCTTCCCTGGGAGCATATTCTCCTGCCTATTTGATCTTAGGATCAACGTTGCCCCTGCTCTTAAAACTGAACTCGTTTTACTCCAGTTGGCATCTGTTATTTCTTGTCTTATCATTTTTAACTAATGAAAACAGTCCCTCCCCTTCCTCTTCATAGTTGTCTTTCATGTACTTGTAAACCGCAGTCATGCTGTCCCCTTGGCTTCCCTTTTGCCCCAAATTATATGTATGTATTTAATTCCTTTAATCTTTCCTTATAGGTAGTTCCTTCCAGACCTTTAATCACTGTAGTTGCCCTTCTCTGTAATCTCTCTCATTCACTGATACGTAGCCAGTAACACAGTGGCCAGGACTAAACCCGTTGCTCTCCCTGGGATTTGGGTGCTGGGAAAATAAGACTGGATGCTCCCTCGGCTCTAGACGTGACCTCGCTGCATCTGCACCTCCAGACAGCCTATCCCTGCTTATCGTGCACCAAGTACCCAAATTCCACTTTGAGGAAGGCAAAATGCATTGCATCCTAACTGCACAGTGATGCATTTCACACGTCTGGTCTACAGGTATGGGGAGCGTACACAAGACAAACTGCCGAAAGGTATTGTTGCAGTGGTCCACTCCTACCCACAAGTTTATCAACAGCTGTGTAAGACCAAGGAGGAAACTCAGTGATATGCTAGTGGGTATTTTTAAAGCCAGACTGGGATGCTTCTTGTGAAGTAGAGGAGGAGAGAGGCATCCCCTGCCCTGTGCCTGGCTCTGCAGCCCCTGGCTCTGGGCACTAGCAGCAAGTACACGCCATACACCTGCACCCTGACACACACCTGCAGCAGGCATGCACAAGAAATGAGCCCAGCCTTGGCTTTGGCCCTTAACAAATCTCCCAGCAAAGCTGAGCCGGCCGGCCTAAGTGGAATATAAGGGACAGGGGGCATCAACACAAGCTGCTGCTGCAGCAACTTCATGATTATTAAATCTTCCCCTTGAGGAAAGAGGGAGGAAGGTGCCATGGAGAAATGTCTCCAGGGGTGGTGGCACTGGTGAGGTGCTGCATCGGTCACGCAGTTGGGCACACTGTGTTGCTGGGCATTGAGATCGCATCCATGCTGGTAGGAAGAGTCAGCTGAATTGCATTTCACCACCCATCCTTTTGGGGCTCTGCCCGGTCTGAGCTCCTCCTTTGGCTGTTGGTTTGACTCATTCCTTCACCCAGCAAAACCCTTGGAGGACCTGCAGCCATAGGCCTGCAAAGCTGGGGTTAACGCTGGATGCAAATTCACAGTTTAGCCTCTCCTGAAAACTGTCCTTCCCCAGGTGCCCCCCCGCTCCCTGCCCGTTGCTGCCACCAGTTGATAGTTTGAGTCAAGAGAGACACAGCTCTCTGGCTTGCAGTTTCTGAATGATGAGGGAGGTGAAATGGTAAAAGGCAGCTCCCTTTTATGTAGGTCTGTGCCCTTGCCATCCATGTCTCTGATAACATGCCAACTATCCAGACAAATCATTCCCCACACCCTCAAAACAGGAGTCATGTCTACCTTCTGAAATATTTTGAGTGACAAGTGCATGGACTGGTCTGCCCTATTTGAAAAGAAAAAGGCTCACAGCTTCTGCCCAGGAAGAATGAGAAAGGCTTTTGACCACCATTATCACCTGGAGGTCCTAAAGAGGGTGGAGAGTCCTTGGGAACTTTTTCCGTGGTAAACTTGGGTCATGAGTGATAAGATGCCCAAGCTAAAGATATCAAATGAATATGTGTTATTTCATCTTTCCTCACAACCCCTCTGCTTTGCATAAACTGAGCTGCAGCCAGTTTCCCCGCTTCCAGAGTGAATAACCTTGTATCAGTTAACAGAGATCAAAGATGAGATCCCTGAAGGGGTTTAGGCAGCTCCCCCTCACTGAAACGGAGGGAAGTTAGACACCATACACCGGTGTAGTCCTGACCACATTTCCCCTGTATCATGCTGGCCATCTCACATCTCATTCTTGGTGGCATCATATGTGCACTTTACATGCTGGGATGAAATATGCATATTTCATAGTGTGTGAGAGATCACTGCAGGAAATAAGGAGAATCTTGTCTTTTTATTTACCAGCTGCTGCTTTTCTCTATGCGATGTTTCATTATTCCAGTAGCCCAAAAATAATTTAATATATCTCTATAGCAATTTTTTTCACATCAGTCAGTGGAATTACCCAGGATGGTAACAGCTATGCAATTAATACTTGTAGGGGCAATTCAGAAGCCTGATCCTACAAATCTCATTCACAGGCATTAACCCACTGATTCATCACTAGTAGAAGCAAGACACAGTTACACTACTATAAACATCTTTAAGAGGGCCTTAATACACATATTAAATGAATTCAGGTGCAAGAGGTAGGAGCTGACCCACTGGATAATGCCACGTTAAGCCCAGATGCTCCAAACAATTAAGTACATGCATAATTGCATTCCCCAAAGAGATTTCTACTGCATTCAGCAGAAACGCCACTAAGAATGAGGTTAGGCATGTTTCTAAGTGTTGGCAAGATCAGGGTCTGTAGCCAGTTTTCTCAGTTTGTGCTCATATGATATGTATGCCAGCTCTGTTAAGGTATGCATTTTTTTCTCCTTTAACAAGAGGTTTTGTTGCCTGCCTTGTGCAAGTTTTCTCCCGTCCCACACAAATTCAGCCCATTGCAAACAAGTGGCCATTGCTGCCTGCTTGGCCAGGGAATATTCACCTGTGCAGTGGGAACTTGCATTGTGTCCAGGCTCTAATTTGCCCTTTGCAATTTAGGCTGTTTAAAATTCATCCCTAAATTGTTGCTCCCTCTCTCATATTTCCGAAGCTTTTGCTTAACTATATTATGTAAAAAGCTCGGTGCTTTGTGGTCAAGTAATCCTGTACGACAGAGGCAAGGCATGGTAGATAGAGATTCACTTGTGGTTTGTTTACGGCTGTAATAAATTGATGTCAAAATACAAATGTAAGCTGTGCTGAATGTGAATTGGTAAAGTTGTAACGCTTTGTGTAAACTGACAATGTTTATTGTCACAGGAGTTGTGATTCCTGCTTCAAAAGGATTCCTGCACAAGAGACTGACTGTCCGAGTGTAAATCTTAGCATTAGGGATGCTAAAAAGTTTTACCATGTGAGAAGAAACATCAGCTTTAAATACCCTGCATCGTTTCCTTACTTTGCCTTATCACTGATACTCCTGCAACTGCTTAACTCATTAATTCCTATTTTTCCAGAGTACCTGCACAAGATATAGTAAGGGGACGGCAAATTCCTATGAGAGTTTCTCTCTTTGTCATGCAAAAATAAAATTATAAGGAAGACGATAAATTGAATTAGTTTAAAAAACTAAAAAAAAAAAAAAAAAAGAAACACAAAACAAAAAACAACCACCCACATGTAGTTGGTATTAAGGGCATGTAAAATACATAGCTCGATCTGTATCAAAATATCCTCACCATGGTATTTTCGCTACTTGTGCTCTCGCACCTCCTTAACTTACCTTGCAAAAGCTTGGCTTCTGCGCAGTTAAAAAAGAATACTGTCACCTTTAGCCTACATTAACGTCCTTCATCTCAGCATTGATAACGCTGCTAAGTTACAGAAAACTGTAAGCATGTAGTATTTTCTGCGTCTTCTGTTAAATCGTGGCATTCTGTATCTTTCTGACTATCCACGTGTGTAATAGTTCGGGTTTATTTTATATTTATAATAAGGAGTTCAGATTAAGACGGGATGCAAAGCAGTGAGTGAAATTCAGCTCAACATATTCATTAATTTAAATACAAAATACTCCCTACCTCTTGGC